>CAWYQG010000443.1:0-467096 GCA_963966155.1 Clivina fossor | reverse complement strand
GTCAATTCGCACGGTTGTAATTGCTATGTTCAGACGCACCTAGCTCAAATACAAAACATGTTGAACATATTGAATTTATTCGTTTAATACAACTTATTTATTGTAACTGACTGTTCGGAAAATTACATAATCAATATTCAATTAATAATTCAATAATTAATTTAATATTATTAATTGATTTATATAAAATTAAAAATAGTTTATTTTTTAACTGGCTCTATTTTCTACAAAAACGATTATTATTGTACCGAAAAAATACTTGAGATATAATATCCTATGTAGAATAATATATATTTTTTTGAATTTTTTTGTATTTTGGAAAATAGAGAAAAAAAAACAATATTTTTTGCTTTTTTTGGCCAAATTATAAATACGAAAAAATTGAAAAAAAATATATATTATTCTACATAGAATATTCTATCTCAGGTATTTATTCGGTACATTAATAATCGTTTTTGTAGAAAATAGAGCCAGTTAAAAAATATACTATTTTTTATTTTATATAAATCAATTAATAATATTAAATTACATAATTAATTCAACATTGATTATGTAATTTTCAAAACAGTTCTTACAATCTTCCTTAATATCTTAGGATTGTAGAATCCGGTGTAGAAAATTTAAGGGAGTCCAAAAACGTCTCCGCATTAATTTACAAATTAAATAAATAAACTAACTTTGTTCTTGTTTTTGCAGTTTTATGCGCGCGCCCCAAGTATACTAGGTACGAATGTGTGACTAGTTCTGAGTCGAAACGGAAATCATTTCAGCTCAAGATTGGATTGGAAATGATTAAATACAATTTACAATTTTGGAGCCAATCGAAATTTAAATTCGTTTTTAAAACAGTGACTTTATGGTAACTTTGTTTGAAGTTTACGAAAAAGGGTGAGTGTTTTTGTGAACTTAATTTACTGATTATTCGATTTTATTTAATAAATAAAATTATTAATAGATTTGAGTTTTTTTTTATTAACGTTTCGACAATCACTATTGCTTTCTTTACATGTAAATACAAAAATATATACATTATTTGTGTTGTAGTGTCCTCAACTAAATCATTAGCCAATAAATTAATCTTCCATTATTACAGAAAAATTTAAAGCAACTAGAAGAGTTATCTATTTAGAATGGCTACCCTATGACCAAAAATTCCCAGCCGTTTTCGAGATATTTGCGATTGAAGATTTTATTACATCACGTGAAAACAGTGAAAATCCAAGGAACGTGAAAAACAGCAAAATAATGTTTAATTTATTAAATTTAACTTCAATATTATAAAAATAATCAAATATTTATAGTTACAAATTGAGCTTCTAATTTGTTTTTTAAGAATATAGATTATTTATAACCTCAATTCTGCAAATTGTTTTAAAATAATTATTAAAACAACAATAAAATGGTAACAAGATGTATATTGTCACAATTAAATATATTATTGAAAACCAATTGTAAATTATCCCATATCAATAATTTTGTAAGTACTGTAGCTTTTATAATTATAAGGTGATCAATCGTCCTCCTTTAGGGATAACAGTCCTTTTGTAGGTTCCGTCCTTCCCCAAAAAGTGTCCTCCTACCTGTCCTCCTTTTCGATATTTTAATACTAATCTGTTAATATCTGTATTCAGAGATGCCACTTACCGTAAAATTCAATATGAAGGATCTTTCTTGCACCAAAATTTCCAGTATAATGTTAGAAAATCATATATTGACAAAAAATATTTATTCGTTTAATTAAATCTTAAAAGGGATGTAAGCATAATTAGTGTATTTTTGTTTGAATGAATAAAATGTTTTATTTATTTACTACTTTTTTCTTAAATTTTTTCCTCATTTTCATTGTAAAAAAATTAATAATCAGCATATTGTAATTAGTTTTATATATTTGTTTAGAAAGGACAAATTAGGTTTTCCAGTTACCAGAATTCGAAACTAATAAAAAATATTGATGATTTTAAAACTAAATTTGAAGTTACCAGATTCCCATAAGATTGGAAATATGTTGAAAGACTTCTTGTGTCTGCTATTGCTCCAGTTCCAAAATCAAAAACAGAATATTCATCTGGATGGAAACCATCAAAAGGTAAGTAATAAATGAACTTAATGACACTTCAGAATGAATTCAAATAATTATATTTATAACAGATAATTTAAACAATGGACCATATTTTATTGCCCGAACAAAAAATCATATGATGCCAGTGTATCTAGCAAGTACGCATAGAGGGATGCGTAAAGTTACTGTAATTAGAAAAGTATATGGCGATGTGTTTCAATTAGAAAACGATTTAAAATGTCTTTTAGAAAAATATTTAGGCAAAGACATTGCTATACAATCTAATGAAATGGTTGGATATATTCGTATTAAAGGTGATCATATACGAGTAATTAAAGATTATTTCGCAGAAAAGGGATTTTAAAATATATATGAAATTATTTTGTAGTGTACATAAAATAAATAACAAATTTGGTTTTCTAACACTTTTTTAAATATTAAACAAATTTGACAAGAATTTTAACAATTTTATTAAAATTCCGGGCTTAATTAATAAAAAGATCTGATATATGTATTTCGTTTTATTTTCATAAAATGTACACATAAATTATTGTCACGTGTAAAACCCACAAGAAAAAATCTTACTCCAATTAAACTTGATATTACTGACGGTTTAAAATACTTTGTAAATCGGCTGTTGAAATAATAATGTGACCGTTTTGAATATCATTTGTAAGATTTAATCTTTTCTCGTTTGCTAAATGTAACAATGCAACAAATGCTAAATGACGAGTACACTCCTGTGCCATTTTGCTAGGTAATTTTACGAGTGCACGACCATAAACATTATCAAAGTTTTCATTCTGTACCTTTACTCTGTCTTCATTAATTTCTTCATTCATCTGAAATATTCATTCATTAGACATAAAAAAAATATTAATTATTTTACTCACTATTTATTCAAGTACATTAAATATATATGAGGCAGTACACAACTGACTCAAAATAAATACATGAGCCGTTTTCTTTGAAAGTGGTGTAAATCGATTTTTTGACAAAAACTTAGATAATGATAATAACAATGAATGCAATCTGATATGAGCTATAAGCTGCAGTCCCCAAAAGAAAAAATTCCTTGAAAATTTTCATCATTTTGTCAATATTATAATTTATATAGTTACCATTAATTAGTTAGTTACGATTCAAATACAAACCCTTAAATAATATCTCCATATACATAATATAAAATGGACTTACAGCGCACTTTTAAAGAAAACGGTTCAAATAATTTTTGAGACATTTTTAAACAATTTTAATAACTTACCGGCACATGCACAATATCATGCCAGATAACGTTCTTTAATCTTCTCATGTCGACTTTCTTAGCATGAGTTGCATAGTATACAAAAGTTTGTGGCACAATATCAGGTTGTTTAACCATATTATCACCGGTAAAATCACCTGAATCTAAATCAGTTTTGATTTCATTATTATCATGATTTAGATCATCAGCGTAATCGTTCACTTGCGAACAGTAATCAGCGTCATTCGGATTATCGTATTGATAATTTGATATATTTAAATTGATTTCAGTTCTTGTCTAAACAAAACAAAAATTAATAGGAATAAATATTTCTCATTTATAAGTCTCCAATATTAATAAATTATGTATTTTATACTCCTATAATATATTCAGGTGGGCCAAAAGTCGTTAGACTTATTTAAAGGATGTAATTTTCGAAACTAAATAAAATTTATTTCCAAGAAATGTGTTTTCTGTTTATAAAAGAATAAATATTGATTATTAGTAAATAAAAAAGGTAATTCATTTTAAAAAATGGTCTAGTGACTTTTCGACCACTCTGTATAAGTATATATATATTTGAGGATTTAATTTTATAACAACTAGACGTAATTAAACAAAAACTTAATTTAGAGTAAATATAGTAAATATAATAATATACCAGTTCCACGTATATATTTTTTATTTAGGCAGTTATTAATTATTAATTGTTATTAATGAAAAATAGTTGTAGCTTTGATATTTTTTTACAACATTTAAAATGGACTTCTGACAACACATTTTTTATCATAAACTTAATTTCTGTCTGTATCTCTGACATTATTTCTTTTTGCGCAACTACGTCCAATTATTAAATGATTTTCTGTTGTTAAGTTTTGACATTAAACTATGTTGATACTCATGATTTTTAGAATCAAGAAAAAAAATCATTTAAATTTATATATTTTGTTAGTAATTTTTATATTGTGTTGAAAAATTGATAAATATGTAATATTTGAAATATGTTATAAACTAATTATTAAAAATGCAGGACTTACAAATAACAGAAAAATTAAGCAAAATTATACTAAAAAGTGTTAGTGATTTTAAACTATATGGAAAAGAAGATTTGTCGATTTTATTGCAGACAAAATTTAAAATAACCAATGTTATTTAACACCAGAATTACGATTAAAACATAATGTTAAAACAGCAATAAATAGGTAGTATGAATGACGTTTAATGACTTTTTAATTCACATACTTTTTTAATGTAGTAGATCTAAATATATTTATATTAAAAATAAGTCTAGCCTTGAATTTCGGCTTTAAGAATGATAATTTTAAAAATAATAATAATAATAATAAAAACTGAGCTACACACAAGTCAGTTGGTCATTTTCCTGTCAGGAATTAAAATGATATGATGGTTGGAAAGAGAAAACTATTTTGCTATTCGTTGAACTTTTGTTAACTAAGTTTTCCATAAGTAATTTCAGCTACGTGCTGTTTAACAATATTGTTAAATCATACAATTTTATTTTTTTAATTCTATAAAATAAACCAAAAAACAGAAAAACAATGATTCTCAAACAATAGAAAATTCGACATTTTCATATTTACAAAATAATCTAATAAAAAAAAAAACAAGATAATAATAACCCAAGCAAATAAATTGAAATCAAACAAATTTTTATATATATATATATATATATATATATATATATATATATATATATATTTATCTCACCTTTTTTTGTTCATCCTGTCCAGGACAATAATCAAAGTTTTCTTGTACTTTAGCCCTGTGCCAGGGCCGCAACATAAATGTATAACAATCGTCTCTTGTAACATCAAAATATTCCGGCAAGGTAATCTTGTCGTAACATCTTCCGCTCAATCTTCTCCGTATAGTCTTACAACTACACGATGGTTTCACATCAGTCTCATCGTCACTTTCTATCCCATCGAATACAAGCGGTTGCGGTTCAGGACGATTGGCGGCGGCACGTTTTCGACGTTGAGCTGTTTCCACGACACTTCCTCCTGCATGTGGTGCCGGACGACGTTGAAGACTTTTAATTTTCCAATGCAATGGGCCCGCCCAAACACCAGTTATCGCGTACCGTTCACTGACCAGAGGCGCTGCCCTAAATACGAAAAAAAAAACAAAATTTGATAAATCATAAAAACTAGTAAGCGAACTACAATTGTAAGATTGTTTTCAATTACCTGTATGAGTATTGTAATGATGAATTAGATGGTCCATTACTGGGTCTCATGTCAGTAATGTAAGCAACTTCATTATGTTCACCGGCTTGATATACACCAAATTCTTCGACATTGTCCATTTGACAATCAGCATCATTACTCGAATCTCGTACAGATTTATCTAATTCCGGTATTGGCATACCATTTTCATCATACACAATATCACTGGATGGAGTAATATCTTCATCGTAACGGTCTAGAAAAAATAATCATTATAAAATAAAAATAGTACGTAATATTCAACTTTATATATATATATATATATACAGAGCGAGTGTAATATCTGGAACTATTCCAATAAATCTTTTATTAAACGTTTTTGAAAAAAATCCTCGAACACGTCAATTTTTATCTTAAATGAGACATATTTTACTGTAATCGTTACTTAAAAATTGTCTTTTGTTTTTGAGTTATGAAGTAAGCGATAATTTTTTTAAATAGAAACCTATATTTTTTATTATTGATTTTGGTAGTACTTTTTATTCCGTTTCCAACCATATAAAATTTTAAATATGTTACATTTGAAAAAAATTGAGAAAAATAATCTTAAAGTTTAAATATTAAAAACTAAATAAATTGGCAAAATAAATCTAGTTATTAGTGTATAAAACAAAAAACATTAGCTACAACTGTCAGAATTATGCAATTTATAAATTTTACAATAAAATAAGTGTTATTATTTTGCTTTTGCCAAATTTAAAAAACTATTTTATTAATAAAAATTGTATAATTGAGCGAAAAACAGAGAAAAAGCAAAATAATAACACTTATTTTATTTTGACATTTATAAATTGTATAATTCTGACAGTTGTAGCTAATGTTTTTTGTTTTATACTCTAATAACTAGATTCATTTTGCCAATTTAATTAGTTTTTAATATTTAAACTTTAAGATTATTTTTCTCAATTTTTTTCAAATGTAACATATTTAAAATTTTATATGGTTGGAAACGGAATAAAAAGTACTACCAAAATCAATAATAAAAAATATAAGTTTCCATTTAAAAAAATTATCGCTTACTTCATAACTCAAAAACAAAAGACAATTTTTAAGTGACGATTACAGTAAAATATGTCTCATTTAAGATAAAAATTGACGTGTTCGAGGATTTTTATCAAAAACGTTTAATAAAAGATTTATTGCGATAGTTCCAGATATTACACTCGCTCTGATATATATATATATATATATATATATATATATATATATATATATATATATTGCGGGTAAAGTGCCAAGCCATCATTAGAGGTGTCGGAGCATGGGGGCATTACCATGTTCTAGTATCCGAGATGCGACTTGGGTGTAGACCACATGCGCTTTACCCGTAAAACTGAGTCGTCTGCTTTTAATCACATATGTGGTGTGTGTGCAACGAACTCAGCGGCCCAGTAATAGATATGTGGGAGGTGATCCAATGATTGCCGAATCGGAACTCGTCACGATCGGTTTAGAAGGTGGGCCATATATGGGATATGGTTCACAGTCTATAACTAATACGAGTACTATGGGGAAAGGGAGCCCACCTGTTCAGGCTAACAGGTCCCTTTCTACTGGAGTTGGACTCGTAGTGGTAGTCGGTTTCAGTGCCCGTTAGGTAGGAGGATTCAGTGTGCTCGATCCTAAGTGCCGCATCGAGCCTTAAGGGGCAGGATGGTGGTGCATCCTGGTCCCCGCTGGCCTGGGGATAGTATAGAACTTTGTCTTGTTTCATGCTCCCCAGGCTGGTCCACACTGCACGTGGAACATCAGTGCAAAATCAGAGTCTAGTTCGACTACTCTTCACCTCCACTGCGTGGACCGTTGGGATTGTCCGGGCGCGTGCTTGAACTAGCATCGGTACTACCGCTGTAAGGGCCAGAACGGCCCCGGTTTCTGACGGAATGCCAGCATGGACAAGGTAGTCGTGATCGCAGTCCATCTCGACTGGCTTAAATGTCAACGGGGGGTATATCGGTAAAACGATGCGGACAAACCGCCTCACAAAATTGAACAGAGAGCGGCCCGCAAATGGGGGCTAACCGCCCCCCTTTGTATCCCCCGGTCGGCGGTTCGTAACTATGACTCTCTTAGTTTTACACGGGTAGTGAAAAAATGATAGTTTTTGTGATTCTATGAAAGGGACTAGTCGTAGTTTCGAATTTGGGTTTAACCCTATCTAGCACAAAGGCCTCAAAAATGGCCATTTTTGGTGTTTTTTCATATTATGTCTTCCACAATACAATTTAGTTCGGTGTGATTCTTCGTCAAGTTTTACTGGTGGTGTGTTAATTAATGTGCATTCAAATTTGAAATTTAAATTAGTCAGTAAAGTGCAAATAAAAAAATGTTGGTGGCTACTAACAATAACATTCTGCTTACAAAGTGTTTTGTTTGTGCTTGTTGCTGTGTATCAAGTTTCATTTTGTTTTTGGACGAATGGTTCGAAACAAGTAATATTTCGAATCAAACTGTATTAATCTCGTAGGTGACGTCAATATAGACTGGTTAAATTTGGATAACTTTTATACAAAAAAAAAACTTAAAAATGTTATTGAGTTAAATGGCTATAAACAATTAATAAACAAATCCACAAATTTTAGCATTAGTGGTGATGTCTTGCATACACCAAAAATTGCTGATCATAGCATAATTAGGTTAAATCTCTGTCAGTCTTCTCATATAACTTATTATATATATATATATATATATATATATATATATATATATATATATATATATATATACTTCTTTAAATACAAAAACTAGTACATCATACGCTCACTTTAGTTTGATTACCGGAATTTTCCGAATTTTATTATAAATCCTTCAAAATTGATCAAATAAATATGTAATCATAAAAAAGAAAAACATTTTCAAATTCAAAGTACTTTACCTATTAAAATAAAAAAAGCTTTAGGATTAAGTTCTGTACATATTTTATTTAAATATCGACATTTTGATATCTTCATCTGGAAAAAATCATACAAATAATAAACAAACAAAACATAGAAACAAATTACTAGGTGATATACGTATCGTAAATTATATTGAAACGTCGATATTTAGATAAAATATATACAGAACTTAACCCCGCGTAGCATTTCCTAAGATGGAACAACGATATATATAAATTAAATAGCCAAGAAGACATTACACAGCCCTGTTTCACACTTAAACAACCACCAACTCGTACAGCAGCCTTACTTCATAATAATAATAATAATAAGATATACTTACTATATAGCTGTTCCTCCTCATCAGGATTCCATTGATCAATAATAAAATCGGCAAAAGATGGACAAATACTGCTACTCAAATTTATATTATAATCCAGTACTACCAGTATCGATGTAGCTTCATGGGTTTCAGAAACTTCACACCAATATGGAATATTACAGCGTTTAGCTACAAAATTTTCTGCTCCATACCTATTTTTCATTTAATATAAAAATAAACCAGACATATATTAATAAGACTTGAAAATACTGAATAATTTTTCAAATAATTGGAGAATATCAAATGTATTAAAACGATTCGAACAAAATAAATAAAAACCAAGTCATACTTAAGACAAGTGGTCATTTGCATTGTAGCGAGGCAATTATTTGTGATTGCACTATTCATAGCTGTATTATGAGGTATAATGTTGCCCTCAATAGTTTTCGTATTTTCTACAATTGTCACACATTTTTCACCAATATTTTTACGTTTCTTTTTTTTCTTATTGGCTTTCGTCTTCTCCTGTGCATTCGGATCTTCATTTTCTTGATCATTCTGCATGGCACTTTCATCATGTTTATTTACCGAATCTAAAATTATTTTCAATCTCAAAGTCATCTACAGCATCGAGTTGGTTTATAGCAAAATTACCTTTCGTCTCATTCGTATTCATTGAAGCCATCGAACTTGCTAATTTCAGAATAGCTTCATGAACATTATCTACACGTAGTCCATACACTTTAGAACTAATATCCAAAGATGTGGTAGCCATTTGAAATTTTTCACCCGATTTAATATTTTGATTTTTTAACAATGACTTCATACAATCTATAATATGTAAGCTCCAAGCATTTTTGATGTTGATTTTCTGTTTAAAATATTGAACTAATTTAGTGTCACAAATTTTATTTATACATGTTTTATAGAAACAAATAATTTATCTATTAAATATTAATCTATTAAATAATAACCAATATCTTTTTGTTTGTAATTAAGTTAGATTTACTTGCTATTTGTATTTTCCCTCCGAAGATACACGTTTAATGTACAGAAACGTCGGTTTTTGATAAGATATTTTACACAGAACTTAAACCTAAGTTTTATTTCAAATTGTACTTACTTATATTTAATTTTCAACAATAAATTTTGCCTTTTTAAAAATGTGCAATTTTAAAAAAATTGTTTCTACAAGTTATTTGTTATGTTTATACAAATTATTATTATCACCCTCAAAAAATGTATATTAAAAAATCCTTGGGATAGTGAATAAGTACGGATTAAGTGAAAAAATTAAATAAATTTTTTGTTTCAATGTGTGAAAAATATAACTAATCGTCAAAAAATAAATATAATTTAAATAGTCATATAGTTTTTACTTTTATTCAACTATTCCATATACAGTAGACTCTTAATTATTGGATTGCAGATTAACCGTGATAGTAAAAAGTCGATTTTTCAAAATATTTTTCATCCAACTACATAATATTGTTTTTGTACTTTTTCTAACAGAGATTATCCGAATTATTTTCATTCCATATCGCCTCAAATAATCGTGAGTCTACTGTACGCTATAATTTGCTTACGTTCTCAGCGTATAATTTTATACATGTCTGGTAATGATCCTGTAACATTGAATTACTTAATATTTCTTCTTCTTGTGATACATTCAAACTACGATTTAATGCACCGATATTTGAAATCCTTCGTTGTAATTCCACGTTACTTCTACGTCTTGATCTTTCCGCATCATCGTCATTAATCTAATTAATGAAAGTTATGTAAAGAAAAATACTGTAAAAATTAAAATGTACAATACTTACACTTTGAACCAATGGAGATGAAACTATAGTCTCTCTTGTCAATGATGACATAGGAATACTTTTCCTGTTTCTCTGAATAGGAGGACTTAGCAACATATTTTCCATTGTCACTAAAAATCTATAAAACAGCAAGAGTCAAAGATTGTAAACACAACACAGTCAATTATAAACAGATGTAGATTAAAAACGTCAACACTTAGATATTTGGAAGCAATGCACCATACACATAACCATACAGATTGATACAGGTTTTCAAAAGCATCACAAATATATTATAAACCGTTGACAATGTACCAAAACAACATTCATATAAACAGCTTTTCTATTTGTATTTAATATTTGTAAAAAATAAAAATAAATTTTTAATTTTCATAACATAATAATTTATGTTAAAAAATATGGTTGAATTGCAGTATAGGCTCGCGCGATTTACGCATGCGTGAACATTGGAATGCGCATGCCAGGTGTGCGTATAAACCGGTGAACCTCAAAATGTTTCATTAGTAATTTTATCGCGTTTTTTTTAACAAAATATCACTAAATATCAATTTCGTCCGTTAAAAGACTTATGTTATGTTAGGAAGTTTGTTAGGGTAGGTTAGGTAAATAGGTTGTAGGTAGAAGTTGTGTTTAATAGACCGTTAAAACACATTTAAAATCTCATTTTGTCTTGTCACACATTTTGAGAGTCAATGGTTTTTTAACTAACGTGAATACAGCAAGATTACTGGACCTTCTCTAAAGTTTTACCCATATTTTTTATTAATATTATATAAATATATTTACTAAACAATAATTTTATATAATACATTTTAAATAATACATTGTTTGTATTATTTAACGGATGTACCGAGAGTAAGTTATATTCGTTATGAAAGCGATAAAATTTTTTTCTTATATACATACATACATACACAATCACGCCATATACCCAAAAGGGTGTGGCACAAACTCTTTTCATTATCCCGAAATCAGTCGCCTCCAAACACTCCTATCCAAACAAGCAACTTTCGCTTCATCCACATTCATAATTCCTCTCATACATGCTCTTCTATTCCTACTACTTGGAAACTTTCGCTCACGCAAAATACTCTCAATCATATCACTCCAACTACTCATTGGACGTCCACGCAAACGTAAACCATCAAAATCATTCAAATAAATCTTTTTAACCAAACGTTCATTAGACATTCGCTCAACATGTCCGAACCATCTTAACTGACTAACACCAACTTTTGCTACAACATTTTTTTCAATTTCACACTCATCATACACTAGTTTATTTCGTACCCGATCTCTCCTAGTTACACCACATACCCCACGTAAAAATCTCATTTCCACAGCAGTCATTTTCCGTTTATGCTTTTGCAACCAAACCCAACATTCACTACCATACATCACCGTAGGCACCAAAACTGCATTGTATATACTTAAACGGGCTTCTTTTGAAACATTTACATTCCTAGCAAAAGTTCCCAAAGCACCCAAAACCTTACAACCAGCATTTACTCTCCTTTCAATTTCACGATCAAAACGGCCATCTCTAGACAGCAAACTACCCAAATACACAAATTCATCTACCTGCTCTAAACGTGCACCGTCAATATGTACATTACATTCAGTCATCAAATCACCTTTCTCAAAAACTAAAACTTTGCACTTATCAACATTCAACACAAGATTCATATCTTTACCAACAACATTAATTCTATCAATCATCCTTCTCAGTTTTTCTTCAGATTCAGCCAAAACAACAACGTCATCAGCATACGCTAAAGCAGGTACAACACAATCACCTATTTGTATACCATCATTACCACAGAAAGCTTTTCGAAGAAGTACATCCATATATAAATTAAATAGCCAAGGAGACATTACACAGCCCTGTTTGACGCCAACATCTATACGAAACCAATCACTTAAGCAACCATCAACTCGTACTGCAGCTTCACTTCCATCATACAGAGCTTGAATTGCTCCTAAAAGATTACCATTAACACCGTATTCGCAAAGCACATCCCACAAAATATCGCGAAGAACACTGTCATAAGCTTTTCTTAAATCAAGAAAGCCACAGAACACTTTTTTATTTTTGTCAAGTGACTTTTCGACAATCATACGAATCATCATCATCTTCTTATATTAGCTATTTATTTTTATTATTATAACTACAAAAAAAAATAACAATTATATCATATTACGATATTACATTTATTTAAAATAAAAATTATAAAATTTACTGTATTATCACCCCAAAAATATATAAATTTGTTGCTTTAAATTTTTTTATAATTATATAATTATTATAGTAAATATTTTTGATAATTTACATATATGTAATACTTTTATATTGATAGTTGTCGTTCAAAAATCCTGCCGATGAAGGGAGACAGAACATGATTTTAACCTCATCACTCGTCTTTGAATGTTGTTTGCGATCTCGAGTTTGTTCTTTGCGTAGCAATATATAGCAATCTGTTCAGTTCTTTGGGTATAGGTACAGAACAGCCTCCCGTTTTTGCGGTAGTTACGCGAGTTGAAAAACCAGTGACTGTCAAACTATTCGACAGGACAAAATATGATTTTAAATGTGTTTTAACGGTCTTTAAACAACAAACTCCTACCTGAAACCTACCTACCTAACCTACCCTAACCTACCGGATTTCTTAACATAACATAACATAACATAAGGAACAATCACACTTCTTAACATGATATAAGTTTTAACGGACAAAATTGTCAAAATTACTAATGAAACTATTTGAGATTCACTGGTTTTTACACATGGGGCATGCGCATTCCGATGTTGAAGCATGCGCAAATTTGGCTTTTTTAAAATTTGTGAAACGGGAGGCTATTCTATACTCCAGCCGTTCTTTGTTTAACAGTGCAATTTTAAATACTTTTTACTATTTTTACCTGTAAATCAAGTTTGTCACTGTCAAAGTTAAAATAATTGGGAATTTTTGTGATCAATTTAAAAAACAAAATTGACTATTCAATAATAATGTTTGCTGCAGCGAGTATAAACAGTTTTAATTTTTCCGTATATTTCAAAAGCGAACCAGTTAAACCAATTGCTTATTTCCAATGCAACCGGTTTCATTTCGAACCACGGTATCTGAAATTTTGGTTTGTCAAAATTCAGCCGACTAGAATTTTAACTGCCAATGAACACAAGTACGGTTTAATTTCGGAATATTATACGGTTTATTTATAAGGAACAAACATGTCAGGAAGATAAATTTGTATTCTACTGTTTTAGGTTCCCTCGTGACGAAAAATCCCGTGAGTTATAGCATAAAATTTGTAATTTGAATGCAATTGATGTTTCAAATATTAGAATTTGCTCTTTACATTTTACATCTCAGGCCTATCTTGAACCTAAATGGAAACAACTAGGTGGCAAGCCAGTGTTAAGACCTAGTACAGTTCCAAGCAGAAAGAAGATACTAACAAAGGCAGATTATGTAACTGATTTACCATCTACGTCTCATTTTGTTCAATCTACAGTAGAACTGTCAGTTGTGATAGATCTTTCAAGAAATTTGTCAATAAATAGCCCATGTGCAGCAAAAAATATAGGTAAATAGATTTTCATAGAAAATGTAAAATAGATTCAAGTGAAAAACAATATCTAAAACTTTTTTATAAATATACCTACTTGGTTTTAAAATTTGTTTAAATTAATATAGATTTAAAGACTATGCAATTATTATGAGAGCAGATTTAAAGAAACGAACTATTTTATAACTAAGCAATATTTTGTCCTTGTAGTGTAGATGAAGGAAGTAACGTGTCCAGAAAACGTTTGTTTTCAAAAGCTCGATTTCCCTCGGAATTATCTCCCGAACATCTCAGTTCACCAAGAAAAGCTCGAAGGATGCTTGAGATGGTACGGAAAATTGATAAAGAGAAAACAATGAAAATAAAACGATTACAAAACGACAAAAAACCGGATGCCAATATGTGTCTTAAGGTATAGTAAACAATATTTTAAAATAGTAAAATATCTTTCCGAACTCATATAAAATAAAACAGCTTTAGGTTTAAATTCTGCATTAATATTTATTAATAATGGACATTTCGACGAACTCAACGTCCGTTTTCATTAAGAGAACTGATCAGTATCTGTTTTCTTGATGAAGACGTACGTTGAGTTTGTCGGAACGTAGGTTATTAATAAATATTAATACAGAACTAGGACCTAAAGCCGTTTTATTTTAAAAAATATTTTATTCAGCATTTGAAATTATTAGATTTATATTTTGTAAAAACTTTGCTGTAATTGTGACACTGCAAAAGTGCAAAGTACTTAAATAACCTAGAAATTTTTATTGAAAAATAACTGTGAAAACATATCTACATATATACAGAGTGTCCAAGATAACTTCGTATGCATGGGGATCTCCGAAACTGTTAGAGATACGACATCGGTTAAATTAGATGAAAGTTGCCTCATTAGTAGGCGAGTTTAGTCATCTTTAGTTTTTTCCAAAAAATTCTTTAGGTTACTAGATATAGACAAAAATGCAAATTTTGCTGTTTTATATTTTCGCTTATAACTCCCGTATGCAAAATGATACATTATTTTGGTTTGCACTTTCTTAAGACACTTTTTTACACAGAATTTCCAGGAGTAACCAAAATTTTTTTATCATGTACCGTTTTCGAGATTTATGATGCAACTTTCATTTTTCTTATGTAACTAGTATTTCAATGTAAAGTCATTAAAAATATCTTTTTTTTTGCTTTCCAGTGATATAACATAGTCCTACTTTATTTTAAATAATAACATGGAAAATTGAAAAAAATCTATTTTGCAAAGTAATAATTCATTTTTTTAGTTAAAAACTAAGTAGGCCATGTTAAAACAAATGAAACATAAGCCCTACTTTAGTTTAAACAATAATATAGAATTATAATCCAAAAAAAAAAACAATTTATAAAATACTAATGCTATATTTTACATTCGTAATAACTAATAACTATAACAGTAAAATTACATTAAGTGTTTGTTACGAGAGTAGACAACAGATGGCGCCAGCAGTCAACACGCGACACACAGCCCAGATGACGAAAAATAAGCGCCAAGCTGTCAAACAAGCAACCTCACATAAAGCAATATATTATCTTTGTAATACCAATAGTATTAACACAATATACAATTATTAAGCAAGTAAAGCCTTTTATTTACATATTGTCACATGGTGTCAGGTGTGAAAACTTTGTGAAAGATTGTATATGAAAAAAAAAAAAAAGAAGAAAGATAAGATGACCACGTTACCAGCACCAGAACCTGTCAAAATAAACGACAAAGCAGAGAATAATTGGAAATTATTTAAGCAACAATGGATAAACTACAGCATAGCTACAGAGCTAAGTAAAAAATCACATGAAATACAAGTAGCTACATTTCTTTCTATTATAGGCAAAGAATGTTTAAACGTTTATATACACATTGACAAAGGAAACAACGACCAAACGAAGGTTAAAGGTATAATCGAAACTTTGGATACGTATTTTACACCTACAGTAAATACGATTTATGAAAGATATATATTCAATTCAGCAGCACAAGGAAATGATGAAAGTATATTAGAATATGTAAATAGGTTAAGAAAACTTGCAAATACATGTGATTTTGGCACATTACACGAAGGATTAATAAGAGACAGGCTGGTACTAGGAATATTAAATAATGAAACTAGGAAAAGATTACTGAAAGTTTCAGATCTAACTTTACAAAAAGCAATAAATATGTGTAGAACAGACGAGGTCACCGAAGAAAGATTAAAAACAATGGAAGAAAAAGGAAAAGAAGATGTACACTTTATGAAACAGAAAAATAAGCAAGAAACGAGAAAACAGAATCAGAATATGAAAAAACAGCAAAAAACCTTTTATAATGCAGGAACAAAATGCAAATATTGTAGTTATGTACATATACATGACAGACAAAAATGCCCAGCATTTGGAAAAACCTGTAAAGCATGCGGAAAAGAAAATCACTTCCAATCAGTATGCAAGTCAAAGATATACAAGCAGAAACAGAAACAAAATGTACACCAAGTGGAAACAGATGAAAGCACAGACGAAACAGAACCCATTTACAACATCAACAAGTTAGAAGCGAACAAGAAGACATGGTATGTCAACGTGACAATGCAATACACAAACAACGAAGCACATAAAATGAAATGTCAGATAGATACAGGGGCAAGTTGTGATGTTATGTGCTACGACAACTTTAAAAAATTAGGCACCAAGCAAAGCCTGAAACCAAGCAGTACCAAATTAAAGTTATACGGAGGTGAAATAATAACGCCGATCGGAGAAGCTATAATAACATGCAAGTACAAAAATAAGAAAATTAAAACAATTTTTCAAATTATTAAAACAGAATGCACCTGCAATCCACTACTATCAGCAAAAACAAGTGAGAAGTTAAATCTCATACAAGTATCAGCAGATCTATGCAAGATAGAAGCGGAAAGTACGGATAGACAGAAAGAAAACATAATTAAAGAGTATGAAGACGTATTTCAAGGAATAGGTTGTCTGCCCGGAGAATACCATTTGGAAATAGATGAAACTGTGACACCAGTTCAACAAATTCCACGTAGAGTACCAATAAATTTTAAAAAGGAATTAAAAGAATATGTAGACAAATTAGAAAAAGACAATATCATAAAGAAAGTAACAAGACCTACGAAATGGATAAGTAACATAATTGTAGTCAAAAGGGACAATAAGATTCGCATGTGTCTTGATCCCAAACCACTAAATACAGCTTTGAGAAGATCTCAATACCAGATTCCTACGATAGATGAAATACTTCCGGAACTAGCAAACGCTAAAATTTTTAGTGTGATGGACGCAAAACAAGGATTCTGGCAAATCAAACTAGACAAAGAAAGCAGCTACTATACGACCTTCTGGACGCCGTTTGGTAGATACAGATTTCTAAGATGTCCATTTGGCATATCCACAGCACCAGAAGAATATCAACGAAGGCAATATGAACTACTAGGAGATTTAGAAGGAATAAACGTTATAGCAGATGACATTTTGATCATAGGTAAAGGTAAAACACAAGAAGAAGCTGAAGCAGATTATGATAAGAAGATCAAGAAACTACTGAATAGAGCAAGAGAGGTTAATTTAAAGCTGAATAAAGAAAAATTTAAATACAAATTGAAAGAAGTAACATATATGGGACATACACTGTCAACAGAAGGAGTGAAACCAGATAAAAAGAAGACAGAAGCAGTACGGAATGCACCACAACCGCAAAACATAAAAGAACTTCAAAGTTTTCTTGGTTTTATCACGTATTTAGCAAGATACTTGCCGACTCTGTCAGCAGTATGCACGCCGTTAAGAGAAATAATTAAGCAGAAAGAATGGAACTGGAACAGAGATGCCGAAGAAGCATGGAAAAAGTTAAAGAACATGGTTGAGGAGGCTGCAACTCTAAAATACTATGACATGAATAAAGAAGTAACCATACAATGTGATGCAAGTAGTTTTGCATTAGGAGCAACACTTATGCAAGAAGGAGAGCCAGTTGCATATGCTTCTCGTGTACTAACACAGACAGAAACAAAATATGCGCAAATAGAAAAAGAGACACTAGCATTGTTATTCGCGTGCGAAAGATTCTCTCAATACATATCGGGAAGACAAATAGTACATATCGAAAGTGATCATCAACCTCTTGAAACAATTTTCAAAAAATCTATATTATCGGCACCGTGCAGATTACAAAGAATGATGTTAAGACTGCAACGTTTCAACCTAGACGTAAAATATAAAAAAGGTTCAGCAATGCACGTAGCAGATTATTTATCAAGAGCACCATTAAAAATTAAAACAACAGAAAGCAACAAAGAAGAATACATACATTATATAGGAGGAAACTTGATTGAAGAAATAATGAACATCAATATGGCCGAGCACGTAAATGTGACGGAACAAAGATGGAATCAAATAGCAACAGAAACCAGTAAGGATGACACTTTACAAGAACTAAAATCAATCATATTACAGGGATGGCCAGAAGAAGAAAAATCCATCAAACCAGACATAGTCAAATATTGGAATTTTAAAGAAGAATTATCAATACAGGATGGAGTACTGTACAAAGGCGAAAAAATTATAATACCAAATAGTATGAAGAACGAAATGCTTAAAAGAATTCATGCAAGTCATGCAGGAATCGAAGCATGTACCAGAAAAGCTCGAGAAACACTATATTGGTACAAAATGGCAGAGGATATAAAAGACTATATTTTAAGATGCTCGATATGTCAAGAATTCCAAACCAATCAAAGAAAAGAACCATTGATCTCAGAAGACATTCCAAATTTGCCATGGTCCACAGTAGCAATCGATATTTTCACACTGGATACAAAAAATTATCTAGTTATCACCGATTATTACAGCGACTTTTTCGAATTAGAAAAACTTAAGAATATGTCAAGTGAACACGTTATTAAAAATATAAAAAAAAATTTTGCTAGACATGGAATCCCACACATAGTGATATCAGACAATGGGCCACAGTTCGACTGTAAACAATTCAGACAGTTTGCAAAAGAATGGGAATTTTTTCACAAAACTAGTTCACCATATCACTCAAAAGGAAACGGAAAAGCAGAATCATCGGTTAAAATAGCTAAAAGAATAGTAAAAAAAGTACAAAGAGAAAATAGCGATTTATATTTAGCACTTTTAGAACATAGAAATATTCCAACGGAAGAAATACAACTTACACCAGCGCAAAGACTGATGGGACGAAGAACAAGAACACGAGTACCTATCACAAAGCAAAAATTAAGACCAAAAATACACAACGATGTCCAAGAAAGAATAAACCTAAGAAGAAAAAAACAACAATTTTATCATGACAAAGGAGCGAAAGAACTGAGAATTCTTGAGGGAGGCGAAACAGTTAGAGTTAGAAATAAAGAAGGAAAATGGCAAGAAGGTAAAATTAGAGAAGAGATATCGCCAAGATCATATAGGGTACAAGTAGAAGGAACAAATTACCGCAGAAACAGAATAGATATACGATCAAGTCCAACCAATAAAGAAATCGAGAAAGTAGAAGAAAGACGACAAAATCGAATACAAAATGAGGAACCACAGGAAATAAGACAACCAGTAACACCAAAAGCACTAAACAAAGGTAATGTATATGAATCGCATAATGAACAAGAAGAAAGAAGATCGGAAGAACAAAATGGGTCAGCAACATCCGAAGAAGTGAGCAAACCAACTTTTACAAGGAGTACCAGAGAAAGACGACCACCCAAGTATCTTCAGGAATATATAACAAATTCGCCAAAGAAGAGGGGATGTTACGAGAGTAGACAACAGATGGCGCCAGCAGTCAACACGCGACACACAGCCCAGATGACGAAAAATAAGCGCCAAGCTGTCAAACAAGCAACCTCACATAAAGCAATATATTATCTTTGTAATACCAATAGTATTAACACAATATACAATTATTAAGCAAGTAAAGCCTTTTATTTACATATTGTCACAGTGTTGAAACAAACCATCGTTTTCTAGAATGAACATACGTGTTCTCTTAAGCATAGCTTGTGTTAGGTTAGTTTTAGGTATTTAATACCGTACTCAATCAAATTCATGTTTAATATCCTATACATCCCTACACTGGGTTGCCTTCTTTAAGGATATAAATTTAAATACATTTCCGCGGCTAATACTGCGTTACTTTGACAACGAATGTAACAATAAAGCATTTCAAACTTCTCTAAATTTTCAAACTGCTCCATGAATTAAAATTCTTTCAATAAGCACTCCAATAAAACTAACTAACTAACTAAGACAATAATCAGAAGAAAAGCAAAACCAAAAATCTAATAATAACGAAAACAAAGCCTATTTTTCATGTTTCATTTGTTTTGATATGGCATACCCGGTTTTCAACTAAAAAAATTAATTATAACTTTGCAAAATAGATTTTTTTCAATTTTACATGTTATTATTTAAAATAAAATAGGACAATGTTATATCACTGGAAAGAGAAAAAAAAATCTTTTTAATGACATTACATTGAAATACTAGTTACATAAAAAAAAATAAAAGTTGCATCATAAATCTCGAAAACGGTACATGATACAAAAATTTTGGTTACTCCTGGAAATTCTGTGTAAAAAAGTGTCTTAAGAAAGTGCAAACCAAAATCATTTATCGTTTTGCATTCGAGAGTTATAAGCGAAAATATAAAAAAGCAAAATTTGCATTTTTGCCTATATCTAGTAACCTAAGGAATTTTTTGGAAAAAACAAAAGATGACTAAACTCGCCTACTAATGAGGCAACTTTCATCTAATTTAACCGAGGTCGTATCTCTAACAGTTCCGGAGATCCCCATGCATACGGAGTTATCTAGGACACTCTGTATGTCAAAATAGATACTTAAAACATATACCAAATCTAAAAATATGAAATATTATAAAAATATTTATTAAGTCGTATCAAATAATGCAACTTTTGTTAAAAAATTTTTTTTCAATATATTTTTCTCTGTTGCGCAAAAAAATATATCCTATGTTGAAAGTTGATAAATTTTTAGTAGAATAGAAAAATATGTAATGGGGGGGGGGGGGGGTTCATACATTGTTATTATAGTCATAAAAAATAAAAATTCTAGTTAATGTGTAAGTATTTTATCATGTTTATTTAAAATATAATTTTGCTAAAAAATACTCAAGTACATACATATTTTGCCGATTTATTGGCAAACGCAATATTTTAAATAAAAATAATGTAATACCTATTTACTGATAATTTTATTTTTTATAGCTAACTGATATCTTCAACATGTGATAAAATTTAATAATGTAAGCTACATTTATAATGCGGTTTTAGTAGTAGCAATGTAGCAATCTAGTAATATAATGATTATTATATTTTGGGGGTATATAAATGAACATTTAAATATGTCAATGAACGCCAGAAAAATTGAAATTGCAATTTAGGTTATTTACACGTCAGGTTATGCAAATTAACGCCGGATGTAATAAATCAGACGTCAGAATAGATAACCCATTAATATTAATATCCGGAAAATATTTTGATTTAGATGATACCAAATTTCGTAGCATAATATTAAATAGTTTTTAAAATACAGATAGCATAAGTTTGCCGTGCGACAACACTCTGTACCTCGTGAAAATTAAGATTGAAGTTTAATAGTGAGCTAGTTGATTTATTCTAAGTTTCGTGCTAGTGCGAATGAAGTACACATTTTTCTGTAATTAATACAATAACTATCATGAACGAAAACATGATGAACCCAGGGGTTGTGGAGTCAGAATCGATTTTTTCTTCCGACTCTGAGTTCTTTTTCGTTAACGCCAAAAATTAACAAAATATTGAATGATTTTATGTATACTTTTAAAGATTTTTTTGTTCGTTTACAATATTTACTTAATTTTTTTCTCTTAAGAAATATTTGATTAATCAGTTATGTTAAACCGGAATACACAAACAAATTTATCTGATTTACTTTTAAAAAAAATGATTAATAATAGCGATATTACTACATATCTCACATTAACAGAAAATTTATTATTTATCATTACTGGTTGTTTTTTTATGATTTCCCCCAGGCCAGGTATCTGAATGTTCCAACTTTACCTATTTTTCTATTTTTAACTTGTTTTATCGCGTCGTTTATATTTTCTGCCAGTATTGCTAGATTATCTGCGAATGCCAGGCAATCAAAGCATAAATCATCTTTCACTTATCCAACTCTAATCTTTCTTCTGCACTCCCTCCTCTTCTAATTTTCTCCTTCCTTCATTCTCTTACTACTTTTTCAAGTACACAATTAAATAATAATGGAGACAATCCATCTTGTTTATTATAAATAATTTTGTTTTAAAACATATGTTTATGTATTTAGTTTGATTAATTTTATTTAATTATAACCGCATTTTCATAAATATGTAGGATTATATATGGTGAATATTTTCAATTTTCTAAAAGCTTTTCTCCACACGAATCTAATGGTTGTAACTTGTATGCCAATTTTCAACACGATAGATGCGGAAGCTAAAAAGCCTATGCCGCAATAAACGTATTTAGGCATCATTCTTTTTGTTTTTGTTTTTTTTTATTTTTTCAATATTAGACGAATAAATGAAAATAATCTCTTTCAGTTCGGGCGCATGGAAGCTGGACGAATACAAGCAAGAGAAGTGGGAGAAGTGTAATTTAGGTGTGCCTCATCGCAACGTTGAAGCAAAGCAAATGACGCAATCATTCTCGGTTACATGGTAGCTGATTTTATCGAAGAATTTCGTACAAGACGAAGCTGAGGGTGGTGACCTGGTGACATTAGTGATCCATCGACGTCGCCACCACGAATTCTAATTCATTTTCACGAATGGCAAGCTGGTCTTGGTCTGATCATTCTCCGAACACGACAGATGCGGTAGATGTCGCTACTGTTTTTACAACACACGCTACACTACTCGGACGATATTTGTGTGCCGGTAAAACGGATTTCTATAATAATTTGGATAAAATTAATGTTGATGAAAAAGCGCGTAAAAGACAGATTTATCATCGATATTGTATGGAACGTGCTGCTGCTGCTGCATCACATCTGTGTCATGTATTCACAACTGTTTTCGAAATTACTGGCTTTGAAGCCGAGCATTTATTAAAACGGAAACCAGATTTTATCACACCAAACGGTTTAAATGTAAAGAAATTTTCGGCATCGCACGAATTTCAGAATTTACACGCTATATCTAAGGAGAAAATTCATGAATTTATTCGTGAAGATTTTTATGGGTAAGTGTTTATCTCATTAACTGCTTTTCTGATTTTTGTAATAAGTTAAAACTAAAATATACTTTTGTTCAATTTTCTTGCATGTTACAAATTGAAGTATATTGAAATACTAAAATTGCTAAATTATTTTTAATTAATATACTTTTTCAAATAATCACCAACGCTGCAAACCGAATCAAACTTTTTTTTTTTTTCTTAAACCGAAATATTTTTAGATTCAAGTGAAAATAATTTATTTCTATATATATACCGGGTGATTCATTTAACCTGGAATTTGTTATATTTCGAAAAATACGCATCGGACAGAAAATTTGCCGAATCTAAACTTTAATATCTCAAAGGGGGGCATCCGTTAGTACTAAATTCCCGCCAACCCCCCCGCCCCTTGTGGGCGGGGCGGGAAGCAACTTTGAAATTTCAAATAGGAACCCCTATTTTATATTACAGATTCGGATTTTACGATAAAAACTACGTACTTACATTTCGTCCGAAAAAAATTTTGATTCTCAACAGATGGCGCTGTAATCGCAAAAAATAGATTTAACTTGGAATTTGTTATATTTCGAAAAATACGCATCGGATAGAAAAATTTGCCGAATCCAAACTTTAATATCTCAAAGGGTGGCATCCGTTAATGTTGAATTCCCGCCACCCTCTCACCCCCTGTGGTCGGGGCGGGAGCAACTTTAAATTTTTAAATAGGGACCCCTATTTTATGATAAAAAATACGTACATTTTGTCCGAATTTTTTTTTTCGATTTTCGACAGATGGCGCTGTAATCGCAAGAAATTTTTAAGATTTCAAAGTTGCCCACCGCCGCGCTTACAGGGGGTGGGGGGTGGCGAAAATTCAGTATTAACGGATGCCCCCTTTCGAAATATTAAAGTTTGGATTCGGCAAATTTTTCTGTCCGATGCGTATTTTTCGAAATATAACAAATTCCAGGTTAAATTCATTTTTTGCGATTACAGCGCCATCTGTCGAGAATCGAAAATTTTTTCGGACGAAATGTACGTAGTTTTTGTCGTAGAATCCGAATCTGTGATAAAAAATAGGGGTTCCTATTTAAGATTTCAAAGTTAACCCCCGCCCCGCTCACAGAGGGAAGGGGGTTGGCGGGAATTTAATACTAGCTGATGCCCCCCTTTGAGATATTAAAGTTTGGATTCGGCAAATTTTCTGTCCGATGCGTATTTTTCGAAATATAACAAATTCCAGGTTAAATAAATCACCCGGTATACTTGATGATAATCCAAATAAAAAATTGTGAAATATAATTAAAATGTATTTTTTAATTGCAGACATTATGATTTTGATATAAATAAAACGTTATATTTCTTCATTTCCGGTCGCTATGAGCACATTTAAATCATTATTTAAAGTCGTCTAACAGTTGTTGCTTTTATGATCTTCCCAGCTAAAACAAATAATTTTAATGTGGAAAGCTTAAGAGGATATGCTGTTACGAAAAGTTTACGTGATACTATCAACGACATACAACAGAAGATTAGTAAACGCATGTACGAAGTTTGTCTCAGGTAAAAATCATTACTTTGTTCGATATTTTTTCTAAAATTAATTACTTATTTTTAACGAATATTTCTATGAATGTTTAATGGCCTCCTGCCTGGCTCGTCCGATTTACTACAAAAAGAAAGAAGATATGATTCGTTTGAAACGATGTATATTTGCATTACAAGGTGATGGTTTACCGCCAGTTATAACGCATAATATATTATAGTTGATGATTGGAATGATCCCGTACTAAATTCAGTTAGACGTTGCAAATTATTCAACACTGTCAATGTTATTTATGCGTAGTGTTCTTTAAATTATTGCCAATGTATTTTTAGTAATTTATGTAAGTAATATTATCGTAACTTACTAAAAAATTAAAAAATATATAAATAAACTACATATTTCTATCAAGTGCTACAGAACGTTTTTATATCAAATTTTGGTATAAGAACAATATTTTTTATTATATAAATTAACTTTAGAATTAATAAAAATTCAAAGAAAAGTCAAACATTGTGTAACTCGATGTTTCTGATTAGAAATTAAATCTTGTTTGATGAAACTAGACATGTAGACATTTTTGTAGCATTCTTTCTGATATTTTTGTTTCGCAAAATTTATATTTATTCTTATAGTAGTATTTACTGAATAAATGTGGTATTTTATGTACGTTGTAGTTTCTGTCTTTATACTATTACGTATAATTTAGCACTTTTCTGCCTTAAAAAATAAACTGTATTTTTTAAGAGACCGATTACGAGACGATAATAGTTGTTGATAATAGCTTAAGAAATGACAAATAACTCAAAAAGTGATCAGTAATTTGAGAAATAATTAAAGTTTCAAAACTGATAAATTGAAAGTAAATATCATAAATAATATTACCTATAAATTACCCATTATATAATTCATTAAATTGTTTAGTTGATAAGAAAACTAATAATAAAAATATCAATGATAAATGATTTTGATTGATTTAGATGATATTTAATCCGGAGTTGTTAAGTTCAACAAATCCTCTGTTTGGTCTCGACTAGGAGGAATTCGTTGGCGGTTGTCACTTGGGCGTATTTCCTAACCGTATTCCGAACCGTGGGGCTACACACCAGCCGAATGTACTGTAATGGGTATTCCAAGTGTAATCAACCACAAATCTATTAGGATTCGGTTGTTTAATGCAAGAACACATCGTTGATTCAATGTCATACGGCGGCATCTACGTCGTTGATCGACTCCGTGAAACAGCTCGCTCAGTTTATATTCGAATTCACGCGATTAAATCGACGACATAGAATCATTCAGCGTAATCGTACCGAACGGCTAAGCGATTTGCTAGATTGGCGAAATTTAGGCGTATTTTATTGTCAAACCAGAATGCATAAAGGGCATTGCATAAAGTTTATCCGGAAATGGCGGAGGCCGATTATGAAAATTGTATTATTAACCAATTTTGGAGCCGCCAAGTCCCAGTTCCAGTCGTGTTACGACACCGGCAGCTAGTCTACACGGAAGTGATGATGAAGAAGATGAAATCGATGAATTAAGAATTAATTTATTAAAATAACGAAAAAAAAAATAAAGTTTTAGGAAGAAATTGTTTCGTCTGCCATATTAATAGGTAACTAGAACTATAGCTGACAATTTTAACTGGTATTTTTACTCAGTTGTATAAACTATTAGTTGTTTTACATTCCAATGAATCAAGTTTCATAAGTTTTTAATATCCACTCAATATAGATCTAAACGAATAGTAAAGTTAGTGGAATTTTAAAAATACGCTATTTTATACAAAAATGAAAATCAAATTAAATTAAAAAGAGAAAAACTAAAAATATTGATTTTTATTAGAATGTTTTTATATAAAATTGTTATTAAAACTATTTTTTAATATATTATACAAATAAATATGTGAACTATTTTATACAAAATTTATAATTTTATTTTATTTTTAGTTATAAAAAGAAAATAGATATAAACATTTTGAGTCAAACTACATGAGTACAAAATACAAGCAAAAATTATGTGTTCAATTTTTAATTTAATACATTACACTAGTGACGCGTGGCAGAACGCATAATAGGCAGAACGCATAGTAGGTAGACCGCTAGGCGGGTAGACCGCATAGCGGGCAGATCGCAAGGCGGGCAGACCGCAGGGCGGACAGACCGCAGGTCGGGCAGACCGCAGGGCGGGCAGACCACAGGACGGGCCGAAGCAGTAGGCGAAACAGCGTAAAAACAAAAATTAATATTATTACAAATATTTTAATCATACAATGATGTATTACTAATTTTTATTAATTATACCGCGCAACATCTTGTTCAAATGCATCGTATTAGTTATTATTATTATTAATATATAATAAAATTGATGTTTATTAAGGAGTATGTAAAATAAAATAGAATATTTATAAGTGAATATTTGAAATATATATTATAAATTTGATTTTATTTCAAATGTGTTTATTTTAAAAATATACAATTATTAAAATTAAAGTTTGAATTTTATTAGATTGTAATGTTTTGTTGGTTCATTTACGTAATCATTGTGTAACAAATAAAAATAGGAATTTGCATTACATATTTAAAAAAAGTAATAAAATAATATTAATTTTCAAAATAAATTTATAGTAAATTACAATTGTGTACATAATTTATTATATATTTATTTATTTTTTGTTTTAAAAATTATGAAATTTAATAATTAATTATTTAATTTTGAAAAATTTAATGCGGTAAAAATTATTCTTCAAATGTTTTCTAATTACATTAAATACGGTATATTTTATTAAAAATTTTTATTTTTCTAATTATTATGTATTAATTAATTATGTATTAATTAATTATGTATTAATAATTATTAGGCATTACATGCTCAAATATTTGTGCGGACATTTCCAGTAGGGTTAAGGAAAAACGGATAGCAGGATTAGGTGCGGGAGAGATAAGAATCAACCGATATACTTCCAAGTTGATAAAATTCTGGAGCGAATGAAAAATATCACAAATAAAAAAATGACTTACATATCTATTCTACAAAGATCAGAGTGAGGTTAGTTACGAACACAAAAAGTAATGTAAAGAGATAAGAATAGTAATATGATAGAGATATATTATAACAATTAGAAGAGATTTTGCATGTATCCCTGTTACAAAACTCTAACGACGAGGGGCTTTTTACATGCCCACAAATGCTGGGAACCGAGTTTACATTTCCAATAGAGTTACAGTGAAACGATTAGAAGCTTTAGGTGTGGGGGGGCGGTTAAGAACCGTTTTATATGCCACCAAAGTGCCAATTTTCTGGCACGAACAGAAGATATCGCAAATAAACAGAAATAAAAGTAAACTTACGTATCCATAATGCAAGAAATTAAAAGAGACAAGGAAAGTAATGCAAAGAGACAATAAAAGTATTGCAAAGAGACGAGGATAGCAATAATATATTATAAAAAGGTGAAATTTCTTTGTATCCCTGTAACAAAATTTATAGCTGGCTCAAGCTTTCTACATGCTCAAAAATACTGGTCACCGAGTTTACATTTCCAACAGAGTTACAGTGAAACGATTAGATGTGTTAGGTGCGGGGAGGGGGGTTAGGAACCGTCTTATATGCCTCCAAAGTATTAATTTTATGGCACAAATAGAAGACATCGCAAATAAATGAAAATACAAGTTTACTTACATATCCATAATGAAAGTAATTCAAAGAGACAAGGAAAGTAATGCAAAGATACAAGGAAAGCAAAGATTGTAATATATTGTAATAAGAAGAGATTTTCTTTGTATCCCTGTGACAAATTTTATAGCTGGCTTTTTACATGCCAAAAAATACTGGACACCGAGTTTACATTTCCAAAAGAGTTACAGTGAAACGATTACCAGGGTTAGGTGCGGTTAGGAACCGTCTTATATGTCAGCAAAGTACCAAATTTATGGCACAAAGAGAAGTTATCGCTAATAAACGAGAATAAATGTTTAGTTACATATCCAATTATTAGAGCTTTGTTACACTTCTGCCAGGCATGCGCACTTTAAAGGTCAGCGACTTAAAAAAAAAAAAAAAAAAAAAAAAAACAGGATTTTGAATATTTTTTCACTGGCTTTGTATAGAGAATAAAATTCTCTACAAAATAGCTAAGTAACTTTTTTTTCTAACTTATACTGGTTTGGCAGGAAAAATTATTGAATATTTTCATATTTTACAATTTCATTGATTTTTGCGAGTTTTGATAATTTTTATAAATTAAACTATTAGTATTAGGAAAAAATATCAAGTATTAACTTAAATTTCTTTTTGCACGTTACATAACGTCCTTAAATTCGTTTTTTGCTAAGTGTTTCTAGTTAAGCTCCATATAGGTGAAAAATTCGAAAAAAGTAAAAACTTGTCGAATTTTAAGTGTGACCATATGGTTGGGTAGCATTTTTTAAGGGCTTTCCAATAAGATCACACTCGATTAGTTTAAAAAAAAAATTGAAAATTTCGTGACCTGTAAAAACCTGTTTAAGAAATTTTTGTCAGAGCTCGCTAATAAATCCTACGCTATGATAGGGCAGATGGAAAACATGTACGGTAGTAGAAAAATTTAAATTTTAACTATGTAGAAAAATTCCGCCCATAACTAAGTGATATTTCATAAAAAGCCAATTATCTTTGGACCTGTTGAGACTTGGAACAAATGTCTGGTATTGGGTTGTAGCCCATCCAAATATACACAATTAAGCCAAATACCTCTTTTTCATAACTGCTATAGGTTTTTTAAAAACAATTAAAATGTAGTAAATCGGTTGTAAAACAAAAGCGAATCACCTAAATTTAAAATTTCATATACCATTGCATAGCATTTAAAAAGACCTTTCCAGTGATACCAAACTTGGTTAGATTCGAATAAGATTTTAAAAAAAGCAAGTTGGGACATGTTTAGGATTTATTTTGTCCCACCTATTGTCCCATACTTGTTCCTCATTTTTGATTCCCGGCAACTTTGGTGTCTTGACATTTTTCTCTAAAGTGCATAGTTTCTGAGTTCCGACCGCCTATGTCTTTGTTTTAATATATACCTACAGGTTGCGGGATATCTCATTGCGAGTTTCACAAAAAATTAAAGTGAACCTCAAATTATTAGTTGAATATCATAATTGTGATTTTTTTTACACTTATAAAGTTACTTCTAGATTTTATTGTGAAACTTACTAAATAATGTTAAAATAATTGAATTTCAATAAAATTTAGTTATAATGAATACATCTGTTTATTAGATTGTAATGTAAAAATATTTTATTGATTTTCGATAATTTCAATATTAAATTTATTGCTCATCTACTAGCATAAATAAACTTATATGTTTTAGTTTTTTTTATATTATTTCCAATTGGGAAAATATATCAATTAAAATTGTAATTCCTAATAAATTGTTACCACCTAAAGAACAAATGCAATTCTATTGCGAAAAAAAATAACTAAATTTAAATCGAACAAAAAGAAATATATAAATGAATTCTGTTGTTGGTTAGAAATGAAACGAATTATTTTTGTTATTGAGTTTATTGTTACGTAGTGGTAAATTAAAACAAAAAAAAATTATTAACAATTTTTCTGAGTGCCACGCCAATAGTTCTACTCACAGTTAAACGAAGACTGGAAAATAGGACGTACATAATTGTTTTCAAAAATACGTCATTATGCCAATACTTGTTAATACAATAGTGTATGTTCTCTTCTTGCCGCTTATTTTCTCAAATTTTATTTTTGTAATTGTTTTAAAATAATACATACATATATATATACTGGGTGTCCGAAAAGTTTGGACTGGGTCAAATATCTCGAGAACGAAAGGTTGGATTAACACGATTGCAAAGGAACGTTGTTTTTGACACAATTATCTACCGAATTCTGTAGAAAAAACCACCCCCACCCCTCCTAAGGGGGTGAGCGTAAGAGTAGTTTTAAAATTTTAAATGGAAACCCCCAATTTTTTTTTCATTTTTGTATTTCTTGACAAATTCTGTGTATGGCCCCAAAATTTCACACCCAACCCTCGCCACCCCTCCACAGGGGATGAAAAAAATGATTGAAATAAAAATGATACTGAACAGTTTAAATGCTCAACTAAATCCACAACGAAAATAAACATGTCAAAAAAAACATGTAACCCCACCTAAAATTTCACCCCCAACCCCCGCCACCTCTACACAGGGGAGGAAAAAAATGAAGAAAATGATTGAAATAAAAATGAAGAGGTTGCGGGGGTTGGGGGTGAAATTTTGGGTGGGGTTACATGTTTTTTTTGACATGTTTATTTTCGTTGAGGATTTAGTTTAGCATTTAAACTGTTCAGTATCATTTTTATTTCAATTATTTTTTTCATTCCCTGTGGAGGGGTGGCGAGGGTTGGGTGTGAAATTTTGGGGCTATACACAGAATTTGTCAAGAAATCCAAAAATGAAAAAAAAATTGGGAGTTTCCATTTAAAATTTTAAAACTACCCTTACGCTCACCCCCTTAGGAGGGGTGGGGGTGGTTTTTTACAACAGAATTCGGTAGATAATTGTGTCAAAAACAACGTTCCTTTGCAATCGTGTTAATCCAACCTTTCGTTCTCGAGATATTTGACCCAGTCCAAACTTTTCGGACACCCAGTATATATATATATATATATATGCTTGTTCTTATTTACATTTTTGTTTTAGCAATAACATTATATTTAATATAATACAGAATTAGCTAAACAAAATCTATTATTTGAAATCATGTTGAACAATCTCAAATACTTTGGATATTGCTACACGATCAGAAAAACAGGGGCTTTTTTATTTATAATGAAAAAATATTTGTAAAAAATACATGTATTATTTTTAAATAAAATACATGAAATAAATGTGTTATAATTTTGACGTTTCTTTCTTTAAATATTGCTTGTAAAATGTGTTAAATAAAGTAATTTATATTTATAGATATATAAGTATTTTTAATTTAAAAAAATTTTAAAACCTAAAAGATAAAATTTTAAACTTTATTGTCTGAGTAACTTTGCTAATATATATTTTAATATTAAAAATATTCTGATGAATAATGAAAATAAATTTCAGATTAGTTTATGGTCAGTTGGATATTGGTAGGTCATAATTATATGAATTAAATACTTATTGAAGTTCAAAATTATTTTATTTTATGTACACTACAAATTAATTTGATATATATATTTTAAAATCCCTTTTCTACGAAATAATCTTTAATTACTCGTACATGATCACCTTTAATACGAATATATCCAACCATTTCATTGGATTGTGTAGCAATGTCTTTGCCTAAAGATTTTTCTAAAAGACATTTTAAATCGTTTTCTAATTGAAACACATCGCCATATACTTTTCTAATTACAGTAACTTTACGCATCCCTCTATGCGTACTTGCTAGATACACTGGCATCATATGATTTTTTGTTCGGGCAATAAAATATGGTACATTGTTTAAATTATCTGTTATAAATATAATTATTTAAATTCATTCTGAAGTGTCATTAAGTTCATTTATTACTTACCTTTTGGTGGTTTCCAACCAGATGAATATTCTGTTTTTGATTTTGGAACTGGAACAATAGCAGGCACAAGAAGTCTTTCAACATATTTCCAATCTTCTGGTAATCTGGTAACTTCAAATTTAGTTTTAAAATCATCAATATTTTCTATTAGTTTCAAATTCTGGTAACTGGAAAACCTAATTTGTCCTTTCTAAACAAATATATAAAACTAATTACAATAATATGCTGATTATTAAGGTGACCAATTTTTTTTACAATGAAAAAGAGGACAAAAAATTTAAGAAAAAAGTACTACGTAAATAAATGAAACATTTTATTAATTCAAACAAAAATACACTAATTATGCTTACATCCCTATTAATTATTTAATTAAACAAATAAATATTTTTTGTCAATATATCATTTTCTAACAATATACTGGAAATTTCGGTGCAAGAAATATCTTTCATATTGAATTTTACGGTAAGTGGCATCTCTGAATACAGATATTAACAGATTAGTTTTAAAATATCGAAAAGGAGGACAGGTAGGAGGCCACTTTTCGAGGAAGGACGGAACCTACAAAAGGACTGTTATCCCTAAAGTAGGACGATTGGTCACCTTATGATTATAAAAGCTACAGTACTTACAAAATTATTGATATGAGATAATTTACAATTGGTTTTCAATAATATATTTAATTGTGACAATATACATCTTGTTACCATTTTATAGTTGATTTAATAATTATTTTAAAACAATTTGCAGAATTGAGGTTATAAATAATCTATACTCTTAACAAACAAATTAGAAGCTCAATTTGTAACTATGAATATTTGATTATTTTTATAATATTAAAGTTAAATTTAATAAATTAAACATTATTTTGCTGTTTTTTACGTTCCTTGGATTTTCACTGTTTTCACGTGATGTAAATGATGGATAAACTCAGGTCCTCCCTGGATAAACTAGCGTCATATACGCCTGGTAACTTCCTCGCCGCGCGACGCGAGCGCCGCCCTAGTGGCAGCGCCGCTAAGCTGCTGACTGATGCCGTTTAAATGTCGTGATTATACGTGTTACGGTAGATCTTGGTTTTTTAACATTACATACCGTTTTGATGGCACAACATGCCGATATATGTAAATAAAATAAAGAAAATATATTTTTCATAAACAACTTTTCCTTATATTTAATATCGGGCACACCATGATTTTTTAATAAACATATGTTTTATTGTGTTTTAATTGTTTATCATATTAATTTCAACTATACCAATTGTAAAAAAAGGAAAACAAATACTGTTACATAAAAATTTTATTAAATCAATTCACTCATTAAATAAATGTGGCATATCACAACAAAATATTTACATTTTTGTCATACAATTAAAACAATTGTCTTCTACTAAAAAACATTCTAAATATTCTTAAAATTAGTTCATTATCGAATCATTTATTTATAAAAAAAAATTGGAAATAATTTTTTTATCACAATTTTTATTATTTGAACATTTTAGTAATTTTGCAATTGCCTATCCAGCAATATATTCATATCAGTGGTGAGTATAGACAAGATTGGTAAAAGAAAATAAAAATCTTCATATTTTTTTCTCTTAGAAAAAGGTTAATTTCAGTTATGCTTAATTAATAAAATTGTTAAAAATTTTGTTTTATTTTTATTATTTATTTCATTACTTTTTTTTTGAAAATATTGTAAAAATAAATTTTTTATTTTTACCGCGATAAATATGTATACAAAAATTAAATATATATTTTTAAAAAATTCGGAAATATTATAAATTTATTGTTCTCTACTTATAATTCGTGGTTTTATTTGATTGAGAATAAAAATATTTTAGTTACTTTTTGTTATATTAACTTGTCAAATTTAAAAGGAACTATTAAAGTTTTTATATTGGTACCACCATTTTTGATCTGGAAAACAAATAACAAGTTTCAAAATATTTGTGGTTATATAAAAAGTCGATAAAGGTATAAAGTAGTAAATAAAAAATACTTTATTAATTTATACTAACATAAGGTATGTATTTTCAAATTTGTATTAATGAGAATGTTCTGTTCCTCTTTATACTAAAAATATACGTAAACTATTTGTAAATACATCATAAAATTTTGTGCATGCTTAATTTATTGTACAGCACAGACCGAAATAACGTTGTTTCGTATTGTGTGTGGTGGAATCGGAATGACGTTTAGTCCAAGATTACGGACTGAATGAATTCTATAGCCCATAGATTCTTTTAACTGTACTGTACCATTAATTTGTGATTGATATGTATATTTATGTAGTAAAAAAAATGTAATTGACGAGAATTTTTGTAGTTTTTATTGAAAAATATTATACTGCGCAGTAAACTGAGTAAAATTTGTATAGTGTATGGGAAAACTGAACTATTTGTAAACTCGCAATTTTATTAGGATTTTTCTGCACAGTAAAAACTAACAACTTTAGTTAATAATAAGTTGTTATCTGATCATATTAATTAAGCATTTTAAACAGTCGACAAATTTAATTGCGTAGGTAACCTTTCTGTTTAACTTTTTGTTTTAGAAAACTGATTCTTCTAAAAGTAACAATATTGTGCAAAACATAAACATGGATAACAGTTTAAAAGTGGCAGTTGAAAAGGGAAAATTGAAAAAAATCAAACAACTCTTAAATACAATCGATATTTCTTCGCCTACATTTGCTTTAGAAGGACATCTGTTACTGTGTAATGCTCTTCAAAAGAAGCACATTGAAATTGCTAAATTATTAATAAACAAAGGCTGTAAAGTTAACAATGGTACTGAAAAAAGTTCAACTCGTATTGCTCTTCATTTAGCAGTTAATAATAATTATCCGGAAATTTTTGAAATGTTAATTTTGAAAAATGCTGATATACATAAACGATATCAAAACGGTTTGACATGTCTGCATGTAGCTTCAAAAAAGAATTTCGCGCAAATTGTTAAGATTCTTTTGCAAAATGGTGCTTATGTTGATTTTCCAGATAAAGATTGCGATTCACCGCTGCATTTTGCAATAGGAAAAGGAAGCTTAAAAATATGTAAATTACTCTTAGAATACGGCGCTGATGTAAATGCACCGAACAGAAAATATCAGATACCGCTTCATGTTACTAGTCGCAAATCGAAAAATAATTCTATAGTAGAACTATTGATACAATATGGATCACATTGTAAATTATACGATATCGAGGGTAATCAATCAATTGATATTGTTCATCGGTGTCTAACAGATAATTCATTTCAAATATTTATGGAAGATTTATGGGTAAAATTTGAACACGCACATTTGGATACAGAATTAAATTATAAAATTTGTTTTGTTGATGGATTTAATTCGTATAAAGATCTGTGCGATAGAGAAATTAAAAAAATGAAACGTACAAACATTTACAATAATGTAACTTATTATGACATTTTACGGAAAAGTACTAGACGGGTAGCCATCTATTTACGAAATAATCAAATTGTTAAGAAATTAGAATCGGTTAAAAATTATGAAAAGATATTTCCTGAATATGCAAATATAATCGAAATGCGATATAAACAAGGCCTAGTTAGAAATTCGTTAACTGATAGAAGTAAGAAATTCTTTAATATTTTATCGGAAAATCAATTGCCTGAATTAGTTGTCGATACTATAATGAGTTATTTACCAATAGATGATTTGAAAATGTTAGCATTATTAGAGTCATACAATCGGCAACGAACTTGTAAGTTAGCGAACTAAGTTACTGACAACTGTTTTTGCGGTAATACTTAATTTTGTTTTTTTGTGATTCTATTCCAAATTATTTTCGAAAAAGGCAAATAAGGTATAATGTAATTTCTTTAAAGTGTTATTTTGATATTTTATGTTTAAGAATTGATGTCATAAAATTATTATTTAGTATTTTGTGTTATTAAGAATATTTTTAATTTTTATAAAATATTTTGTACCTCTTATAAATTAAAGAAAACTTTACAAACACTAATGATTTTTTTATTCTATTATATAAATTTTTTTTTTAAAAATCTAATTATTTCGCTTTTGATGTTTGTTTTTTTTAAATACTGAGTAATATTAAAAAAAAAGAAGATTATATGAATACAGGTAATTATATAAGATTTATTTAAATATATTTTTTTATATTAATAGAAATATCGTAGTAAAATATTTTTTTAAACTGTTTTAGAATTAGATTCTGTTTAATTATTTTATAAAACAAAAATATAAGTATATGGGTAAACCCATATATAGACCACTTTGACATTTCTCGGAAAGTTGGTAACACAATATTTTTATTAAAATTATAATTTATGTTGGCACTAGGAGAAACTTTTCTGAAAATTTGATCAAAATCGAATAAATAATGTAGCCACAATGAATTTTTTAAAAATTTTGTGATTTCTTTCTCGATAACTTGGCAACACTGCATTTTGTTAAAATTGCATAATTTATTTAGGCACTAGGCGAATCTTTTATAAAAATTTGATTAAAATCGGTTAAATAAAGTGGTCATAATGAATTTTTCAAAATTTTGGTAATTTTTTCTCGGAAAGTTAGCAATACTGTATTTTGTTAAAATTACATAAATTATATGAATACTAGGAGAATCTTTTGTGAAAATTTGAGTAAAATTTGAGAAATTTTCCTCAAAGTTTCTCCTAGTGCCCGCACATAAATTATAATTTTAATAAAATTCTTGTATTACCAACTTTCCGAGAAATGTCAAAGTGGTCTATATATGGGTTTACTCATATACACTTCTAATCTTGTTTTATTTAGACATTATCATTCATCAAAAATAATTAATTATTTCTTAAAAAATATTTGTATCTGTTTTTGTTTTCTTTCTGTAGACATCGCTGGCTGCGCATGCGCAGTGTCGTTCCCCAAAACCCGAAATCTCAACAACGGCCTATCTCAGTATTTTCGGAATTGCCGTATTAGAAATTTTCATTTTTTGCATCGTTTTTAAACTATTTTGTAAATTAGATTTCGTTTGACAAAAACAAAACAAAATGTTATTATTAAAGTTTTTTTTTTATTTTAGAAGAATCAGCAATAAGTATTATATTATACAAGTAATACCTCGACTTACGACAGAGCTGGCTCTGGTATTGTTAACGTAAGTCGAATATTGGCAATATTTATACGAAAAAATATATAATATAATTTATTTTGACAAAGTTTTATTAGAAAACATAATATGCTATAAGTACATGTATTTTTACAGAAAGAAAATGTAATATTATGTCAATTATCGCAGTAAAAATACAAAATGTAAAATTACAAAAATATACGTTACATTTTTTTACAGTATTCTACTTACGTTGTCTCGACTTACGCTGTTGATTGACATATATTATTTTTCGTAATAACTTATAAACAAAAATCTATATAAATCAATAGTCGTAAGTCGAGACAACGTAAGTCGAATAATCTACAGATATTATTAACATGCACTGCAAAAAATTGTGTTATTTTGCATGTTTTGTAAATGTAATTTATTATAAAAAAAATGTAACATTACGTTAAATTATCACAGTAAAATTACAAAATTTGTTAATTTTACTGTTAAAACCTATGTAAAATTACATAAATATACTGATTTATTTATTAATTAGAATTTTATTATAATTAACGTTTAATATATTTTACATATCTAATAATAATAAAATTAATATAAATTAAAAAAATATATAAAATTGATTTGGGCAAATACTTTCATCTTTACAATAGAATAATCAAAAAATTATTATCTTCTTGTCACAATAAAGACTGTAAATTTCAATTTGTATCAGGAACGCATAAACAAAGTTTATTGTCATTTCATGTTATGTTATAAATATTCAAATACATGTTGATTTTTATAGAAATTAAAAAATATTATTGTACATAAAATCTAATTCAGACTACCGTTTTAGTTTTACGCACAAACACAAGAGCTAATTAATCCAAAAACTCACAAATACTTAGCGTAAAATCTAAAAATGTGTCAAATGTTTGTATTGGTCAAATTCTTGTGCTTCTGCGTAAAACTAAAACAGCAGTCTGAATGAAACTTAACATTTTAATTTTATTTAAAATAATAATCATGTAAAAAACAAAGTTACTGACAAATTATATTTAGAATAAAACCTCATTCAGACTGCCAGAATAGTTTTACGATTTAGTTTTAGTTTCACGACGTAACATAGTGCAAAAACTTGAAAAATGTTGTTAAAAATTATTTTTGACTTTACTGTTTACATTGTATACATTCTAAACAGTTTTTGGTTACCTTCAACATAATTTTTTTTACAGTTTTAGTTGTTTTGTTTTGTTAAATATGTCTGAAGAAGAATTTATGATTATACAAAATAAACCTGTACAATCATTTGAAAAATACGAATGCAAAACAGAACACTCAGAAAAGTAAATGAAATAAATATAATTTTATAGGTTTATAGGATAAATTCGCCATCTGTTTTGTTAATTTTTTTTCTGACGTGTCTAAAATGAATGTTATTTGATTATATGAAATACGCGTTTTCAAAATAATATTAATTTTTTCTGCGAAACTGATCAGTTACATATTATAAATTTGACATTTCTTTTAATAAAAAACATATACACATCGCTATCTCATTGTAGTAAAATGTGATGGGCCGTTCTTAAAACATAATAAGTGAATTTTAGTTAGAAACCTTGGCCATTTTGCTAATGAAACCATCGCTTTTGCAATGTATTCATATAAACTCACATGTAGTTCGGTTCAGAACCACTAGGTCTTCGCTAAAACATAATACTGATTTCGCTCGCGAAAGAGCAGTCCGAATAAAGCTTAACAATATTTCAAAATTAATCATTAATAAAATGAGAACTACAAAAATTAAATCGTCACACTATGAATACGAATATGTTTCTTTTTAATTTCTACTTTGAGGAAAAGTTTTCTATTTCGCATTCATCAGGTTTCTCTTTCAGATGAGAACGGATATGTCTTTTTAATTGTTCACTCCAAGTAAAAGTTTTCTCACATATTTCGCATTTATAAGATCTTTCAGTTGAATGAGAACGTGTATGGCTATTTAAGTTTTCTCTTGTCGTAAATGTTTTCTCACATATTTCGCATTTATAAGGTCTTTCATTTGAATGAGAACGGATATGTATTTTTAAGTTTTCTCTTCGAGTAAAAGTTTTCTCACATATTTCGCATTTATAAGGTCTCTCCTTTGTATGTATACGAATATGCCTCTTTAAATGATCACTCACAATAAAAGTTTTGTCACATATTTCGCATTTATAAGGCCTTTCATTCGTATGTATACGAATATGCTTTTTTAAGTTTGCATTTACAGTAAAAGTTTTCTCACATATTTCGCATTTATAAGGTCTCTCATTTGTATGTACACGAAAATGCAATTTTAAAGTGTGACTCCGAGTAAAAGTTTTCTCACATAATGTACATTTATGAGATTCATTTTTCTTTACAGATTCATCATTTTTTTTCGAACTGAAAATATTTTTATTTGAAGTTCTACTAGCTTGACAACGTTTTATATCGGTTTCATTCTCAAAATCAGAATATTCTTCCTTAATTATTAATTCTGAATGTAAATCTAAAGATTCTGATTTCAAACTTTCTTCAAATTTAATATTTGTACCATTTTCCAAATCCTCAATGTATTCTTCATTAATCACTTCTTTTTTCATAGAATCAGCATCAAAAATTGTATTATTTTGTGATTCTAAACTATCTTCAACTTTAATGTTTCTATCAGTTTCCAATTCTAGTTTAATGTATTCTTCATCAATAGTCTCTTCTTTAATTTTGTTTTTCATAACGTCACTATTTTGCGATTGTTGTTTTGCATATCGCTTGAAAATTTCTTGAGATTTAAAACATTTTTCTACAAATTTATACGTTTCATTTAATCGAACCGAACAAATTGAGCAAATACAATCCGATAACTTCTCAGTACATTTCAGCTAAAAATATAAATTAATATTACATATTAAACATACTATATAATAAAAATCTCCGGATTATAAAGGGAGCAAACTGTTTATAAAGGGTTTTTGTTTTAGAAGCGGAGATCTTTAAATTGAAATAAAACACAGAAAAATGTTTTTAATATCTATGAAATTGGCTTTATTTTAAAGATAATTTATGTTTAAATATAAATTTGGGCATGTGGCCACCGCGCGACTGGTGCGTACATGGCGTAATCTGGTCCAAATTTCACAAACTCTTCGCAGTAAATCAAACTGTATTACGGCAATAAAGCGTCGAATGTTGACTTCCAAGTGCGATTTGACGCCATTAGATTATTTTCTTTGGGGATATGTAAAGTCGCATGTCTACGCCGATAAACCAGAAACAATTGAGCACTTGGAAGCCAACATTCGACGCGTTATTGCCGTAATACAGCCTGATTTACTACGAAGAGTGTGTGAAAATTGGACCTCCAGATTACGCCATGTACGCGCCAGCCGCGGAGTCCACATGCCCAAATTTATATTTAAACATAAATTATCTTTAAAATAAAGCCAATTTCATAGATATTAAAAACATTTTTCTGTGTTTTATTTCAATTTCAAGTTCTCCGCCTCTAAAAAAAACACCCTATATTAATAACACCAAATCCCTATGATATTTAACTAATATTTGAATGATCTAAATCCTAGTAATCCTACTATAAGCTGGGTGAGTACATTACTTGGCTATAGAGTAACAAATGATTAAAAATAACCCACGCACAACAGACAACAACATTTTTCTCATAAAAACTATTCCCCACGACTCTTGCAGAAATGAATTTTAGTTTAGCAAAAAACTTAATTGTAATAACTAATAAACTTATTATAAGTAAATCTAATAAAACAATTGTTTTATGTAATTTTTATTGTAAATGTACATGTATTCAAATTACAACATGTTTTATATAAATTTCAATTAAACAAAATCAACAAAGGTACTTAAATTTAAAATATTCTAAATTAGGTTAGATTAATTGTTGTCTGTTTTCAAAACTTATAGAAGAGACAGTAAATAAATGATTACTTATCAATTTATAAGCATATAATTTTATTCATGGACCTGATTAAAGTCGCTAATATATATTTTACTTACAATTTCCGATGCAACAGTTTCCAATTTGTATGATAACAATACGTTATCCGTATCCACTGTAGTTAAACTCAATGTTATATTATCACCACTAGCACATAATCTGCAACGTTCTTCATTTAAATGCTGTTTTAATACTATTTGAGAATCGAAACATTGTTTTATAAATGTATAAGCATCATTCAACCGAACAGCGCAAATTGTACAAATACCATTCGGTAATTTGATCTTGCAATCAACCTAAAATGAGAAAAGTAAAAGATTCAGAAACAATAATGTATATTACAATCAAAACAAATTATTTTATTCTTACAATTTTAGGAACAATTGCTTCCAATTTTTCTGCGAAACTTTTGCCATCTGAATCCAAATTAAGTACAGTAAACAATACATTTTCATCACTTGTACATAATTGACAATATTGCATAAAATTACTCATGATTAAAATTAAATTTTCTACCAAAGAAATAGCTTACAATAGGTAAAACATAGAAATATTGTGCTTGACAGTCATTTGACAGAATTAGAAGTTAACTTAAAAAAATCTGCCACGAATCCAGTTGGCCAGATAAATTTCATGTACAGTTTCTAGCTACAGGACCGTCAATGTAAACAATTACTTTAAACATAATTTGTCACGTTTTTTACATGATTATTATTTAAAATCAAATCTAAATGTTGTATATAGAATAATGTTTTTTAATTACTATAAAAATCAATTATTATTTGAAAATTTATAACACAACATTCAACTGGCCAACTATTTCGAACAATCTTTATTATATATATTCTATTTTCATACAATACTCGACCGTATGTTAATATACATTAAGGGTTATTTTCGTTTGTTACTTTCTAGCATATGTATATTTATTTTATGTTAATAATATTTTATTTATTTTTAATCCATATATTTAAAATTGTATCCTATAAATTTTAAATTGTGTTTTTATTGTGTTTTTCGCATTTATAAACATTTTAAGCAAGTTTAATTACGAAATAAAATAATTATATATTATAGTTTACTGCACAACTAATGTTGCGCATACTGCATTCCGTATAGCATTGCTAAGTTCACTCTACTCTGAATATAAAACTTGTAGCAAAGACAATTATTTCATAGCCTATAGTTTATATTTTTCATAATGTTTAAATTTTTGAAGCATTTTTAAAATAAGAATTATATAACAATTTAATTTAGACGCATAGTGTATGTACCAACATCATTAATACTGAATTTATTTTTGTAAAGTTGGCAGTGAAATGGGCTGACTCAATTTCTGTTGTGACTGTATGTGACAAAATTATCTAACCTCGTTATTATCCCATGATTACCAGTTTACTACTAGTATATTATATTAAAATATTTGTGTAAAAACTATATAAACTTATATAAAACTACACAGTTCATATAATAATAACATAAAAATGTGAATGTTTGGAAAACTTTGTCGTTTATGCACGACTGATAAAGATCTCGCATCAACGTTGAATAATTTTGATTCAGATAACATAATTTTATTGGACAAATTAAATCTAATTGCACCAGAACTTGTAAGTACAATAATTACAAATTTAATACTCTTATTTTATATTTAAATGTTTTTTCAGCTAAACGTAAATAGCAGTTTACCAAATGGCATATGTAAAACATGTATTACTCAATTGAATCAAGCCTACACATTTATAAAGAAATGCTTTCGGTCACAAGAAATTCTAAATCAATATTTAGAACAATTACAAAATGGTCAAAATATAAAACAATGCACAAATTTGAAAATTGTAGTGAACAATATAATCAATTATGATAATATATCGGAAAATGCTGTGAAAATATCCAATCTTTTACATCCAGAATATGTTTATAAATCGGATTCTGTAGAACAAGAAAACATTATTGAGGATAATGATGATTCCGGATTTACTCAAGTAAATTTTGAAGATAAACTTAAAGTGGAAGGTATAGATATGAATCAGTTTGTTCCAAATGAAATCAACAATAAAAGTTGCAACAATTCGATTGATATACAAACTACCACAAGTGTTAAAAATGAAGTAGAATGTTTAATTGATTTTAAAAATGAAACGATTGAAGAACAACGTCTTTGTGAAACTAATATTAATGATTACAAATCTATCGTAGTAAAATACGAAGATGAAATTACAATAGAAAAACACGAGATTGAAAGTTGTCTTACAGATTTACCCACCATTACAGCGCAAAGTGAAATTAATTCAAATGATTTCAGTTCACAAGTAAATTTTAAAGATGAAATTAAAGTAGAAGAAATAGACACAAATCATTTTCTTCCAAATGATAAAACGGAAATTATCACTGAAGGTTGCAACAACTCAGTTGATATACAAACAACCGCAAGTGTAAAAGAAGAGTTAGAATGTTTAATTGAAGACACAATTGATTTTAAAAATGAAACGATTGAGGAACAACGTCTTTGTGAAACTAATATTAATGATTATGAATCTACCATAGTAAAATACGAAGATGAAATTACAATAGAAAAACACGAGATTAAAAGTTCTGTTACAGATTTACCTACCACTATAGAGCAAAATGAATTTTACGGGTTTCATTCTATTGATTACAGGTTGGCAAGTAAATTTCAAGTGAAATATGATGTTATATTGAAACGTTTTTGCGACAATACGAACAAATTTCTTAGCGATTTTCAAAATAATATCGAAAAACAAGCCAATGAAACAAATGATGCGATTTATTTAGAAAATTCCAGAACCGACAAACATATGAAAAACGATGTTGACAACTTAGAAGATATTGCTGTTAATAGAACATTGAAAGACAGTACAAATGTAAAAGTGAATATTCGAACACGCACAATTAAAGCGACACATAGAACCAAAACGGGTAAGAAAACTCATCAAAATCAATCAATATTAACAAGACAAATTTGTAAAGATAAAAAACGTCACGAATGTAAACTATGTGGTAAATGTTGTCATAGATTTTCTGAATTAACAATACATATCCGTTCACATACTGGTGAAAAACCTTATCCATGTAAAATATGTAACAAATATTTTACTCAAAAATCAAATTTAAAAAGACATATTCGGACACATACAGGCGAAAAACCATTTCACTGTCAAACTTGTAAGAAATCATTTACTCAAAAAATTATTTTAACAACACATCTTCGGACACATTCAGGCGAAAAACCATTTCACTGTCAAACTTGTAAGAAAACATTTGCTCAAAAAATTCATTTAACAACACATATTCAGACACATTCAGGCGAAAAACCATTTCACTGTCAAACTTGTAAGAAAACATTTGCTCAAAAAATGCATTTAAATATACATATTCAGACACATTCAGGAGAAAAACCATTTCTCTGTCCAACTTGTAAGAAAACATTTACTAGAAAAAGTAGTTTAAAAAGACATATTCGGATACATATAGCCGAATAACCATTTTAGTGTACAACTTGTAAGAAAACATTTACTCGAAATGAATCGTTAATAAAACATATTCGAAGACATAAATTTGTTAATTTTTATATTGTTTAATTTCTATTTAATTTTTTTGACGTGTATCTTAAAAAACTTTATTATTTTATATATAAATAAATATATTATATCTACAAGTATTATTTTATTTGTTTGCCTTGCAATTCGAATTAATACATCTTTGTAAAAGCACTATTATTTGAGATATATTTCAAAGTTTCACTTTGACATTTTAACATTTGATAAACTTTAAAATTTATTTATTTTTTACTAAGAATTATTTTTGATATTTTTTATTATAATTTTTAGATTTAATATCAGTAACGCTATTTGTTAGCAATACTTTAATTCATATTTCTATATTTGTCACATAAAAGTTGATTTATAAATAAAATCGCTTATTAGTTGAAATAACAGCAAGTTTGGTCGAAATATTAAATAATTGAGATTTGAAATTTATTTCTACATGATGTCAGGTTTCGTGTCACCAGAGTCACCCAGAATTATTTTGTACTTCTGCTCCGAAGAGGCAAGTAACAAGAATCAAAATTTTTTTTTTGATAATATGCTCACAAAGGACAATTTTTTTTTGAATTAAAATTATCTAAACATTTAAAAATATTATTCAAATACTAGTACTTTAACATATTTACATCGTTTTACAATTCATATAATTTCTATTACTTTTTAAAATAAGCTTTGATTGATTCATATAATAAAAATATAAAATAATATAAAAATAATTTAAAAAAAAATTATATACATACTTATTGAATATGTTATATATATTTGAAATATATCTTTATATTATATACTTTTTGATCTATCACGTAAAAATTATTAAAATGAAAAACATGTAAAAAATATTGCTTTTTTTTTTATTTTTGTAAATATTTTGAGCAATTTTTATAGGTTAAGTAAATAAAAAATAATATATTAATGTTTATATGTTACAAAATACAAGGTTCATTTGAACGTATTGTTAATAGGGAGTTTTTGCAAGCCTTCTGTAATCTTTTCGATAACTCTTAAACTAAAGAAAATTGGAATTGAGTCACGTGATTTTTATTGTTAGTGTGCAAAAATACCTTAATTTATTCAATGTTATTATAATTATTTGTGATATTATATTTTTTTCTATTTTTATAATAAACGTAATATTAATATTATATTCATTAATTCCTGCTTTATTTCAAAATACATCCTTTAAGTATATTTACAAATATATGTAATTATACCAACAATAATATTACAGAACTAAACAAATTTTACCTATTTATTAAAATTTCCCCGACAGCAAAATTTATTGATGTTCTGTAAATTTACTAAAAAACTAATATTACATACATATGTACTTTTCCATCCTGTTGGTAATATCATATTACACAATGTTTGTTATAGTCCTGACATGTATTTTTAAACAATTATGTTAAAATTACAGTAGTTGAGTAATTATACCTAGAAATACTAAGCATTATATTGTCTTATGGTTTGTAGGTAAAATTACATATTTTTTTTACAGCGTAGATTATACTATTTATCAGAATTCAATCCAATTTTCAGAAAATATTCATCTAGTTTTTGTAAGAATTTCAAAAATATATTATTATCTACGCAGTGTTATCAAATTTATTAATTTAAATTTTTCATATTTTATTTTAGCCAAGTATAGCTAAAATTTTCAGGATAAAATTTTCTAGCACATTTGTAACAAATGTATATTTAGTATATTTATTTAGCACAGTGTTGCCAATTTTTGGAATAAAAATTTGTTAAACTTTTTAATATGTTAGTTTGGATATATTATTTATTTTATTTTAATCAAATTTTCAGACTAGATTCTTTTATTGAAAAATATAAAATTTGTATTCTTATTTCTTAGTATTTATCTGATTATGTCAAAGTCGTCTATATATGGGTTTACCAATATACTTCTAATTTTGTTAATTTTTATTTACGTCATAAATATTTAATCCGATTTTTCTTTCAGTGGTTGAGAAAGTCTATTTATATATTTTGATATATTCTGGACTAACTAGTAATTTATAATATGTATCGTAATTTAACAACAATTTGATTTCGTTGATTAACAAACTTATTGTCTAGATCTATTTTTATAGTACTGTCATAGAAACTATTTTGAAAAATTTAAATTTTGTTGTACGATATATGGATAATAAATGTGTTATTTAAAAGACTTAAGAAAAAATTATTATTTCGATATTTAATATATAAAAATTAAGTAATAAAATACCGTTTGTTTTTATATTTAATTATAAATAAATTTATTGCTAAATAATACAATATGGGTGCAGTATGGAAATTTATGTTAAAAATTTAATATATATTAGTTTTTATAGAGTTAGTTAATTAATATATAGTTTTTATCATTTTCCTTTTCTTACATAAAACACGTTAATACTAAAATGATTAGGTTTTTCTGTGAAAGCTGGTTATATTATAATAAAATAATAGGTATGTGTTTTTTTTATGTGCAAAACTAATATTAGAGTAGAAGAGAATTTTCCTGGGAGAGGAAAGAAAAAATGGTTATGAAGCATATATCAAGTACGATAAAATAATTATAAATGATATTCCGTATTTATTAAAAAAATGTAAGTGAAAATTTATTTGAGAAACAAATTCTAACAAATTGAACACAAGTGAAATTTGTATCATTTATAAAATATTCAATATTAAAGAATATAATGTATTTGTTAATGTACATTTAAAACAGGTAGATGAGTTTGTGTATTTGAATAATTTGGCTTGGCCGGCCATTCTTGGACAACAAATTCTGGAAAAACGGGTAGGTATATGTTGGTTGCAAGGTACGCGTTTGATAGAAATGTATCTAGAGATGCGTGTTTGAGTGTTTATAATGCGTGAATGTGTGAATGTTCTTTTTAGCTGCAGAAGCATAAAAAATAAAATGACTGTTTGAAAATAAGAATGTGTGAAGTATGTGTTGTAACTGGAAGGAATTGGTGTGAGGAGTGCAAAATTAACAAGTTGGTGTAAGTCAATAAAGATAGTTGGGTCATCTTGAACAAATGTCTAGTAAACGTTTGAATAAAACTTAAAACAGATTATATGTAAGTGATATTAACCTTCTCGTGTCCGACATGGGTATAATATACCTAGTTCAAATATTAATTTATTGTATCTAGCAACTCGTTTATATTAAATATACACTAATATCAATTACGGAAATAATTTCCAATGTCAAGTAATCGTCAAATTTAATAATATAGTGAATAAAAATACATACGTACAGCTGCGCGCGCATCACTTGGTTAGCTATTCTCTAAGCATATACATAGTGACAAACGTTGTCTGTGTTCAGTAGAACTTGAACAGCGGGACGGTCTGTTACTATTTATGCAATAATATAAGATGTATTTTTGGCCTTATTTTACAATTTTAGATAACAAAACTTTACTCCTATGTTTATAATGTTTTTTACCAATTTTTAGATTTTTTAAAGGTATTTTTAATGGGTATAATGTACCCATGTCGGTATCACGCGGTGCCGTTCGGTGAAGGTTAAATTAATTCGTTTTTACCACTTTGACTGCAACGAAAAGTGGTATAGCGTTTGGTACGGTGTCTGTAACATTTAAAAAAAAATTGCATAGAAATCCTTCATATAGGCTATAGATGACGAATCCGAACTTAGTTTATGTGGGTGAATGGATGTGCGTCGTCAGCTCGCTCGCCCGGTCGTAAGTCAAAATTTTGTGGCCGCAACTTCTCCTAGACGGTTCAACCGATTTTAATGAAATTTTCATAAATTTGTCTAGTGCCCAAGATGGTCATGTGGTTTTGGTTTTTTCCAGTAATGCCAACTTTCCGAGAAAAAAATTACTAAAGTTTTTAAAAATTCATATTGGCTACATTATTTATCCGATTTTGATCAAATTTTCGGAAAAGATTTCCCTAATGCTTCCATTAATTATATAATTTTATTAATATCCAGTGTTGCCAACTTTCCGAGAAAAAATTACTAAAGTTTTAAAAAATTTATTATGGCCAATTTTCAGAAAAGATTTCCTTAATGCTCTCATTAATTATATAATTTTACTAAAAGCAAACCAGGGACCAGAAGAGACTTTATTATTCTCATTCAAATGTATTAAATAGACGTACTAGGTATATGCAATTTTCTACCATAATTTAGAACATTTTATTCCTACTTTTATAATAAACTGATACAATAATAATATGAATAATAATAATTATTATTTAATTAAAGATATAATAATTAAAAGTATATAATATATGATAATAATATAATTTATTATTCGAAACTTAAGTATATATTTTGTATGTATGTTTTAATTATATAATTAAGATAATAATAGATAATATATATTAACGTAACAAATTTTTGTATAGAGAATTTTTATTTATTTATAATTAAAAAAATTGAAAATTACCTCGTATTCACCGCACTTTTAAAAGGGATTTTTGTCAAAATATTACTTTTGATGTTTACTTAAAATTACTTATTAAGCAATTTTGATTAGTTTATTTGCATTTTATAATATTAGATATAAAATATAAAAAATAGAAATACTATATTCGTGTTTGATAAAAGGTAGAAGAAAAAATTTATTTTTCATTAGCAAAAGAAGTGGAAATACGAGCCAATATTTTTTATTCATATTAAAGTGTTTAACAAATATTTAAGATTGTGTTTACCTAATTTTGAATAACTAAATAAATTTAAATAAATAAATTTGGCATCGTAATCGTCTAGTCCAGTTGTAGGACTACGATATGTGATAATTGCGTAATAACTGAGATTCATAATATGGAGTCGTGGAACCTGAAAATGCCGCCGAGGGATGAGGAGAAGACAGACAAACATAAAACAATGAAATAATACACAGATATCAAACCACATGCAGCCGCATAGGCCCATTTATTGACAAATAAATATATTTCTATAGCAAAACCCCATCAGTGCCTCGTAGCTTCGGTTTTAAATACACAAATATGTGCAAATATTTTAGAATGAGAATATTTGACTATGACACCGTCCTGCAATATGTATAAATTGTAATATCGTTTGAAATAGTATTTATGTGCTATGTAATTAATTTATAATTAGAAATTATACAAAATAAATAGATAATAATGACTAATTCCACAATGACCGTAAGACGTTTTACATGACCTGTATATACTAAAATCTAATTATTGTTGCCTACAAACGAATTGTATATAAAATTGTTCAGATTCATTTCTATAAACTCTCCTATCTCTTCTACGAAATGAATGTTTACAAAACAAAACAAAACAAAACTCGTAGCGTCGCATATATATATATATATATATATATATATATATATATATATATATATATATATATATATATATATATATATATATATATATATATATATATATATGTATATTAGTTTTAGTGACTGTAAATATTTAAATTATTAGTTTCGTGGGATTTTCAGTCAAAAATAAATACGATGTCATGTATTTATTTTTATAATTTTAACTCTGCCATTTGCCTGATGAAGGAAATAATTTTTTTCCGAAAGCTTGCACTTTGAATTGAGTTGTTTTTATTTTTGACTGAAAATCCCACGAAACTAATAATTTATATATATATAATCAGTGGCGTAGCCAGAAACTTGTCATGGGGGGGGGGGAGACTAAAGAAATGATATAATATTAAATATAATATTAATCAATAAAGGTAATACTATAATTTGTTTAAAAAATAAAGAGCAATAAAAAAGATTATTTTTATAAAAATGAAAGTAAAATAACATATTTCATATTTCACATACGTATGTTTTTGGGGTATAAGTAAGAAATAGAATCCCGAGATGTTGCTGTGTTCACGTTAGTTGAAAAACCAGTGACTCTCAAAATGTGTATTATGACAAAATGTGATTTTAAATGTGTCTTAACGGTCTTTAAAAAACAAACTCCTACCTGAAACCTACCTACCAAACCTACCCTAACCTACCGGACTTCTTAACGGTCTTTAAAAAACAAATTCCTACCTGAAACCTACCTACCAAACCTACCCTAACCTACCGGACTTCTTTACGGTCTTTAAAAAACAAACTCCTACCTGAAACCTACCTACCAAACCTACCCTAACCTACCGGACTTCTTAACATAACATAACAAAAGGAAAATTACTAATGAAACATTTTGAGGTTCACTGGTTTTTATACACCAAATATGGGCGTTCCGATGCTCACGCATGCGCAAATCTGGTTTTTTTAATATTCGTGAATACAGCAACTTCTCGGGATTCTATTTCTTACTCCAGCCGTTTTTGGTAGTTCAGGTTCTTGGGGGGGGGGGTTGAACCCCTCCTAACACCCCCACCCCCCTGGCTACGCCACTGTATGTAAGTTATATTACCTATGGACATGTCACACTTTTTATCGCAAGTTACCTATAGCCATACCCATACCTACCTATATAAAACTTATACCCAAAAAATACATATTATATTATTTCATATTAATTTCATATTGTATTAAAACTATAATAATTATATTTTATTATATTAATTGTGAAATTGTTGACAGAACAGATGTATAATTATGATTACTCAATTCTGATTAATCAATAATACATAACCCTGTCGCAACTTCATGGTTTTGTTATTATCAAAACAAACTAGCTCGTATAAATACTAGAGCAACTGTAAACATGAATCAGATATTCTACAAATCAGATATAGATCATATATTCTTTGATATGTTATAAAATAGTTACTAGAAGCCACATAAATTATAATTTTATTAAAATAAGATGTTGCCAACTTCTCGAAAAAAAAAATTAATAATTTTCTAAAAATTTGTTATGCCCGCATTATTTATCGGATTTTAATGAAATTTTTACAGAAGATAGGCGCCTATATAATTATATATTAGCAAAATACAATGTTGCCAGCTTTCGGTGAAAATTTTTTTTATTCCTATTTCTTATCATTTATGTGATAATGGTCAAAGTGGGTTTACCCATATACTTCTAATCTTGTTGTAATTGAATATTGTACTAGTTGTTTCTGTGTATTTTCGAAATAAAATGTTTTTTTTTTAACAAGTTGCTAACTACGTGAAATATAATTTGTCTAAACACTCTATAATGTAAACTTTAAGCTGACGAATATAATTCATATATTCGATATACACTTACTCTTGTTACTATAGCTATTGAACTTATCACTACTTACTTAAAATAAATGTCTCTACTATAAATTTTTGTTGCGTTTCATTTAAAACCAATTTCCTAACAAAAATTCTTTTGACACATTCGACATAGCTGAGTATTTTTATTTCTGAGACTCATTAAATAATAATTAATCTTGAGTATTAAATATTATATTAATATTATATTAATATTAAAATTAAATTATTCCCAATTATATAATCTGTATAGGTCTAGGATAAATTATTTTATACTTTTAAAACTGTTAAAAACGTGGTAGGTACATTAATTTTCTTTTTAATTTAAATAATTGTTATATTTATATATAATTTTTAACAAAAATTGTCAAATTTATAAAATAAAAATCTGCTGTGTCCACCACAGAGCTGGCCGTCACCACACAGTTCTGAAATTTCTTTTGAACAGAGAAATCAAAACTGGAAAAAGTATCATATTGCAGAGTTGATAATTTAATGACACGTATTCATAATTTTTCTACTGTTATCCAAGTGGCGAATTATCGGAAGGGCGCCCCCCCCCCCCCCAAGTAAGTGATACTGCAGTAAATTTTGCTAATAAAGTTGTCGAGTTATTAAATTTAATTTTTCTTTTATTTTGTAAAAATTTCTCGAACAAACTTTTCAAAATAATATTTATAACAATATGTGACTTATTTGATCTTTTTATTTAATATCTATCCGAAAACATATTGTATATAATGTACAAAATATATATTTAAAAAAATCATAAATTTGCTATACTTAATGTGTAAATATAATTAATATTTGAAATGTTGAATTGAATAATAAATTTTGTCAAAGAGCACGAATCGAACCCGAAACAAATCACTCAAATCTTCTGTTGGAGAAACTAATTTCAATAATTAATAAAACAGTTACATATTTATAAAATTAACCTCAAAAATACAACTCGTTACTTACCACCATATTCATTAGATTTTTTTTAAATAATAAGAAAGATATGTTTAAAGTGGTATAACTATATTTAAATTAAAATTATATATAATTTAATTTAATAAGCATTTTATTTATTATTTGCATTTACAATATTTAATAAGTTTTAAAATTATCAAAAAAATATTTTGTTAAAATTTTGCTACATTGAAAAAAAGTGATTTTTATTAATTTTTTTACATAGAAAGTAATGTATCAAATATTCATAAATAGTTATATAAAAAAAAATTACTCATATTGTTAACGAAATAAATACATTTATAAATACTCATTATAGAATTGATCAATTAATAAACGAAATAAAGATATACAAATTCGTGGTTAAATAAAATATCACATGTGTTGAGTAAATATTTATTCATTTTCAAATAACAAGTGCGGTTAACAGTGAACTACATATTTTCACACAATACAAAAGAATATGACAGAAAATATCGAACAAAAGCAAATGAAAATAAACTTTACAAATAGGTCTTAGCTCTGAACATAAAAAAATTAAAAAATTTATTTATTAATAATTGATATAGTCAACTATAAAAGTATTTGTATTTAGTATTTATATAATAATTATTTAAATAAAGAACAAAATTTTAATATACCACGTTTTGTATAAAATAATTTCTTCTGGACTCCCATACAGATTTATAACCCCATACCAGAGAAAAATGTGAGGTAAATGCAATAAATAATAGCAAGAAGTGTAGAGAGTAGTTGTCATTGCCCTACGTTTTTCTATAGGAGAGTTATAAATCTAAATCTAGGGCTAGGAGTAATTATTTTATACTTTTTAGTCCGTGTTACAAAACGTGGTAAGTATATTAAAAAGGTTTTTTTTTTTATTTATCTAAATAATTCTTTTCTGCTTTTTAGTCTTGTTTAACTTTAACCTAATTAATTAATTGATTTTAATTTAATATTTCTAATATTATTAATTAAGTTTCAAGTCTCTAGTTCATCGGGAAGTTAGTTTAAAATCGATTGCAAAATTTCTACCGAACAGACCAAACAAAAAAAACAGAAAAATATTAAGGTACGTGAAGCTGGAACAACCATTTTAGCACAATCAATCGAAACCTATCAGAAAATTTAGTACTCATTTATTACTAATTTATTACGCAAAAGGCAAATTTATTACCCTTGTCTTTTAAAAAATACAAGGGGTTGTGCTAGCTTAACCGTGAAGCTAGCACAACCATAAGCACAACCACGAAAAAAAAAATATAAACTTATCAGAAAATTTAGTACTCATTTATTACTAATTTATTACGCAAAAAGCAAATTTATTACCCTTGTTTTTTAAAAAATACAAGGGGTTGTGCTAGCTTAACCGTGAAGCTGGCACAACCATAAGCACAACCACGAAAAAAAAAAATAAACTTATCAGAAAATTTAGTACTCATTTATTACTAATTTATTACGCAAAAAGCAAATTTATTACCCTTGTTTTTTAAAAAATTCAAGGGGTTGAGCTAGCTTGACCGTAAAGCTAGCACAACCACAAAAAAAATATATAAACTACTCACATACCATACTACTAATTAATTACTAATTAATTACTAGTGTATGATGAGCGTGAAATTGAAAAAAATGTTGTAACAAAAGTTGGTGTTAGTCAGTTAAGATGGTTCGGACATGTTGAGCGAATGTCTAATGAACGTTTGGTTAAAAAGATTTATTTGAATGATTTTGATGGTATACGTTTGCGTGGACGTCCGATGAGTAGTTGGAGTGGTATGATTGAGAGAGTGGCTTGCGTGAGAGAAAGTTTCCAAGTAGTAGGAATAAAAGAGCATGTATGAGAGGAATTATGAATGTGGATGAAGCGAAAGTTGCTTGTTTGGAGGCGACTGATTTCGGGATGATGAAAAGAGTTTGTGCCACACCCTTTTGGGTACATGGCGTGATTGTGTATGTATGTATGTACTAATTAATTACTAATTAATTAGTAATTAATTTCAATATATGTTCAATATATGTGTGTGTGAGTTTGACACATTAATGTGTCAATGTGTAATATATGAAATCCGATTGAGCGAGGAAAAAACTTCATTATAATGTGAGACTAGTTTTAGATCATCAATGAGTTACAATGACCCGTAATGTGTCAGAATCATTCCTTTAATATGTCAACTATATTAAATCGGTTGAATCGGAAAAAACTGCGCTATAAATAATAAGAAATTACTAATTAGAATTATTAACTAATTAGAAAATATATTTAATTACTGCGCCGATTTTTTGTAACTCTAATGATGTTGTTAAATAGCAAAGAAAGGGATGCATTACGCAAATATTTACACACATACAAAAAGTTTGATTGTTTTGTTAGTTTTGTTAACGTCCAGTGCAAAACTACTGTATTTTAAAGTGCAGTAGTCGATCATTCGGTGGGAAAAGTTGACTTTTTAATTTATTATTCCAGCACAACCACTCGAAATGCATTTTAAAAGGTAGGAGTCGATCATTTGGTGACCAAAATTATAATTGAGTTCCGAATTGATTACTTCAGCACAATCACTGATTTTGCACGGTCGATTTCATTAAGCGTTCAAACAATACTGAAAACTTTGAATGTATTTGTCTATTATTATTATGATTACTAATTTAAAAATGCTACCGAGTTATTTTTTACTAAATAATAAATAATTAATGGGTAATTACCTAGAAATTAATTAATAATTAATTAGTAATTAATTAGTACATACATACATACACAATCACAATCCAAACATTCCTATCTAAACAAGCAACTTTCGCTTCATCCACATTCATAATTCCTCTCATACATGCTCTTTTATTCCTACTACTTGGAAACTTTCGCTCACGCAAGCCACTCTCTCAATCATACCACTCCAACTACGCATCGGACGTCCACGCAAACGTATACCATCAAAATCATTCAAATAAATCTTTTTAACCAAACGTTCATTAGACATTCGCTCAACATGACCGAACCATCTTAACTGACTAACACCAACTTTTGTTACAACATTTTTTTCAATTTCACGCTCATCATACACTAGTAATTAATTAGTAATTAATTAGTAGTATGGTATGTGAGGAGTTTATATATTTTTTTGTGGTTGTGCTAGCTTTACGGTCAAGCTAGCTCAACCCCTTGTATTTTTTAAAAAACAATGGTAATAAATTTGCTTTTTGCGTAATAAATTAGTAATAAATGAGTACTAAATTTTTTGATAAGTTTATATTATTTTTTTCGTGGTTGTGCTTATGGTTGTGCCAGCTTCACGGTTAAGCTAGCACAACCCCCTGTATTTTTTAAAATACAAGGGTAATAATTTTTTTTTTTACGTAATAAATTAGTAATAAATGAGTACTAAATTTTCTGATAGGTTTATATTTTTTTTTTCGTGGTTGTGCTTATGGTTGTGCTAGCTTCACGGTTAAGCTAGCACAACCCCTTGTATTTTTTAAAAGACAAGGGTAATAAATTTGCCTTTTGCGTAATAAATTAGTAATAAATGAGTACTAAATTTTCTGATAGGTTTCGATTGATTGTGCTAAAATGGTTGTTCCAGCTTCACGTATCTAAAATATTATTAGTTAATATTGTGCATTGCATCATCCAGTTAGCTGAGCTATGTTTAAAGTTTCAAGTCTGTAGTAGTTGATCGGTGCAGTTAGTTTAAAATCGTTTAGAAAATTTGTACCGAACTGATAAACAGGCAGGAAAGAAAGCGAGCAAGTTAATAACACATGTTGAAAAAAAGGTATTTACCCAGGTGTGATTATTAGCTTCTTCATGAACAGCAGCCGCAATATGATTGGCTGCTTCAACCAGGCTCGGATGCAGCTCAGCGATACGTCGCGTCGCGTCGTACCGTATCCGGATCGGACATATGCACCAACAGTTCGGGATCTTCAATAATAGCAATTGCAACGGGATCTTGAGCTAGTCCTACTGTTGATGCGATAATATTGTCGAGGACATCGGGCCGCGATAGACGCTGAAGGGCCGGGCCGTACGGTAACCGTATGAGAGTGTAAACGCACGAAATGCGACCACCAGCTGTTGCACATCGTTTTCGCTCATCGCTCGTACGGGCACGACTGTTTCTTGTTCACACGTCGCGTCGCGTCGCGTTACCACCTGAATCATTACGCCCGATTTCACGCCGCATGCAATCATCAATCATCCGGTGTAGTTTTGCCGCGACGCGACATCATCAATCACCCTGTATAAGATATTGTATTTAAAATTCAAATCATCTATGTTTTTCGGGAAACGTTGTTAGTCAGACATGTATTGTTTATGTTTTTACCACTTTAACTGCAAGGACGGTGTCTGTAACATTTTCAAAAAAAAATGTATAGAAATCCTTCATATAGCCTCTAGATGACAAATCTGAACTTAATTTATGTGGGTGTATGGATGTGCGTCGTAAGCTCGCTCGCTCGGTCGTAAGTCAAAATTTTGTGGCCGCAACTCTTAGACGATTCAACCGATTTTAATGAAATTTTCAGGATAAATTTGTCTAGTACGAAAGATGATCATGTGATTCTATTTTTTTCCAGTAATGCCAACTTTCCGAGAAAAAAATTACTAAATTTTTAAAAAATTCATATTGGCTACGTTATTTATCCGATTTTAATCAAATTTTCCGAAAATATTTCCCTAATGCTCCCATTAATTATATAATTTTATTAATATCCAGTGTTGCCAACTTTCCGAGAAAAAAATTATTAAAGTTTTTAAAATTTTATTATGGCCATGTTATTTAACCAACTTTACTCAAATTTTCACAAAAGATTCTCCTAGTATTCATATAATTTATGTAATTTTAATAAAATACAGTGTTGCCAACTATCCGAGAAAAAAATTACTAAATTTTTTTTTAAAATTTATTTTGACCATTTTATTTTACCGATTTTAATCAAATTTTTATAAAAGTTTCTCCTAGTGCCTAAATAAATTATGCAATTTTAACAAAATACAGTGTTGCCAACTTATCGAGAAAAAAAAAACACAAATTTTTCTAAAAATTTATTGTGGCTACATTATTTATTCGATTTTGATCAAATTTTCAGAAAAGTTTCTCTTAGTGCCCACATAAATTATAATATTATTAAAATACAGTGTTGCCAACTTTCCTAGAAATGTCAAAGTGGTCTATATATGGGTGTACCCATATACTTCTAATCTTGTTAATTTATAAATGTTGTTACGTGTCTTTTAAAATAGAATTTTTCAATTATTTCAAATCAAAACAGAGAGAGAGAGAATAATATGTTTTTATGTGTAACATTAATTAAATATTAAATAGACAAAATTTAATTAATATGTATGAATTAATAGTATATGGAAATGTTTAAAAAAGTATTTTTTAAATAATTTAACAACTGCTTGTAAACATATAATCTGTCTCCCCTCCATACCAAATCTATGGATATAATCATATTTTTGCTTCAACTTTTAACTGACAAGGTTGACAAAATCTCTTACTTTACCATATAAATCTTCCGTTCTTAATCTAGTTACAGTCAACTGACTACCGGGTTTTAACCAGCATCAGTTAAGTGACAATATATTTCGTTCTATTTCACACATACATGATTTAAAGCGATTTAATTATGATTCCGAAACAATCGAATCTGTAAAAAAAATAAATGATACAATACAAATGTCATTAAAATTATTGCTAATCTCACCAGCAAGATTGCACACGCAAGCGCAATTTGCAACAATTTTCTGTTTTACACTGAGCAATCTTGCAAGTTATGACAGTTTATATATTTAGAAGTTTTCGATTTTATAACTAGTGATGGGGATATAATTCGAATGCATAAATAATCGATCATTCGATAAGTAGAATCATTCGAGACAACTCGAATTAAAATTTAAATCATTAAATCATCATGGAACAAACTGAAAAATTGAACAGATTGCCATAAAAATAAACGAAAATAATCCGATTCAATAAAATTATTGACAAGTAAATATTTTATTAATTTTTATTATTATATGTAAACTATGCAACTGCATAAAAATTATCACCAAATAATTAATACATACATAGATATGCTACATTCATACACAATCACGCCATGTACCCAAAAGGGTGTTGCACAAACTATTTTCATCATCCCGAAATCAGTCGCCTCCAAACATTCCTATCCAAACAAGCAACTTACGCTTCATACACATTCATAATTCCTCTCATACATGTTCTTTTATTCCTACTACTTGGAAACTGTTGCACACGCAAGCCACCCTCTCAATCATACCACTCCAACTACTCATCGGACGTCCACCTGCAAACGCATACCATCAAAATCATTCAAATAAATCTTTTTTTCCAAACGTTCATTAGACATTCGCTCAAAATGTCCAAACCTTCTTAACTGACTAACACCAACTTTTGCTACAACATTTTTTTCAATTTCACACTCATTACACACTAATCTATTTCGTATTCGTTCTCTCCTATTTTAAATAATTAATTTCGCATATAATTTTTGGAATAATCAATTGCAGAGTAAAAATAAACAAATTCAATAAAAAAAATCAGCTTTTCCGTAATCGCGTTACTTGTCTGATAATAATAATTAAATCAACGTTAGTTTGACTAACCAAACTTATTTTATTATAAATGGGTTATGATTTAAATTAGTCATTTAACTGATGCAAGATTATAATATATATTATATACAACTAACTCAGTTAATTTTAAAAGTTAGAATATATACATTTCATATTTACCCCTCGCATTAACGTAAAAACTACTAATTGAAATTAAAGATAAAAATATTCTTAATTACAATATAATTAAAAGTACTTCAAAAGAAAAACTAATTTTATTGCCTACCATGAATAATAAGGAAAAAAATGGATGAAATTATTTTCGATATACAGACTGACCAAAATTATATAAGTAAAAATTTTATAAATTGCACGACAAAAATGCTTGCAACAGCATATATATAATATTATATGTATTAATTAATAGTTTATAATTATTAAATTGAATAAACATAACATAACCAAACAAATGAACCATAGAAATAAATAAATTGGCCCGACAAATCTGTATATTTCCAATAAAATTTCAAAATATTTCGTGTAAATTGTATTCTAGTTTTTATTTAAACAAATTTATACTAATTCAAAAAGGGAAGCTAATTTTGTAGTATTCAATAAATTAAAATTTAAAAAAATCAGATATCTGATTCTCGGATAATTTGAAGTCCGGATTCGATTTGCACTGCAAATTTATGAATTTGCCAAACAATTTTTTTTCCTGAGTACAAATAAAATTCGCTGACTTTTCCAGGATCTACAAAATTACTTGATTTTCCCGGTTTTGGCCACTCTGTTCTAGTAAACTTTTTTTTCAATTAAAAGTTTACTTAAAGAAGTTATTCAGAAGCAAAAAAAATGACCAAATTTAATTAGCAATTATCTAATAACCTATAGAATTGTTTAATAAGTAATGGTACATCTAAGATGGCCATATATAATTATTATAAATGATAAAATTATAAAAATATTATAAATTATAATAAATTATTGTAAATGTACATGTATTATTCAAGTTACAACTTATTTTATATTGATTTCAGTTAAACAAAACTAATAAAGATATTAAAATTTAAAATACATTAAATTAGGTTAGGTTAAATGTGGTCTGTTCTCAAAACTGATGGAAGAGACAATAAATAAATAATTACTTATCAATTTATAAGCATATAATTTTTTTCGTGAACCTAGTTATAGCTAGTATTTTACTTACAATTTCCGATGCAATGGTTTCCAATTTGTATGATACAAATACATTATCCGTATCCATTGTAGTTAAAACAAATGTTATATTATTACGACCAGCACAAAAACGATAAAGTTCTTTATTTAAATGTTGTTTTAATATTATTTGAGAATCGAAACGTTGTTTTATAAATTTATAGCATCATTCAACTGAACAGCAAAAATTGTGCAAATACCATCCGGTAATTATTGGCGCCTGCAATCTACCTAAAAAATGCATATTATTCAAAAATAATAATGTGTATTACAATAAAAACAAATTAGTTCATTCTTACAATTTCTGGCATAATTGCTTCCAATTTATCTACGAAACGTTTGCCATCTGAATCCAAATTAAATATAGTGAACAATACATTTTTATCACTTAAAGATAATTGACAATGTTGCACATAACTATTCATGATTAAAATTAAATTTTCTACCAAAAAAAGCTTTTTTTAAAAAGTAAAAAAGATTTAATAGAATTAGAGGTTAACTTAGAAAGATGTGTCATAAATCCAGTTGGCCAGATAAATTTTGTGTAATGTTACTAATATAAGAAGAAGAATAAGTAACAGCATATTTTTTACTAAACGCACCATATTTAATTTCGAAAATGTTTTCTCAATTTCTACTTGTTTTAGATTCTAGTATTAGTCTAATATGAAATTCAAATAAAAGAAAAAAAACAGAAAAATTAAGTTAATATTTATTCCACAGCCAATGTCAATTGCTTGAATGAAGTAACTCCTACACACCAATCACATACCAACTATAAAATCTACTTCATTCAATCTTTTTGACTTTAACTACAGGACCGTCAACTAAGTATCAATGTAAATAATTATTACTTTAAATATAATTTATTCCTTTTTCTACATGATTATTATTTTAAATCAAATCTAAATGTTATTTAAAATAATGTTTTTTAATTACTATAAAAATCAACATGTATTTAAAAATTTATAACACAACATTCAACTGGCCAATTATTTCGAACAATAAACGACTGAACGAATGATGTCCGATTCTGATAAAACAAAATTATATGTAAATATTTGACATCGTAAATAGATTTAAATATTAATAATGAAAAAGATCAGATAATAAAAAAATATAAATACATGAAAAAAAAATTCAAAAAACTTAGCTTTTCAGGGCAAACTACAAATACTGTTCTCTCCCACACCGTGGACAAAATATTGGTTTATCTCAGGCAGTGGCGTAGCAATATTTATTTTTTGTGCAATAAAGAATAGATTTTATTTATCTGCATTATTTGGAATATAGGAGTATTATTTGTAAAACAGGTATAGAAATATTTTAAAATCAATACTGATATTTTTGACAACAGATGAAAAAGTTATATATCATTTTAAAATGTTCTACCTAAATAAAAATACTTTTTTAGTTTTTATTAAAATTCTTATATATTATTTTGTGTATAAGACATTTTCGTTTATATTTGATGTTTTTACTTCAAAATATAAATAAAAAGTAACATATAAATAAAAATTTTAACGAAAAAATTAAAATTATTATGATATTTATGTTCATGATAAAATTTCATTCTGTGAATTATGTAATGCAGAAGAAATAGAAATATAAAACATTAATTTAAAATAAAAACTTACAAGAATTTTCTAATATTTATTTTTTTAATTAAAATGAGACATATTAATTATTATTTTGTACATTTGGTTTAATATATTTATAACTTACTGTATTTTGTTGTTTGTTTTATATTGAAATACATTATTTAAAAATATTTTTTTTAGTAGGGTACTTGCAATAAAAATTAATATTTGTTTTTTGCTTCAAATTTTTGTATAAGTAGTTTTATATAAAAATTATTTTAAAATTTCAAATTTTTTTATAATTATCTTGAAAACCGTTTACGGGCTGACATATATATATATATATATATATATATATATATATATATATATATATATAATACTGTGTTTCATACGAAAATTGCACGAGTATATCTTATTGAACTTTTATATATAAAATGCGTATTTATCTTAATTCTTATTAAAAAAAAAAAGTTTTAATATTTTTGGTAATATTATTTATTTACTATTTATTATTTATTTTCAAAATAGTACGGAATTTATAGTACGGAATGTTGGTTTTGACAGCAAAAGCATAAAACAAAATGACCGCTGTGGAAATAAGATTTTTACGTCTACTACAAGGAATCGGGTGTGTACGCGAAATAGATATTAATAGATAATGAGAATAGTCTATTGATGTAAATAAATTAATATTAGCACTACTAATAACTATTACCTTCTTAATTTTGTAAATGTTAGAACGGTGTTATTTAATAATTTTTGTTTAGTAATTGTAATTTAATCCTATTTCGTAAAAGTTATTATTAATTAATTAATAGTTATACTAAAAGTACAAATATATAAATTAAAAAAAATATATATTTTATATAAAAATTTACCAACGAAAAATTACTAGTATGCCACTGCATATGATAGTTGGTAATTTTGCCGCTGCGAGAGCTAGTGTGAACTAGGCTATTGTGTCATACTGTCTGACCACTTTTTCTGCAAAATAGTATTTGCTGTAAAACATGTTTAAATTAATCAACTCGTGCCGCTTATGTAGAAGCTATGAGAATATCAACACAACATTGCATCATATTGATTCAGATAATTTATCATTATTCCAGAAATTAAATAAAATTTCACCGGGAATTGTAAGTATGATATAAATAAGGTTATGTAGTTGTTAATTACGTATTTATATATATTTAATTTGTTTATACTTATTTCTTAGCTGGAATGCAATGCTAATTTACCAAATGGCATATGTATAAATTGCATCAGAGAATTGAACATCGCATACAAATTTATAATCAAATGTTCCGAATCTCAAACCATATTTCAACGATATTTAGAACAATTACGAAGTGGACAACAGGCACAACCAGCTAATCATCAAGAAATTCTAATCAAAGTAATAAAATTAGAAGAAACAAATTATAATAATTGTGAAGTGAATTCTAATAATTATATAACGGTGAAAGATGAGAAAGAAAGTGGATTTTTAAATAAAGAAACTAATGAAAAATATAATGTTAGTGATTATGCCAATGATAATTCCGCATCTAATCAAGCAGATTTTAAAAATGATATGAAAGTAGAAGAAGAAATTAGGAATCTTCTTGCAAATCTTAAAAACGAAGACATTAAAGAAATTTGCAATGATTCAACTGATGATATACAAACCGGTCAAAGAGGTGAAGAGATAAAATTAGAAAATAATTATTATGATGAAGACGCAAGTGAATTTACTAAAATAGAAGATAACAATGATTCAATTAATATAAATAACGAATATGAGATTACCGATGTGAAAGATATTAAAATTGAGGAGGATGAATTTGAAAATGACGTTGTCGAAGATATACCTAAAAATTTAGAGAATTTTACTGGCTTTGATTTGGTTGAACGTGATGTATCTAACCGTTACAAAGTGAAATATGATTTGAAACTAGAAAGTCTAGCTAAAGTAATAAATAATGAACTTATGAAAAATGTTCATAAAGTATTAGAAAGACGTGAAATAGGGGAAAATTCGTTGAATGTAAACACTATTATTCAAATGCCTAACAAATACAAGATATGTGAGAAAGATTGCAAACGTAGATTAAATATAACGAGACATAAGCATACTCGCACCGATAAAAAGCTGGACAAACCGTATAAATGTGCGATATGTGGCAGAGCTACTCTTTACAAATCACACTTAAAGATACATATGCGTATTCATACAAATGAAAAACCATTCACGTGTGAAACGTGTAATAAATCTTTTACACACTCTTCCAATCTGAAACAACATGTGCGTGTTCATACAAATGAAAAAGCATCAAGTGTGAAACGTGTAATAAATCTTTTACACAATCTTCCAATCTGAAACAACATGTGCGTGTTCATACAAATGAAAAGCCATTCAAGTGTGAAACGTGTAGTAAAACTTTCACACACTCTTGCAATCTGAAAAAACATGTGCGTGTTCATACAAATGAAAAACCATTCAAGTGCGAAACGTGTAATAAATCTTTTACACAATCTTCCAATCTGAAACAACATGTGCGTGTTCATACAAATGAAAAACCATTCAAATGTGGAACATGTAATAAATCTTTTACACAATCTTCCATTCTGAAACAACATGTGCGTGTTCACACAAATGAAAAACCATTCAAGTGCGAAACGTGTAATAAATCTTTCAAACGATCTTACCATCTGAAACGACATGTACGTATTCATTCAAATAAAAAACAATAATAATAATATAATATATGTATATGGAATAATATAATTAAATAAAAGTATATTAAATACAATTGTTGTTTTTGTATTACTTTTTTTTACCCCGATGGGAATTTTTGTTTAATAAATTAATAATCAATGCTTGAGTAATTTATTAAAATATTTTTTGCTAATTAAATAAATAATAATTTTATATTATGTTACTTATAGTTGAAAATTAATTTGCTATACGTACAAAAATAAGTTACAGAAAATGAATGACAATTTTAAATTAGGTTTCTTTCACAGATACAAAAGCATGTTATTCGATCTGTTCATGGTAATGATGCACGTGAAATGCTAAACATATGCATCTATTAAATTAAATAGCAAAGTAAAGCAAAGAGTTTCTTAAGCGCTTTACATTCAGTTAAAGTGAGTGGTATTGTTATCCTGTCAATGAATTTTAACAAAAATCGTCTTTAAGAACTATCTAGTTAACTAGTTTTGGTTTATTAAATTTGAAACTTTTTGTTATTGTAATATTTATATTATATAATAATAATAAATACTTAATTGAATAAAAATAATTATTAGATACAATATGCATCACAAAATATTTGAACAAGTTAAATATAGAATCAGCAAAAAAAAAACCCGCTACTTAAAAAATCTGAAAAATTACCGATTTTTAAATAGGTGTAACTCGGCCAATTTTGAACGAAATTAAATGAAATTTTTTATACAACAAAGTCTGAAGTCTTGTCTTTAAGGTCATGCAAGACATGTCCCATTTCAACTGTTCCGTTCCTCGCTACACCCCGCAGAAAAAACATGTTTTGACTTTTAAAATTGTCGAATTTTAACAACAAAAATTTTCGATTTAATTTACCAAGCGGGCGTAAAAATTCAAACATTTCTACGTAAATTTCGCTTAATTTTAAGGACCTGCGATGCTTTGGCGCAAAGTTATGATTTTTTTTTAAATTTAACTTGCATTATGCGAGTTTAAAGTTCTGACAAATTTTGAACATTTAGACCATTTTAACGACCAAACAAATGTTTGGTCGTTAAAAATGGTATAACATTCTTCGGTTAAAAGAAAAGTTCAAATTTGTGAAGCATTTGCAGAATCAACCTAAAAAAATTTAACTTTGCGCCAAAGCATCGTAAGTCCTTGAAATTAAGTGAATTTTACGTAGAAATGTTTTAAATTTTACGCCCTCTTGGTAGACTGTGTCGAAAATTTTTTTTTGTATATTACACATGTTGTCAAAGTTTGACAACACATGTTGTCAAAATTTGTCAATTTTTTTAATCAAAAAGATTTTTTCCTGCGGGGTGAGGTGGGGAGCGGAATGGCTTAAACGTTGTGTTATTTTGCACGGCCTAAAAAAGGTGGCTTCAAATTATTTTTTTTAAAATTCATCCAAAATAAATCAAGTTATGCCCCAAAAACTTGCAAAATGCAGGTATAACTTTGCGCCAAAACGTGGCAGATTCTTGAAATTTAAAACAATTTACGTAGAAATGTTTGAATTTTAACGCCCGCTTGGTAAATTGACTCAATTTTTTTTTTGTATGCTGTACATGTTGTCATAGTTTGACAATTTTTAAAGTCAAAACATGTTTTTTTTCTTCTACGGGGTGTGGTAGGGAGCGGAATGGTCCAAATGTAACATGTCTTACATGACCTTAAAGACGAGACTTTACACTTTGTTGTACTAAATTTTTTATTAATTTCGTTCAAAATTAGCCGAGTTACACCTTTTTGAAAATCGGTAATTTTTTTGATTTTTCGAATGGCGCGTTTTTTTTGCCGAGTGTATAAGCATTTTGGTTAACCACAAGCAAACTATTACTTCGTGAAGACGGCTGAAAGGTTCAATATCCTTCATTTAAACAGAAATTAGTTTTCATCAATTATTCTAATATCCAGACAATCAAATGTCGCTTAATGACGTTTACGATTTTTTTAATGTAAAATGAATCAGTTTTTTTTTTATTGAAAATGTAAATAATTATATTCAAATGAAATACGGTTCAAATTCATATGGTATTCGATTAAAAAATATGAAATTAAATGCCGTTATGCTTATATGAAACACGTTGTATAATTGGAAATAGTTTTACTTTGTATATCTTAAAAAGAAAAGAAAAACTTTAGTTTGAAATATTCTTTAATTTCTTTTCGATTTGCGTACGGTGATTAAATCTAAATTATTTAACGCGATCATCTAGCGATAGTTATCATACAACCATAACTAGTAATATTATTACCATAATAACAATAATGATATTTCAAATTTTTCGTGCTTATACTTGAATATATAATATATTTATTTTTCTACTTTTTACAATCTATGTGTACATATCTGTGACGTTGTCCGTATCTATGTGATTTTGTGGAAATAAAGGATATTATTATTATCATTTTCATTATTAAATAAAATGAATTACGTTTTTGTTTAAATTATTTTATGCTAATTCTAGTGCTAACAAGTAGTTTAGAAAAATGAATGCTGCATATACTTACAAGTAACAAGTTGAATATGGGTGAGTTTACTCGTCAGGCTGAGCACTGGGAACTTTGCTAGGAATGTAAATGTTTCCAAAGAAGCCCGATTGAGTATATACAGTGCAGTTTTGGTGCCTACGTTGATGTATGTTAGTGAATGTTAGGTTTGGTTGCAAAAGTATAAATGGAAAATGACAGCTGTGGAAATGAGATTTTTACGTGGGGTATGTGGTGTAAATAGGAGAGATCGGGTACGAAATAGAAAAGTGTATGATGAGTGTGAAATTGAAAAAAATGTTGTAGCAAAAGTTGGTGTTAGTCAGTTAAGATGGTTTGGACATGTTGAGCGAATGTCTAATGAACGTCTGGTTAAAAAGATTTATTTGAATGATTTTGATGGTATACGTTTGCGTGGACGTCCGGTGAGTAGTTGGAGTGGTATGATTGAGAGTGTTTTGCATGAGCGAAAGTTTCCAAGTAGTAGGAATAAAAGAGCATGTATGAGAGGAATTATGAATATGGATGAAGCGAAAGTTGCATGTTTGGATAGGAATGTTTGGAGGCGACTGATTTCGGAATGATGAAAAGAGTTTGTGCCACACCCTGCTAGGGTACATGGCGTGATTATGTATGTATATATGTATGTATTATAATTTTTCTCTGTGTTAAATTAACAATTTTATTATGACACTATTTATTGGCACTATTTATATATTTTCATAATAATTTCAAGTAAATAAAAATAATCTTATATCATCATTCAGAAATTGATGCAGACAATTTATGCGAAGAAATTTTACACTGTCAACCATTTATTTCTAATTGTAAAAACGATATCTATCAAATAATTCAGTATCTATATTCAAACGGCTTAATCACAGTTTATCCCAATTTCACAATTGCTCTTCGGGTACTTTTGTCATTACCGGGTATCTGTAGCATCAGCGGAACGAACTGTTTCTAAACTTAAGATTATTAAGAAACTACTTGCGCTCCACAATGGCACAAGACAGACTTTCAAATCTTGCTATTATATCAATAGAGTCAGATATTATTCGGGAATTTTCAATCATGTAAAAAGTGGAAAAGTTCAAATCACTAAGTGATTTTTCTTCCTGTTTAAATAATTATTTACCTAACCTATTAATTATCCAATAATGTTTAATATGTTTTTATTTTATATACTTGTTTTTGTACCTTTGCATGTTTATTGTTTTTTTTTCTAATTTTTTTTTGTAATTTCTGCTTTTTCATCAGTGAGCTTATAATAATTACTATATTTCGCATTTCGTTTTTACTCACTGATACGTTTTTATAGTGATTTTTATAAAGGAGGGGGGGCAGGGTGTTGTTAAAGGGCGCCCAATAAAGTTTTGCACACAGGCGCCGGACACTACTGCATCGACCCCGGGCGGTAATTAACCTTAAATTATTTAACCTTCCTACTACCGGGTGATTATCAAAACTCCTAATACCGCTTGGGGTGAAAGCTCATTCCAACTTTTTTCTTAATTTTCACACTCTATATTTTCGTAGGAAGGAAACTATGAACGAATTATTATTTGTTGGGCATATTTAGGTGCAGTTTGGGTTATTTCGGCAATTTAATAAAAGAAGAATTAAAAAAAAGTCTGTTACTAAAATGTAATTGGGTACATTGTATACAATCAAATTTATTATTTATTATTATTGTTTTATTATTATTTTTATTATAATATATTTTTTTTTATTATTATTTTTATTATATTTCTTTTTATTTTATAATTTTCATTATTTTTTTTTATATTTTAATTTATTAATTTTTATCAATTATTATATTATTTATTATTTTTTTATTTATTATTTATATATTTATATATTTATTTTTATTTATCAAATTATTTTTTTTAACTGGATTCGACTATTTTCTGATTTAACAAGTACCTAAGAGTACAAAGAACAATGTAACAAGATACAAACAGGATAAAACGGCTATTACAAAAAATTCAGGCGAAAAAGTTCAACCTGGAGTGAGAATTCACCTTACCCGGTGTTAGAATGATTAACGCGATCATCTAACTATAGTTATCATACTATTAGTAATATTATTATCATAATAATAATAATAATATTTCAAATTTGTAGTGCTTATATTTGAATAATATTAATGAAGTGTCGATAAATATTGATTAATTAGTTGAATATGTTTTCTTTCCAACTGATATGAATGGCATAAACTAGCAAAATAGCTGACGTGTGGTGGTGTTAGAATTTGTAAGTTACTGGTAATAGGTAAAACATGCCGGTTTTTATATAACTTAGTATTGCAATATTGAATAAAATGCCGAGTAAATTAACAAAGATCGTATATGTAAAAAAATTATACATTTATAAAAATTTTGATTTTAAATTGAAATTGGAAAGATCGGATTTGTGAAAGAGTTATGTATGTATGATTTTAAATGAAAATTGAAAAGATCAAACATGTAAAAGAGTTATAAATGTATAAAAAAATTTGATTTTAAATTATAATTAGAAATATCGGATATGCAAAAGAGTTTTATATGTATGTATAAAAAAACATCGACTATGTGAAAAAGTTACACATGTATAATAATTTTGATTTTAAATTGAAATTGGAAAGATCGGATATGAGAAAAAGTTATGTATGTTTAACAAAAATCGGATATGTGAAATAGTTATAAATGTATAAAAATTTTGATTTTAAATTAAAATTGAAAAGACCGAATATGTGAAAGAGATAGACGTATATGGAAAATGTTGATTTTAAATTGGAAATTGGAAAGATCGGATATGTAAAAAAGTTATATATGTATGTATAAGTATAACACTAAATTTATCTCTTACTTTTCTACTTATGTGATATGTTTATAAACATACATACATACATACAAACACAATTTCGTCATACACCCAAAAGTGTGTGGCACAAACTTTTTCCATTATCCCGAAATCAGCTTCCTTCAAACATTCCTATCCAAACAAGCAACCTTAGCTTTATACAAATTCATAATTCCTATCATAGCATGCTTTTCTATTCCTACTACTTAGAAAATTTCGCTCACTCAAAGCACTTTCAATCATAGCACTCCAACTACTCATCGGCCGTCCGCGCAAACGTATATCTTCAAAAACATTTATATAAATTCTTGTAACCTAGCGTTCATTAGACACCCTAAATTTTGCTACAACATTTTCTTTCAATTTCACACGCGATCATACACTAATCTATTTCGTACCCGGTTTCTATTATTCACACCACATAGAAATAGATTAGTGTATGATCGCGTATGAAATTGCGAAAAAATAATTTTGTAAATAGCAAAAGTTTGTATTAGTCAGTTAAGATGGTTCGGACATGTTGAGCGAATGCGTCTAATAAACGTTTATTTAAAAAAATGTATATGAATGATTTTGATGGCATACGATTGTGTGGATGTCCGATGAGTAGTTGGAGCGGTGCATAATTGAGAGAGTGGCTTGCGTGAGCGGAAGTTTCCAAGTAGTAGGCATAGAAAAGCATGCTATGAGAAGAATTATGAATGTGGATGAAGCAAAAGTAGAAATATTTGGAGAAGACTGATTTCGGGATAATAAAAAGAGTTTATGCCACACCCTTTTGGGTATATGGCGTGATTGTGTATGTATGTATGCCAAAAAGTCTAAATCATTTTTACTTACTTTCCATTATCTAGAAATCAGTTTCCTCTGAACATTCCTATATCCTATAAAGACACCTCGATTTCGGTGCCCTTATTTTGGTTCCCCTTTTATTTCCGGGTAGATCGGGCGCCAATCTCGTACTTCCTGCAAACTGTAATACGGGAAAGGAAAACAGATAGCAGATAGCTCAGTCGCGTTTGTCCGGGGTTCATACACCCGTTTAATTGAAGATACACAATTGCATATTTAATTAAAAAAACACAGTTTGGAATACTAACAACATAAATTTTATTTTAAAAAATTATAGCAAAAAAAATTATTTAAATTATAAATTACTCTAATTCTAAACCCATTTACAACAGTAACAATAACGAAATATCAAACAACAAAGATTCAATAAAACACAGTTCCGTGCTGACCGCCTGATTTTATAAAAGTCAGAAATATAAATCAACACTGTTTTCGCTGTACGCGAAACTAGATTCAATCTGACTGCTGAATTTTTGTAAGTCCGAAAAATTAAATTTAATACTGACTGCTAAATTTTTCTAAGTCCGCAAAATTTAAAATTTAAAACTGACGGTCGAATTTTCTAAGTCTGCAAAACCGTAAATCTAGGGCCGGGAGCCAGCCACTTGTTAGTTCGCTCAGACACTAAGCGAACTCTCTTTCCCCTGGGACCGGACGCAAGTCAACCAGGAGAAAGTTGGATCAGCCTCATACAATACATATTATAAGATAGATTGCCAACTTAACAATGCCACTATGCAACCAGCGCGCTGAAGCCGTTTCGGCCTAAACTAATTTTTAGTGGCGCGTTTTTCAATATCCTATTTTTAAAACTGTACTATGAAAAATGGCAAAATCTAAGAAAAGTATTAACAATATCTAAAAATAAATATTGTTAATACTTTTCTTAGATTCTGCCTGATGTGTTTTGCTTAAAAAAAATTAAAATCAGATTTGATTACTTTATTTAAAGAAAATACATATTACAATATATACATTACAAAAATAAACAAATATATTACAAAGTAATATTTATAGTCCTATTTCGTAATATATATATATTAAAAAAAAACATACATACATAAACAAAATAAAACTGTCTTGACATAAATATGCCACGTATTTACAGAATCAAACTATATATCATAAAAATACGAAAAATTACAAAAAAAATATTTAGCCATATCAAAAAATATTCAAAATAAACTAGAAACAAAACCGTTTCAAAATTAAACAAAATGAAAAAAAAGTTTCAAAATTAAATAAAAAAAATATTTTTTTTTGCCTTTTTATAAATAAAGTGCGAGCTTGTTTTTCTAATTTATCATTGTACACATTTTCGCTTCGCCCGCGTAAAATTAAATTGATTTGTCGGCAATTGTGTTATATCATAAACGGTAAATATATTTTCAATATTAAGTTAATATTATGATTAACACAAGTTAAATGAAAATTCATTACTTTTGGTAATATAATTTTTTCTAGCGCCTCACAAATATTAGGTTTATTAATAATTTTAATAATATTCTCACGAAATTCTTTAAAAATTACATTGGATAAATTTATGAACCGTTCATTTCGGTGGTACTTCAGCATATTCTTTTACGTCAATAATGCTGTTAGGGTCCCTGGTCCCTGTTAATTTACTCACACATGCTGAACATATAAGTTTTCTTCTAATTTTTTTTAAGACATATCACGACACGTACTTCTCGGCCTCTTCATCTGCAAGTGTCCTTTGTGTCAACAAACAAAGGTTCTTCCGGTTGCAACTCGACCGTTCCTCATTATATTGAAAAAAATATTTTCAACGAGGTTAAGGCACCTTCTGTCTCGTCAATTTCGCAATTGCTGTTTATTGAATGCACCGATAAAAAATTATTAATTAGTAACGCCTTGTACGAAGCTGCAAATTATGTACAAGACGGATTCGTATTGAAAATGCCATGACTCCTAATGTTCCCAAAGAAATTTTCAATCGGATCTTGATTCAGCTGCCGTAAACTAATAAAATTCATTTCTAAATTTAGTAGTTTTTCTCGCAGGTAAATCAAGGATCGTAAATTTCTTACCCAGTTACAAATACTGGGAACCTTAGATGTTCTGCCGTCTGGAAATACGGTTCGAATAGTATCCAACACTTGCATTATTTCGTTCCAAAAAGTTATATGTGGTGCCGTTGCAACTATCAAAAACCTGATCCATTCGCAACAAGAAATCGACAGTCTCTGAAGCTAATGGATTTATCGGACTGGGCTTGTTTGGTGTGGGGTATAATGCTCTAAAGAAAAAGAAAAACATATTAGAAGAGAAATAAATCTAAAAAATCTATAATATTCACGCAATAATTGTGCTAATTTTTGCATTGTGACAGAAACTCGCTGGCTCATGACTTGCGCAGCAACACTGACCTTCATTTTTTTTCTTTCAGTTTCAAAATATGTTGGTCTGTTAATTTCGGACATAACCTCATTTCCGATGCGCCCTGGTCGTATTTATAAAATTCTATAATGTGCTGCCACTTTGCAGTTTTTAGTTTATTATTTTGGATAAATTAATAAATTAATATTGGTTTCTTCCATTAATAATTTTATTGCACCAACATTGTTCGTATCTTGATCAGACACCGTTGCTACTACTTCTAAACCTGCATTAGGAATTTCCCGAATTACTTCCTTGATCATGATCGAAAGTTCTTCTTTCTTAACGCAGGTTTGGGAAAAATAGTAACACAACGGTTGTTTATATTTCGTAGTCAGACCACGTATCATAAAAACGGTGGCGTGATCTGCAATTTTAACATGTTTTTTCCCACTCCCAAAATCTTCCAACGCTTCCTCAGTATTATTACTTGGCACAAATTCCAAGTGTGTTGACAAATGCACTTCTTCAAACAGTAAGATGCAATAGTTTTCGTGCTTTTTCAAATTAGTCACTTTAGTTTTCAAATTGTCAAATAAACATTTATTAATACCTGCTTTAATGGGCACTGATGACAATAATGACAAAACACTGGTTCTCCTTGGTAAAGCAAATATTTTTTCAATAGTTTATAAACTTTCGGTCCTTGTTTATACAACGACGACCCTTAGGTTGTTTTTTTTTTGGTTGCTTATCTGTGACATTACAAAACGAAATGTCGTTTTGTTTACAGATTTTGCCCAGTTTCCAAAGGAACCATCTTCCACTACTTTTTCCGCAGCAGTACATCTCTGTCTATAAGTTATTACTTTATTACGAAGTGTTTGTACTTGCTTACGTAATTGACTTAATTTAATTAACGATCCTTGTTGGGTCTTCTCATTTCTTTTGGCCCGTTTTCCACCTAAAAGCATGTAATATTTTATATATTTTTTTTTTAAAAGAACAACAATCAAATATACAATAAGCATTGCAGGCCACAACCAATATCCTATACTCTATTGAAGAAGCAATAGTTATATATACATTAAATTTTATAATAAGCATTATAGGCCAAAACCAATATAATTTATAAAAAGCATAACATACATGCAAAATAAATCTTAATTTAAAAATCCATAACCAAGAAATATACTATTTCACAATAAAAAATATTGTTCGAATTTACCGATTGTCCTGAATATTGATCAAACATTATTTTCAGTCCGGAATTATTATACTATAATAATAAGTATTTTAAAAAAATACGACATACCGATTAAAGCAAGTGAAGATTCCAAATTCCTTCTCCTGGAAGATGTTGGCTTTTCCAAAATACAGTCAATAATAGGTTCCGCTACAGGTACTGAAGCATCTAGAGCAACAAAATAAATAAAGGTTTATATAGCTAGGTAATTCTATTAAGAAAAACAACATTATTTTCGGATTGAAATTGACCATCTATTCTTAATCAGAAACAAGTAAAAAAAATACAAAAACATAAAGAAAACAACATACCAATTAAAATAAGTGACGATTCCACATTACTTGTTCTGGAAATTGTTGGCTATTCCAAAACACTGTCAATAGGTTCCGTAACAATTGCTGGTGTATCTAGAGCAACAAACATATAAAAATTAATAATAAAAAAAGATAAACATTAAGAAATAAAGGAATTTCCGAATAACGATAAATAACTTTTCCATTAAACATATTTTCAATGCTTTGACGTACATCTAACCTGCTGTGACATGGGGCACCATCCTGTTGGAACCATACCTGCTGACGTTCAATTAGGAGAAGATTGTGAAGAAAATCACTCATTTTATCGTTCAAAAAACACAAATAACGATCCGCATTCAAGGTTTCTCAAAAAAAAAGATCCAATTATTTGATTTTTATAAATTCCGCGCCAAACGTTTGTCTTAAATAAATACTGGTCTCAAGATTTCAATGTAAAATTTGGATTAATATCACTCCACAAACGGCAGTTTTGGCTAGAAACTGTCCCATTTGATGAGAATGTTGCTTCATCTGAAAAAATAATTTGTCTTGACATAAATTGGATATCTTTTAAGTGTCCCTGTAACATATATTTTTAAAGAATATATACATAATTTACACAATCTTATTTTATACAAATAAAATTATGAAAAATTAAGCAGTTATAAGTGATTTAGAAAATAAAAAACTAGTTAAAGAACCAAACCGATTTTAAAATATAGTTATCCATACTGGTTAACCGTTAATCAATATTTTTATCGGTTACATGCTCTGGTTTAAATAAATTTTAATGTTTTTTATACGTATATATAAGTTTATGATTTATTGCGTCCTGACAAAATTTGTCTACGGTTTTGAATTATTGCAAAATTGTTTATAATATATTTATTTATGTATGTAGAAAAATTTATGAACCAGTAAATTGGTTTAATAGTGTTTAAACAAAATGTTATTAAATCAATCAGTTATCTCACAATTATTCATAAGTTTATAACTTATTGTCACCCTCACTACCCTATAAAGTCTGTCAGCGATTTTTGATTATTGTAATTAGTTTATAATATATTTCTTTATGTGTATAGGCCAAAAATTGGAAACCGACCAGTAAATTTGTGGAAGATATTTCAATTTTACTATTTTAACATGAATTACCACTATGAGAGAGAAAGCGTTGCTATCTCTGTGTTGTTGTTTTCATTCCAATAAACTCAATAAACAATTGCTTTGTTTCATAAAATGAAAGACAAATTTGTGTAACATTTATTACGAAATTATTATTTAAATAATTATATGCTTATGAAATCCACGTGCAGAAATAAAAAAACATAGGCTCGTATTACGAGCTCAATTTTAAAATTGATTTTAACGAATGCTGATTTTAGGACAACGTATCTGATCATAAGAGCAGAACTAAATAAATGAAGTGAAACACCCAAAAACCGAGCTCGTAATACCAGCTATAGTGTTCATTTCTTTATCAATAGCACACTCACAACACCATTAATTTGTCGATTATTATGGAAACTTGTCGAAATCTAGTCAATTCAATTTACTTAATTTATCAAGAATGACTGCAAGTACGTATAACAACACGATTGCGCGAAAAGATATTTTGATACTGTCTGTTCTCAACCTAGTTGTTTACTCTTAAAACATAACAAAAAAACCACTAATTTCCGACCGACCTATATAGAGAACTGATAAATATTGTCAATTAATGTCAACAAATTAAAATAAAAATTTCTAATATCTGATTGATTATAGAATAATAAATCAGATTTTGTATCAAAGTTAAACCAAAAACTTTGGAATTTCTGTAATATTGTTTCATTGTAAACATATTTTTTAACTTTAACAAATAATCGTTTACTTATACCTGCAACACAATAATCGATAATAAGTGTTCTTCTGAACAAGGTTTTAGTTCGTAAAGCTACTATATTTAATTATAAGAATAAGTATTGTCAAACGCAAATCTTAATCATTGTGAACAAAATATTCATTATTGTAAATATACATATATTTTATATTAATCCCAATTAAACAAAACTAATAAAGATATTAAAATATAAAATTCTTTAAATTAGATTAGGTTAAATGTGATTTGTTCGCAAAAACTTAGGTAAGAGACAATAAATAAATGATTACTTATTAATTTTTAAGCATATATATTTTCGTGGACCTGGCTAAAGCTAGTATTTTACTTACAATTTCCGATGCAATGGTTTCCAATTTGTATGATAACAATACATTATCCGTATCCATTGTAGTTAAAGTAACTGTTATATTATCACTACCAGTACATAATCGACAACGTTCTTCATTTAAATGTTGTTTTAATATTATTTGAGAATCGAAACATTGTTTTAAATAAATTTATAAGCATCATTCAGCCAAACAGCGCAAATTGTACAAATACCATTCGGTAATTTGATTCTGCAATCTACCTATAATAAGAAAAGTAAAAGATTCAAAAATAATAATGTATATTACAATCAGAACAAATTATTTCATTCTTACAATTTCTGGCATAATTGCTTCCAATTTATCTACGAAACGTTTGCCATCTGAATCCAGTTTAATTATAGTGAATAATACATTTCCATCACTAGTACATAATTGACAAAGTTGCATAAAACCACTCATAATTAAAAATAAATTTTCTACCAAACAAACTTCATACAATTAGGCAGTCCAGAATGACGTCACACCATAATTCAATATGGTTGCCTGATGAAAATATTGCCATTAATTTACATGACAGCTATATGCATTTTACTTGTTTTCGTGTATTTTGTACAGTTTTATTAAAAAATATTTATATATTTTCAAGAAAATAAGCTTTACTTTCATTTTATACATTTAAATTGTTACTTATCATTTAATCTTTAATGGAACACACCAGGGTTGCACTGATTTAAATCACGATTTAAATCTTACATATTTTGCTAAAAAAAATTATTGATTTAAACCAAAGGTTATTTTACGTCAGTTATCAGGTATTAAAAATCAAGTCATAATGAAAATATTTATTGAACCACATTTATAAACTTTAAATAATATAATTAAATAACAAACACAGTACAACGATTTTTGATAATAAATAAATCTTTGGAAATGAATAAATAGCATATAGTACTATACATTTTTTATCAGATTATCAAACTTAAGAGTTATGCTGTTTATATAAAAAAAAAACGGTTTGGAGGTTTTTTCGCTGCCCATAGCATTGCGAATTTTTGAGTGCACCGACCCAAATGTCGAAAAAATTCTTTCCACGCTTGTATTTATATATTATTGATATTTTATTTGATATTTATGATTTGGAAAAAAACAGTTTCCAGCCGTGGCTGAAAATTATTATTGAAAACTTTAGTTTTGTTAACAATTAAAAATTAAATATATTATATTATGTGATATTGACAGATATCAGAGAAAATTTAAAAATTATTAATTTTACTGATCCTTTTACTATATTGCTAGCTGTAAATTCATCAATTTTGTGTCTACATCTATTTTGTATTTGTTCCAATCTTCTTATATCATTTACATTTTTAAAACGGATTTGTACCCCATATTTTGCGTCGGAATTTATTGCGGATATATATATATATATATATATATATATATATATATATTAATTAATTAATTATTAAATACGTTTATGTATGAAATACCTTTTAAAAAATGCTTGCTACATGCCCATTGATATTTTAACTTATTATCATTTAAATCTACACGTTTAATTACTTTAATTCATTTGATTGATTAAATGTATTTTATGTTTGAAATTTAAAGCTGCGAGAATCGAAAGAAAAAGGAACATTATCTTTTTTTGACATATTTTTGTATTCGTTCACAACACATGTCACAAGCATTTTCTGCAAATTAAATAGGTTTCAGTTAAATATACAAATATTTTTAAAAAGATTACATATTATTACTTACTATTTTTCATAAATTAAACCAATATCAATTAACACATTTAAAATAATTCACAAAAAAATTGTATTGTACCAAATGTCAAATCTCGAATGTTTTCATCAAGCAACCATATTGTATGACGTATGATCACGTGTTCTGGAATGCCTAATAAGTAAAACATAAAAATATTTTATTTGATAGTATTAGAGGTTAACTTAGGAAAATCTGACAGAAATCCAGTTGGCCAGATGAATTTTGTGTAATATTTCTAGTATACGAAGAAGAATAAAAAGCATCCTATTTTAGTTGAACGCACCCACAGAAATAATGGAAAATATATTTATATTATTTGTACATAAATGACAATGTTGCAAAAAACTATTTATGATTAAAAATAAATTTTCTACCAGAGAAAGCTTTCTACTATAAGTAAAATATAAAAATATTATATTTGATAGTTTTCGAGATCGAGGTTGACTTAACAGAAATATGTTACAAATACAGTTGGCCAGCAAAATTTTGGGTAATGTTTGATGTATAAGAAAAAGAATTGATTATATAGTTTCAAATATATATTGATTTTATAGAAATTAGAAAACAATATTCCAGATATCATTTAAATTTTGTTATTTTGAGAATCAGAATGATTAAAATAGATATCATCAAAATATAATTTAGACCCGTATAGTGAACATTAGCTAATATTTATAATGCAAAATTTAACTGAGCAACTACTGAGATGACACTGACGTCATTGGTTAGATATTAGGTAGCGTTAAGTCAATTAGATTTATAAAATAGCTATAATAATAGTATTACTGCTTATAAATATAAAATATTGTAAAAACATTAATTACTGTTATATAAAATAAATATTAAAAATTATTACTTAAATATAAAATGATATATTAATTATACAATGCATATGTGTTACTTAGAGTTTAGTATAAAACAAAATTAAAAATGAGAATGTCATTGTTCCTAAACTATTCATTTCATATTGTGATAGTAAAATAGATTGTTTATGTATGTAAATATTGCTAAATATTGAGTGTGCAAACCATAGATCGTATATATGATCATTATATGATCTATGGTGCAAACGCACCATTGGTTGCTTTCAAAATTTATTACTTCTCTAGGCGCAGGTGATATCAATTGGTCCCTCCCCCCCATTATTTCTGTGGGTGCGTTCAATAAAATACGTTGTTATTTATTCTTCTTTTTCTTATACTAGAAATATTACATAAAATTCATCAATAAATAAATACTATTATTTTGAGTATTTTTTTAATAATTAAATTCTACTAATCATATAATTAAAGAATATTAAGCAAATACATTTAAGCAACTAGCAAATAATATAACAAACAAATATATATTATAAACTCTGTACTGTTTTACAAAAAAAGTTTGGGCACCACTGACGTGTAGTCACTAGAGACAATTCCTAAAGAAACTTGTCACATGTTAACTGGTTTATTGGTTATTTGTGTATTTAATATTGATATTTACTTATAATAAAACTATATAAACTCTTGAAAATACAAAGAGATAAACAATGTTTAAGTTTACAAAGGTCTGTCGCTTATGTATTACTAACAAAGATATCTCGTCAGCTTTGATCAATTACGATTCACCTAACCTTACTTTATTCGACAAACTAAATCAAATTGCGCCAGGACTTGTAAGTATTATATTTTAGTATCTAATATTTTATATTAAATTTATGTGTTTTTAGCTAAAAGTAAATAATAATTTACCGAATGGCATATGCAAGACCTGTATTGTTCAGTTAAACCAAAGTTACAAATTTCTTCAGAGCTGTTTATGTTCGCAAAAAATTCTAGAAAAGTATTTAGAGCAATTACAAAATGGACTAAATACAGAACAAAGTGAAAATTATGAAATTGTAATAAATGCAATAAAATTGGAACAAAATAATACAATCAACTACATGAATGATATGAATATTGAACAAACTGATGACGAATTCCATAATACATTTGCGAATTATGAGGAAGAAGAAAATATTGTTGGTGGTTCCGAATCTACTCACGTAAATTTTGAAGATGATAGTAAAGTAGAAGAAACGGATATTAACCATTATCTTCCAAATGTCAAGACAGAAGTCATTGAAGAATGTTACGCTGACACTATTGATATAGAATTTGATATGAAAGTAAAAAAAGAATTGGAATGTCCGAGTGAAGACGTAATCGCATTACTAACTGATATTAAACAAGAAATTACTGAAGAAAATGTTAGTGAAAATTATATTAACGATGATAATTTTACCGAAGTGGATATTGAACACGAAATTAAAACTGAAGAGCATGAAATTCAAGGTTTAAAATTTTGTGGTTTTAATGCTGGTGAATGTAGATTAGCAAACAAGATTAAAATGAAATATAATTTAGAATTGGAACGCTTGCGAGACAATACAATACTTAAGGCTGATGTCGAAAATACTGAAATTAACAAACAAACTTCTAATAGTAACGATTGTTTACAACCTGGAACATCTTCTGAGAACAGTGGCAGTTGTTCAGCATCTGTCAGTGATGTTCCGAATTTAAAAAGAAACAGTCAGACACACACAGAAAAGAAACGGTTCGAATGTAAAATATGTGAAAAAGTTTTGCTAAGAAAATCACATTTGAAAGTACATACGCGTATGCACACGCAGGAGAAACCGTATAACTGTGAAATTTGTAATAAGAGTTTTAGTCGTAAATTCAATTTAAAATTACATATACGTACACATACAAAGGAGAAACCTTTTAAATGTGAAATTTGTAATAAAAGTGTTAGTCAAAAGACCACTTTAAAAGATCATATGCTTACGCATACAAAGGAGAAACCTTATAAATGTGAAATTTGTAATAAGGGTTTTAGTCAAAAGAGCAATTTAAAAACACATATGCATACACATACACGGGACAAACCTTATAAATGTGAAGTTTGTAATAAAAGTTTTAGTCATAAGTGCAATTTAAAAACCCATATGCGTATACATGCACGGGACAAACCTTATAAATGTGAAATTTGTAATAAAAGTATTATTCAAATGAGCAATTTAAAAACACATATGCATACACATACACGGGACAAACCTTATAAATGTGAAATTTGTAATAAAAGTTTTAGTCAAAAGAGCAATTTAAAAACACATATGCATACACATACAAAGGAGAAACCTTATAAATGTGAAATTTGTAATATAAGTTTTAGTCATAAGTGCAATTTAAAAACCCATATGCGTATACATGCACGGGACAAACCTTATAAATGTGAAATTTGTAATAGAAGTTTTAGTCAAACGAGCAATTTAAAAGTACATATACGTACACATACAAAAGACAAACCTTATAAATGTAAAATTTGTAATAAGAATTTTAGTCATAATCACCATTTAAAACGTCACATGCAAACACATAAACGAGAGAAAACTTTAATGTGAAATTTGCAATTAAAACTTTTACTAACAGTACCAACTTAAAACAACATTTTTATACACATCTAAGAATAAATCTATTATATTTATAATTTTATGTTATATGTTAAAATAGTTATGTCAAAAAATAATTGTATTTGGCAACAACTAATAAAATGTATTAGAGAATATAAATATTAGTAAAAAATTTATTAAAATTTTGTAAAAAAAATGTTTATAAGTTTATTATTTCTTGACGTTTTTGTTTTATGTGTGGTATTCCTACTCAAATATATGTAACACAAAAAATTACAAAAATATTAGTGCTTTTTAGAATACAGCTAGAGTTGGCAGATACAACCAGTCTGGTTGAAGCAATGCTCGTTTTTCATCTGATTTTTAGCGCCAGTGGTTTTTATTGAAAATATTCAAAAATCATGGTCATTTAAACGAATAAATTCAATATGAAATGCAACATGTTTTGTATTTGCGATACGTGTCACGTGACACGCGTTGCCTAACGTTAATAAGTAATTTTAAGTAAACGAAAAAGTAATTTTGACAAAAATCACATTTAAAAGTAAGGTGAGAATATACATTTACACGGTAAATTTGTTAGACTAATTAATAAAATAAAATAAATTCTCTTATACTACAAATATTAAATTTTAACAAAATTAGAAGTATATGGGTAAACACATATATAGACTACTTTAACATTTCTCGGAAAGTTGGCAACACTGTATTTTAATAATATTATAATTTATGTGGGCACTAGGACTTATTTTTCTGAAAATTTGACCAAAATCGAATAAATAATGTAGCCACAATGAATTTTTTTTAAATTTTGTGATTTTTTTTTGATAAGTTGGCAACACTGTTTTTTGTTAAAATTGCATAATTTTTTTAGGCACTAGGAAAAACTTTTATAAAAATTTGATTAAAATCGGTTAAATAAAATGGTCATAATAAATTTTTAAATATTTCACTAATTTTTTTCTAGGAAAGTTGGCAACACTGTATTTTGTTAAAATTACATAAATTATATAAATACTAGGAAAATCTTTTGTGAAAATTTGAGTAAAATCGGTTAAATAACATGGCCATAATAAAATTTTTAAAATATTAGTAATTTTTTTCTCGGAAAGTTGGCAACACTGTATATTAATAAAATTATGTAATTAATGGGAGCATCAGGGAAACCTTTTCTGAAAATTTGATCAAAATCGGATAAATAACGTAGCCAATATGAATTTTTAAAAACTTTAGTAATTTTTTTCTCGGAAAGTTGTCATCACTGAAAAAAAAAACAAAATCACATGACCATCTTGGGTACTAGACAAATTTATCCTGAAAATTTCATTAAAATCGGTTGAACCGTCTAGGAGGAGTTGCGGCCACAAAATTTTGATTTACGACCGAGCGAGCTGACGACGCACACACATACACCCACATAAACTAAGTTCAGATTCGTCATCTACAGGCTATATGAAGGATTTCTATACAATTTTTTTTTTTTTGAAAATGTTACAGACACCGTACCAAACGCTATACTACTTTTCCTTGCAGTCAAAGTAGTAAAAAGTATTGTCAAAATTAGTTAAATTAGGAAAGTAGTTAAAATTAGGAATAAAAAATGTTCTAAATTACATACATACATACATACACAATCACGCAATGTATCCAAAAGTCAAAGGGGTCTATATATGGGTTTACTCATATACTTCTAATCTTGTTTTACATGCTACATATAAATTACATAATCTTTCTGTAATTTTCTAAATTTTTGTAAAATTTACAAAAATTAATTTTATATGTAATTGTACATTATTATAATTTTATGTAATTTTACATAATTATATATATATATATATATTTTACAATTGTTAATTATATTTATGTGGTTCTGTGTAATATGATTTTGCATAATATTTATAAAAATGTATGATACAAATTTAATAAAATATTAATTATTATTAAAGAATTAAAATTTTATATATATATATATATATATATATATATATATATATATATATATATATATATACAATATACCCACTTGAGTGTGGCACAAACTTTTTTCATCATCCCGAATCATCAGTCGTCTCCAAACCTATTCCTATCCAGCACAAGCAACTTTCGCAACTTCATCCACATTCCACAATTCCTCCTCTCATCGCATGCTCACTTCTATTCCTACTACTTGGAAACTTTCGCTGCACGCAAGCCACTCTTTCAATCATACCACCACTTCAACTACTCATCGAACTGATCCACTGGACAAACGTATACCATCAAAATCATTCAAAAATTTTTTTTTTATAATTATCAATTATGTGCAAAAAATACCTATATTGTTTTATTAAAATATGTAAATATTTTACATAAACAGAGTAAATTAAATTTGCAATAATTTTGTTTTTGTTTAAATATATTACATATACTGATTTTGATGGTATACGTTTGCGTGGACGTCCGATGAGTAGTTGGAGTGGTATGATTGAGAGAGTGGTTTGCGTGAGTGAAAGTTTCCAAGTAGTAGGAATAAAAGAGCATGTATGAGAGGAATTATGAATATGAATGAAGCAAAGTTGCTTGTTTGGATAAGAATATGTTTGGAGACGACTGATTTCAGAATTATGAAAACAGTTTGATAATTCTCGGAAAGTTGGTAATACAATATTTTTACGTATTAAAATTATAATTTATGTGGGCACTAGGAGAAACTTTGAGGAAAATTTGATAAAAATCGAATAAATAATGTAGCCACAATGAATTTTTTTTTAAAAATTGTGATTTTTTCCTCTCGATAAGTTGGCAACACTGTATTTTGTTAAAATTGCATAATTTATTTAGGCACTAGAAAAATGTTACAGACACTATACCAAACGCTATACCACTTTTTCCTTGCAGTCAAAGTGATAAAAATATAACGGTTCAAAGCCCTAAAGCTAAGCTGCTAAACCACAATTCCATGTACCTCTGTTTGAGAACCACTGGTCTAGAACAATCTATAATATTACTATAAATATAAATAAAAATAATATTATAAAAATAATATTATAAAAAATCCCAAAACCACACTTAAATTAAAATAAAGCTAAATACGTATTTCGGAAGCTAAGCTTCCATCTTCAGTAGCAAATAAATTTACAAAAATCTTACCTGTGATCCTAGTACATGAACACTTAAGCACTTGTCAAAGGTCACTGGTGAGTCGAAAAAATGAAAATAAAATATGTAAAACTATGTTGAGGGTGGGGGGTGTTGGCTAAAAGTCAGTGGTCAATTTTGATTGGGTAGTATGTCAAACAGAATAGATCGTGGGATTGGTCCGTCATCTGCGTTTATAAGATTGCCTTTATTTTTGAAAATATAAAGACTTTCTAAAATGTCTAATTGATTAAAATTTGTAACTTGTTTGATTAATTTTAAATTTTTAATATCTAAACCGTGGCAAGTATCATAAATATGTTGGGCTACACTAGATTTGCTAATTCTATTATTTTTGAAGTGGGCTATATGTTCTTTAAATCTGGTAATGATGGATCTTTTTGTTTGACCAATATATTTCAAACCGCATTGACATTGAATTTCGTAAATGCCTGCTTTATTATTCACATCTACTTTGTCTTTCGGATTGCCTAACAAGTTACTGATAGTGTTTGGAGAAGTATAGCAAATTTTTAAATTTGTACTATTTAATTTAGGTTGAAGTTTTTTGGACAACGATTTATTGAAAGGAAGTTTAACGTAAGATTTTTTATTGTCAATATCTGGTGGACTTAAAGTAGTTTTTGTTTTCAATTTTAATTTAAATTTACGTTTTCGAATTAAGTTGGTGATAATTTCTTCTGAAAATCCATTATTTTGTGCTATTTCTTTAATTAGATTTAATTCTTTTTGGTATCTAGATTTAGTAAGTGGAACTGTGAGTAGTCTGTTTACTAGAAAATTGAATGAAGCTAACTTATGTTGTAAGCAATGATTAGAATCAAATGAAATGTATTTGTTAGTATTTGTTGGTTTTCTGTAAATGTCAAACTCTAATAAATTATTGTTTCTGATAACTAAAATATCTAAAAATGGGATTGAGTTATTTTCTTCTATTTCATACGTAAATTTAATTGTAGGGTATTTAGAATTTAATTTTTGAACAAAGTTATCTAAATTATCTTTTGAAGTATCAAATATGGCAAAAATATCGTCAACATACCGGAGCCAAATTCTAGGAAAGTAGGGTAGTTCTGCTTTTAAGTCTATTTCGAATTTACTCATAAATAAATCAGCTATGAAAGGTGAAAGACTGTTTCCCATACTTGTCCCCTGAACTTGTTTAAAGAATTTATTGTTGATTTGAAAAAAGTTTTGATTCATACATAAATTAGTTAGTTTAATATATTCTGAAATTTTGTCTGAATTAAAGTTATTCAATGTCAGAAGATTTTGCAAAAAGTTATTGATTGTAATATCAACTGGTACGCTGGGAAATAATGAAGAAACGTCAAAAGATACCAAAATTTCGTTTTCTGTTAATTTTAGATTTTTAATTTTGTCAATAAACTCTAATGAATTTTTAACTGCAAAAGAATTTTGTTTAATTTCTAAATTATTAAACTCATTTGTTAGCCAAACTGATAATTTAGATGTTGGGGAGTTTATACCTGATACAATGGGACGCATTAAGTTACCTGGTTTATGAATTTTTGGCAAACAGTACATTCTCGGTACGATGGGATTGCTAACATTTAATTTCCACTTTAACTTAGGGTCCAAAACACTATTGCAATTTTTAATTGTTGATTTTGTGTTACTAATCATGCTGGGTAAAGGGTTTCTTTTGACTTCTGTATAGGGTCCATCAGAAATCATGCGTTCAACTCGGGATTTATATTCTACTTTATCTAAAATTACAATGTTATTGCCTTTGTCCGCTTTTAAATAATAACAGTTTTTTCTTTTTAATTGCTTTATAATATTATGTTCTGAAAAATTTTGTTTCAAATTACTTGAGGAAATATTATTTTCTAGTTGTATCTTACATGCATTTCTAACGAATTCTTTGGTGGTATCATTGAAATATTTAATGGAACTTTCAATTCCCGCGATAGTGTCAATTATGGGTAATGTATTGTCTGGTAAACAATAATTTAAGCCTTTATTTAAAATATTATTTTCTTTATCTGTAAATGTTAAAGACGATTGGTTTATTATTATATTTGAAGTTACCGGTTTTAATTTTTCTGATCTACGGGGAAGTAAATAATTAAATTTTTTGTTTAATTTTGTAAGTTTGTTACGGAATCTAAAATTATTTATTTCAAAAATTTCTCTTTGTTCAATTAGCCAAAATTCAAATTCTAAATTACTGAGATTTTTTGTTAATTTTAAGTGAAGCTCATATAATTCAATTTCTAATGAACTTCTTTTGGAATAAAAATAATTGATTTCTGATTTTAACCAACTTTGTTTTGCTAAATTTGAAATTCTGTTCAGATTTCAAATTTAGCAAAACAAAGTTGGTTAAAATCAGAAATCAATTATTTTTATTCCAAAAGAAGTTCATTAGAAATTGTGCTGGATAGGAATATGTTTGGAGGCGACTGATTTCTCGGGATGATGAAAAGAGTTTGTGCCACACCCTGCTAGGGTACATGGCGTGATTGTGTATGTATAAAGATTGCAAAATTGTTGTTGCAAAAATTGGTGTTAGTCAGTTAAGATGGTTTAGGCTATTTTAAGCGAATGTATATCTCTCTGTGTGTGGATGTCTGATGGAGTAAATGGAGTGGCTTGATTGAACGAATGTTTCCAAATCGTAAAAATTAATGAGCATATATACATACATACATACATACACAATCACGCTATGTACCCAAGCAGGGTGTGGCACAAAATCTTTTTTTCATCCCGAAATCAGTCACCTCCCAACATTCCTATCCAAACAAGCAACTTTTTCTTCATCCACATTCATAATTCCTCTCATACATGCTCTTCTATTCCTACAACTTGGAAACTTTCGCTCACGCAAGCCATTCTCTCAATCATACCACTCCAACCAGTCATCGGACTGATCCACTGGGCAAACGTATACCATATCAAAATCATTCAAATACATCTTTTTAACAGCAAACGTTCATTAGACGCATTCGCTCAACATGTCCGAACCAGATCTTAACTGACTAACACCAACTTTTGCTACAACATTTCTTTCAATATCACATAATCTATTTCGTATTCGATTTCTCCTATTTACACCACATACCTCACGTAAAAATCTTATTTCGCACAGCAGTCATTTTCCACTTTTATGCTTTTGCAACCAAACCCAACATTCACTACCATACATCAACGTAGGCACACCATAATTGCATTGTATAAAGAGCATATATCAGATATATAATGAATGTGGATGAAGTTAAAATTACATGTCTGGATAAGAATGTTTGGAAAAAGACAGGGTTGGACTAGATAAAAAATTAGGCCCGGGGAAAGTTGCAGGATAGGCGCCCACTTTATGTTTTTATATTTTTTTATTTTAATAAACATGGAAACGACATTAGAGAAAAATAGAATTAAATTATAACAAGATTAGAAATATATGGTTAAACCCATATATAGACCACTTTGACATTTCTCGGAAAGTTGGCAACACTGTATTTTAATAATATTACAATTTATGTGGGCACTAGGAGAAACTTTTCGGAAAATTTCAGCAAAATCGAATAAATAATGTAGCCACAATAAATTTTTTAAAAAATTTGTGATTTTTTCCTCGATAAGTTGGCAACACTGTATTTTGTTAAAATTCCATAAATTATTTAAGCACTAGTAGAATCTTTTATGAAAATTTAATTAAAATCGGTTAAATAAAGTGACCATAATAAATTTTTAAGAATTTTAGTAATTTTTTTTTTTCGGAAAGTTGGAAACATTGTATTTTGTTAAAATTACATAAATTATATGATTGCTAGGAGGATCTTTTGTGAAAATTTGAGTAAAATCGGTTAAATAACATGGCCATAATATATTTTTAAAAGCTTTAGTAATTTTTGTCTCGGAAAGTTGGCATTACTGGAAAAAACAAGAACCACGTGACCATCTTGGGCATTAGACAAATTTATCTTGGAAATTTCGTTAAAATCGGTTGAACCGTCTAGGAGAAGTTGCGGCCACATAATTTTGACATCCACTTATAAACTAAGTTCAGATTCGTCTGATGAAGAAGCTATACGAACGATTTCTATACACAAAATTTGTTTTTTGAAAATATTACAGACACCGTACGCGCACGCTATACCACTTTTTCCTTGCAGTCAAAGTGGTAAATAAAAATGACACATATAAAATTAAATATAATTCTTAATTTAAATCTAAGTTAAAAGACCATTTAATAAATGATTCTTTTCGAAAATTTTGTTCAAAATATCAGCATGAAAGCTTTCATGTTTGCTGTTAAATAGATTTATTTGAATGATTTTGATGGTTTACGTTTGCCAGTGGATCAGTCCGATGAGTAGTTGGAGTGATGGTAGATGATTGAGAGAGTGGCTTGCTTGCAGCGAAACTAACCAAGTATAATAGGAATAAAAGCGAGCATGCTATGAGAGTGGAATTGCGGAATGTGGATGACTGATATCTCAGGATGATGTGTGTGAGTTTGTGCCACACCCTTTTGGGGCGAATTTTGCTTAATTTTGTGTGGTATATTTTTTCTTCGCTTTAGACACTCTAGCTTTCCTGCCCGCTATGATCTCGCTGTGGACCACGGTCATATTGTGCGCATTGCTTCAATGGCTGCTCTCACTGCGGTTGAAATAAACTGGTTGGTTATTGTTGATCGAAGCAGGCCGCGCCGCGCCGCGGTTGGTTTCGATGAGGCACTTCGGGTTGAATTAGAAGCACAAGCTAATTTACATATTTACAATTTTATTTGACTCATTCATTATTAGCTTTATTCGCGGAAAAACATTCCGAACTAGTTCCGAACAATCAAACGCATGCGCATTTTAATTTTGAGCGTTCACAAACGCTCAAAATTGTACGGCAAAATTTTACTACGCATGCGTACTTGTTCGGAACTAGGTCGAGTTCTTCCACGAATAAAGTTATTGTAACAAAACTGAGATTGTATAAGAGTAGTTATGTTTGCATGTGTGTGTGAGTGCACATGTGTGTGTGTGTATACGTGCAGTGAGGCACGCTATTAGATCGTGTTTATGTAATGACGTAATGTCGGTGTGAGTTGTGTGTGTATGTATGTGTGGAAAGATCTATTTAGGCTTCTAGAAAACACGAGAGCTTTCGAGAAGGATTGGTTGCAGCCTACTTAAGGCGCTACGAGCAACAAGAGAGGGCAGTCATCATAAGTTAGTCGATCTGGTGAGATCGTGTAGTCGGTCCGGGGGGCCGAAAGGTGATGGCTCAGTGAGTTATCGTCAGAGAGCGATCCTAGTTGGGTTAATTGGCGATAGCTCGGTTAAATAAATAAATAGTGTGATATAAATATGTGGAAATAAATGTGCGCAAGTATAAGTGAATATGGTGTTAGTTTATAAGTTGTGTTAATGTCAGTCTGATAATTGTAAGATTAATTATAAGTAATGTAAATAGTGTAATTGTTGGTTTAGCTCCGCTCGGCTAACCATTGTTGTTATATAGTATTGTTATTTAGTGTTTAAGTGTTGTAAATAAATGCTAGTCAAAATACAATCGCAAATATGGTGGTGATTATTTTAATACATTTCCAATACTGTTCGAACGGCCCCGACACGAATTCAAATTCACGTTACATTATTATAGACGGAGATGGGTATAATATACACTTCACTTTGAATAACTACTCAAGAGAACTAAGAAATACTTCTAGAGACATCTAGTGAGTAACAGGCGAACTTAAGGTTTAGTTCGCCTGTTACTCACTAGATGTCTCCAGAAGATTTATTAAAAATCACTAACAACATTTATATTTAATGCGATAGAAAAATATAGATTTTTAACACATACATACATACACTGTAAAAAAAAATTTACAATGAAAATCATTGGACTCTTTGTTGCCAACGATAATAATCATTGTAAATTTACAAAAAATGTATTTTATATGTTAAATTACAATTAAAATATGTAAATACATTTTAATATTACATTTGCTAAGGAAATTTACAAAAAACTACTTGTAATATTTGCACTTTTTAGAGTAATTATTACATTTGTGAATGTAAATATTGCATTTATGCGTACATATTTACAGTAATAAATGTAACAATTACATTTATTGTTGTAAATATTACATTTATTAATGTAATTATTACATTTACTAATGTCATTATTACATTTATAATTTTTTACATTTTTATAAAAAAATATTTGAATAATTACATAAAATAAGTATTCAAATGTAAAAATACATAAAAATTGTAATATTCAAATAATATTATAAAATTTCTGTAATATTTACAGATTTTAGTAAATTTACAAAAAAAAAATTACAGTGAAATTCATTGTAAAATTACCATGATTATCGTTGTAAATTTACACATTCACAATCACGCCATGTACCCAAAAGGGTGTGGCACAAACTCTTTTTAACATCTCGAAATCAATCGCCTCCAAACATATTCCTATCCAGCACAAGCAACTTTCGCTTCATCCACATTCCACAATTCCCCCTCTCATACATGCTCGCTTTTATTCCTACTACTTGGAAACTTTCGCTGCAAGCAAGCCACTCTCTCAATCATACCACCACTCCAACTACTCATCGGAATGATCAATTGGGCAAACGTATACTATCAAAATCATTCAAATAAATCTTTTTAACAGCAAACGTTCATTAGACGCATTCCCTCAACATGTCCGAACCATCTTAACTTTAACTGACTAACACCAACATTTTTTTTAACTTCACACTCATCATACACAAATTGTATTTCGAACCCAATCTCTCCTATTTACACCATTAATTAATTAATTAACTAATTAATAATATTAGGAATACTAATTTCTATCTTGTGTCAACACAGATTGTCCTAAAAATTTGTGATCCTAAATTTTTTTACTAGTTATGACAATACTTTTGTGAGATTTAAAACAAAAAGCATGCAATAGATAATATAGTAAGGAGTGTAGGGAGTAGCTGTCTCATTGCGTCCCACTCTTTTCGTTTTCCGTTCATCGGTTTTTTTTTTTATTCTAAAATAATGATATGAATCTTTTGTTATAATGAATGAGCCGAATTAGAAATACATACCTATATGTTCAAGGCGGACTACACTGTAAAAAATCGGTGTAAAGTTAAAATGATAATCATGGTAATTTTACAATGAGTTTCACTGTAATTTTAATTTTGTTTTTGTAAATTTACTAAAATCTGTAAATATTACAGAAATTTTATAATATTATTTAAATTTTACAATTTTTATGTATTTTTACATTTGAATACTTATTTTATGTAATTATACAAATATTTTTATAGAAAAATGTAAAAAAATATAAATGTAATAATGACATTAGTAAATGTAATAATTATATTAATAAATGTAATATTTACAACAGTAAATGTAATTGTTACATTTATTAATGTACGCATAAATGTAATATTTACATTCACAAATGTAATAATTACTTGAAAAAGTGGAAATATTACAAGTAGTTATGTAAATTTACTTAGCAAATGTAATAGATTAAAATGTGTTACATATTTTAATTGTAATTTTACATATAAAATAATTTTTGTAAAAATACATTTTTTTTGGTAAATTATCGTTGGCAACAAAGTGTCCAATGATTTTCAGTGTAAAATTTTTTTACAGTGTAGATTTTATTTAGAATTGAAATATTTTTCAATTCATAATTGTTTATTTTGTTCATAAAAACTCGAAAATAATGCTTTTATTTTGTTGTTGTTTTTTTAAATATGAAATTAAATTTATAATATTTTTATTTTGACATTTTATAATCATTTTACCACTTTGCCTGCAAGGAAAAGTGGTATAGCGTTTGGTACGGTGTCTGTAACATTTTCAAACAAAAACAAATTGTGTATAGAAATCCTTCTTATAGTCCCTAGATGACGAATCTGTACTTAGTTTATGTAGGTGTATGTGTGTGCAACTCCTCCTAGACGGTTCAACCGATTTTAATAAAATGCTCATGATAAATTTGTCTAGTGCCCAAGATGGTCATGTGGTTTTGGTTTTTTCCAGTGATGCCAACTTTTAGAGAAAAAAATTACTAAACTTTTAAAAAATTTATATTGGCTACGTTATTTATCCGATTTTGATCAAATTTTCAGAAAAGATTTTCCTAATGCTACTAAAGTTTTATAAATTTTATTGTGGCCATGTTATTCAACCGATGTTACTCAAATTTTCACAAAAGATTCTCCTAGTGTTCATATAATTTATGTAATTTTAACAAAATACATTGTTGCCAACTTTCCGAGAGAAAAAATTACTAAAATTTTTAAATATTTATTATGACCATTTTACTTAACCGATTTTAATCAAATTTTTATAAAAGTTTCTCTTAGTGCCTAAATAAATTATGCAATTTTAACAAAATACAATGTTGCCAACTTATCGAGAAAGAAATCACAAAATTTTTTGAAAATTCATTGTGGCTACATTATTCATTCAATTTTGATGAAATTTTCCGAAAAGTGTCTCCTTGTGCTCACATAAATTATAATATTATTAAAATACAGTATTGCCAACTTTCCGAGAAATGTCAAATTGGTCTATATATGGGTTTACCCATATACTTCACATCTTGTTCAATTAATACAAGATTCGAAAAAACGGTTTAATAAATTGTGTATTGTAAATTCTTGAATTGCATCTTTGGGAAAATTATTTTTCTGATTTTTATTTAGTCAACACTTGTAGTATAATTAATTAGGTAACTGATTAGATTTTCTAATTAAAATATCACTTTTTATAACATCACGCTAGAAATATCTATTTATAAAACAAAAATTTTGTAAATTTTTTACTATTTTAAATTGTGGTTCGATTATTTTTTTTTGAAAAATAAAAATATAAATAATAATAAATTTTTATTATTTTTGGGTGTGGCACAAACTGTTTTCATCATCCCGAAATCAGTTGCCTCCAAACAAGCAACTTTTGCTTCATCTACATTCATAATTCTTTTATTCCTACTACTTGGAAACTTTCGCTCACGCAAGCCACTCTCTCAATCATACCACTCCAACTACTCATCGGACTGATCCACTGGGCAAACGTATACCATCGAAAATTATTCAAATAAATCTTTTGAACAGCAAACGTTCATTAGACGCATTCGCTCAACATGCCCGAACCATCTTAACTGACTAACACCAACTTTTGCTACAACATTTTTTTAACAATTGCACACTCATCATACACTAATCGTATTTCGTACCCGATCTCTCCTATAGTTACACCCAGCTACCCCACGCAAAAATCTCATTTCGCACAGCAGTCATTTTCCGTTTATGCTTTTGCAACCAAACCCAACATTCACTACCCTATACATCGCAACGTAGGCACCAAAACTGCATTGTATATACTCAAACGGGCTTCTTTGGAAACATTTACATTCGTAAATAAAATTTAATATCATTTATGATAATCCGATATCCGGCATTCTAATATGGCTGAATATTTGTTATCCGGCTTTTTAGTCCATTGCATCACTAAAGAAAATATTTCCAAATGACCATCACGGTTTATAAGACCGTGAGTTCAAATTTCCTAGACGATACATTTTTATTGCAATTTGACCGTGTAAACAACCAATTTTATACTAATTTATATAATATATAACAATGCATAAAATAAAAAATAATTCTTCAACATTCAGTGACATTTAGTTATTTTCAACTTTATTCATGTGTTTCTAATACCAAGTGGACTTCTCAGACTTCGTTGTGATCAGAAGAATGTAAAAATGGCAATACTTGTTTAAAAATAGTCCAAAGATTGCACTACTAGTAATCAAATTACAGTTTTCTTTTCTATCGATATAACAGTTCGATTTGCAAATAGTTTAAACATTAACATATAGATAGCACTACCAGTAATCAAATTACAGTTTTCTTTTTTATCGACAAAATATTTAGATTTGCAATTAATTCAAACATTACCGTATAGATGACACTGTAAGATCATTGTTCGAAATAGTTGGCCAGTTGAATGTTGTGTTATAAATTTTCAAATACATATTGATTTTTATAGTAAGTAAAAAACATTATTCTACATACAACATTTAGATTTGATTTTAAATAATAATCATGTAAAAAAAAAGTGACAAATTATATTTAAAGTAATTGTTTACATTTACGGTCCTGTAGGTAAAGTTCATTCAACTTTATTGACTTTAGCTGCAGAATGATTACTTATCTTTCTATTTTTTTTTTATTTAAATTTTATTTAAACAAATAGCTAGAACCTAGATCAAGTAGCAATTGAGGCAAAAGTTGTAAAATTAAATACGCAGTTATTTATTCTTCTTCTTATACTAGTAATTTTACACAAAATTCATCTGGCCAACTGGTTTCGTGTCAGATTTTTATATGTTAACCTCTAATACTATCATTTACAATATTTTTATATTTTACTTATTATAAGAAGCTTTTTTTGGTAGAAAATTTAATTTTAATCATGAATAAGTTTATGCACCATTGTCAATTATGTATAAGTGACAAAAATGTATCGTTCACTATACTTGATCTGGATTCAGATGGCAAACGTTTTGTGGATAAATTGGAAGCAATTATGCCAGAAATTGTAAGAATGAAATTATTTGTTTTTTATTGTAATATACATTATTGTTTCTGAATCTTTTAAATTTTTTATTTTAGGTGGATTGCAAGATCAAATTACCGAATGGTATTTGTACAATTTGCGCTGTTCGATTGAATGATGCTTATAAATTTATCAAACAATGTATCGATTCTCAAATAATATTAAAACAACATTTAGATGAAACACTTTGTCGATTATGTGCTGGTGGTGATAATATAACATTTAGTTTAACTACAATGGATTCGGATAACGTATTATTATCATACAAATTGGAAACCATTGCATCGGAAATTGTAAGTAAAATACTAGCTTTAATCAGGTCCACGAAAATAAATTATATGCTTATAAATTGATAAATAATCATTTATTTATTGTCTCTTTTATAAGTTTTGAGAACAGACAACAATTAATCTAACCTAATTTAGAATATTTTAAATTGAAATACCTTTGTTGATTTTGTTTAATTGAAATTTATATAAAACAAGTTGTAATATGAATACATCCAGCTTATAGTCGGATTACTACGATTTAGATCATTTAAATATTAGTTAAATATCATAGGGATTTGGTGGTATTAGTAGAAACAGTTTTTATTAAGCTCCCTTTATAATCCGCAGATTTTTATTATATAGTATGTTTAATATGTAATATTAATTTATATTTTTAGCTGGAATGTACTGAGACGTTATCGGATTCTATTTGCTCAATTTGTTCGGTTCGATTAAATGAAACGTATAAATTTGTAGAAAAATGTTTGAAATCGCACGAAATTTTCAAGCGCTATGCAAAACAACAATCGCAAAATAGTGAAGTTATGAAAAACGAAATTAAAGAAGAGAATATTGATGAAGAATACATTAAACTAGAATTGGAAACTGATAGAAACATTAAAGTTGAAGATAGTTTAGAATCACAAAATAATAGAAATTTTGATGCTGTTTGTATGAAAGAAGAAGTGATTAAAGAAGAATACATTGAGGATTTGGAAAATGATACAAATATTAAATTTGAAGAAAGTTTGAAATCAGAATCTTTCGATTTACATTCAGAATTAATAATTAAGGAAGAATATTCTGATTTTGAGAATGAAACCGATATAAAACTTTGTCAAGCTAGTAGAACTTCAAATAAAAATATTTTCAGTTTGAAAAAAAATGATGAATCTGTAAAGAAAAGTGAATGTCATAAATGTACATTATGTGAGAAAACTTTTACTCAGAGTGGAACTTTAAAATTGCATATTCGTGTACATACAAATGAGAGACCTTATAAATGCGAAATATGTGAGAAAACTTTTACTCAAAGAGGAAATTTAAAAACACATATCCGTTCTCATTCAAATGAAAGACCTTATAAATGCGAAATATGTGAGAAAACTTTTATTACCAGTGGACAGTTGAAAGTGCATATTCGTACACATACAAAGGAGAGACCTTATAAATGCCAAATATGTGAGAAAACTTTTACTGTAAATTCACACTTAAAAGCGCATATTCGTATACATACGAATGAAAGGCCCTATAAATGCGAAATTTGTGAAAAAACTTTTACTGAAAGTGGAACTTTAAAATCGCATATTCGTGGACATACAAATGAGAAACCTTATAAATGCGAAATATGTGAGAAAACTTTTACTTGGAGTGAACAATTAAAAAGACATATCCGTTCTCATCCGAAAGAGAAACCTGATGAATGCGAAATAGAAAACTTTTCCTCAAAGTAGAAATTAAAAAGAAACATATTCGTATTCATAGTGTGACGATTTAATTTTTGTAGTTCTCATTTTATTAATGATTAATTTTTAAATATTCTTAAGCTTTATTCGGACTGCTCTTTCGCTAGCGAAATCAGTATTATGTTTTAGCGAAGATCTAGTGGTTCTGAACCGAACTACATGTGAATTTATATGAATACATTGCAAAAGCACGGATTTAGTTTCATTAGCAAAATGGCCAATGTTTCTAACTAAAATTCACTTATGTTTTAAGAACGGCAAATCACATTTTACTAGAATGAGATAGCGATGAATTTATGTTTTTATGAAAGAAACGTCAAATTTATAATATGTAAATGATCAGTTTCGAAGAAAAAATTTATATTATTTTAAAAACTTGTATTTCATATAATCAAATAACATTAATTTTAGACACATCAGAAAAAAAAAATTAACAAAACAGATGGCGAATTTTTCCTATAAACCTATAAAATTATATTTATGTCTTATACTTTTCTAAGTGTTCTGTTTTGCATTCGTATTTTTCAAATGATTGTACAGGTCTTATTTTGTATAATCATAAATTCTTCATCAGACATATTTAACACAACAAAACAACTTAAACTGTAAAAAAAAACTGTACTGAACGTAACCAAAAACTGTTTAGAATGTATACAACGTGAACGGTAAAGTAAAAAATAATTTTTAACAACATTTTTCAAGTTTTTGCACTGTGTTACGTCGTGAAACTAAAACTAAATCGTAAAACTTTTCTGGCAGTCTGAATGAGGTTTTACTCTAAATATAATTTGTTTTTACATGATTATTATTTTAAATAAAATTCAAATGTTAAGTCTTATTCAGACTGCTGTTTTAGTTTTACGCAGAAGCACAAGAATTTGACCAATTCAAACACTTGACACATTTTTAGTTTTTACGTCAAATATTTGTGAGTATTATGATTAATCAGCTTTTGTGTTTGTGCGTAAAACTAAAACGGTAGTCTGAATTAATTAGATTTTATGTGCAATAATATTTTCGAATTTCTATAAAAATCAACATGTATTTGATAATTGATAACACTACATGAAATGACAATAAACTTTGTTTATGCGTTCCTGATACAAATTGAAATTTACGGTCTTTATTGTGACAAGAAAGATAACAATTTTTTGATTATTCTATTGTAAAGATGAAAGTATTTGCCCAAATCAATTTTATATATTTTTTCAATTTATATTAATATTATTATTAATAAATATGTAAAATATATTAAATGTTATTTATAATAAAATTAATAAATTAATACTATTATATAATATGTATTAATAAGTTGTTTTTACCTAATTTAATAATATGAATAATATTTTTTATTCCTTTAAATTTGGTTTAATCATGTAAGTCTAGTCAATAAATATTGAATGAAGTTTATTGACTTTAGCTGCAGAATTAATACTAAACTTAATTTTTCTATTTTTTTTCTTTTGTTTGAATTTCGTTTAATGTATGGACGGCCTTGTTTACACAACGACTGCGCCTATCCGGACACTGATGAAATTACAAAAATAAATGAAGTAAAACTCTAATTATTATATTTTGTTATTTCTCGTGTAAAAGTATTTACACTAGTAACTAGTTGAATAATGAAATTATTTCTAAATAGCAATTTACGCAGTTTTAAAACATATTAGAAATCTTTGCAATTCAATACATACATATACGTATGTACGTCGATTACTAATAAATATTAATACAGAACTTTAATCTAAAGCCGTTTTATTTTAATATAATGAATTCTGAAAGAGTTTTTTTTTATACTGTATACTACTTACCATCACAAAATTATATTTTAATTTTTACAATCAAATACAAATCAATTTTATCTGCAAATATTAAAATAATTTAATAAAAATGCTTTCTGTTTTATCACAAATAGGTTTGTATAGAATTTATAATTAAACACATACATACATATTAAAGAAATCTAACAATATTTTACACATCTATTTATAAATAGTCTGAAAATTTTTAATTAATATAATTAATAAATCACATATAATTTTATAAGCGTATTAAAACGCACTGCATTTATCTACAAACTAAATAAAGATTATATGAGACAAATATTTTGGAAAAATAATCTTCAGACAAGTAGGAAAAATGAATTGTATATAAAAAAAATTAAGAATATAATTTGCTTAAAAATTCGTTCTCATACACAGGAGAGACCTTATAAATGCGAAATATGTGAGAAAACTTTTACTCGGAGTGGAACTTTAAAATTGCATATTCGTGTACATACAAATGAGAGACCTTATAAGTGCGAAATATGTGAGAAAACTTTTATTCAAAGTTCAAACTTACGGAAACATATCCGTAATCATGCAAGGGAGAAACCTGTTGAATGCGAAATGGAAAACTTTTCCTCAGAGTAGAAATTAAAAAGAAAGATATTCGTATTCGTAGTGTAACGATTTTGTAGTTCTCTTTTTATTAATGATTAATTTTTAAATATTCTTATGCCCATTCAGACTGCTGTTTCGCTAGCGAAATCAGTGTTATGTTTTAGCGCAGAACTAGTGGTTCTGAACCAAATCACATGTAAGCTTATGGGGATATTCAGTACATGCGCGGATTTAGTTTCATTAGCAAATTTTGTTTTTGTTTTAAAAACGGCCAATTAGATTTTACTAAAATGAGATAGCGTTGTATATCTGTTTTTATGAAAGAAACATTAAATTTATAATATGTAAATGAACAGTTTGCAAGATAAAATTAATATTATTTAATATAATAAAATAACATTCATTTTAAACACATCAGAAGAAAAATTAGCGAAAATAAAGAAGATGGCGAATTCATCGTGTAAACTTGCAAAATTATATTTACTATATGATTCTAAATGTTCTATTTCGTATTCGTATTTTTCAAATGATTGTACAGGTTTTATTTTGTATAATCATAAAATTTATGATTAATTTGTTGTGTTAAATATGTATAGGTCTGAAGAAGAATTTACATTCATACGTACATACAAACACAATCACGCCATATACCCAAAAGGGTGTGGCACAAACCCTTTCCATTATCCCGAAATTGGTGAAATTCTTGTGCTTGTGCGTAAAATTACAGCGGTACTCTGAATGACACTTTATGTACAATAATGTTTTTCAATTTCTATAAAAAATCAACATAAATTTGAAAATTTATAACACAACATGAAATGACAATAAACTTTGCTTATGCGTTCCTAATACAAATTGAAATTTTCAGTTTTCATTGTGACAAGAAGATAATAAAATAGTTTGTTTATATATTTTAATGTAACGATGACGGCATTTACCCAAATTAATTTTATATATTTTTCAATTTATATTAATTTTATTATTATTAAATATGTAAACTATATTAAATATTATTTATAATAAAATTCAAATTAATAAATAAATCAATATTATTATGTAATATGTGTTTACCAATTGTTTTAGCTTTATTTAATAATATGAATAAAATGTTTTCTTCAAGCGTATCATAAGAGTTTGTACTGGGTGTCCAGTTTTAAGCTTTCCAGCAGAATATCTCGAAATGAAACACCTATTTTTTATTGCAAATTCGGAAAGAGCATAAAAAAAACTATATAAACATTTAAAGATCTAAGATCGCCAGAAAATGAAAAACTCACTTTCATTGGTAATATCAAACAGATGTAAATGGTACCTAATAAAATACTAAATAAAACTGTTAAGTAATATTAAATCATTAGAAAAAATTCTTTTAGGAGAATTAAAACCAATCCTATTAAATCATTCTTATTCGCATGCTAATAATATTGTTATTGTAATATTAGTAATAATTATAGTAATTTGTATTTTTATTAGAATAATTAAAATTTGTAAAAAGAAGTATGATAGGCAAAAAAATTAAAATATACAATAAGGGATAGTTTCATATAGCGCGGGAGGAATTCTATGTATAATGTTACCGCCCGAGGCATTAGAGATCTTACGTTACACACTTATCATATTTCTTTATGAGAAACTATCGCGTTCTCACACTATGTAGTAGAAGTTAGAATTTATCTGCTCGTCTATTTGTACAGACGTATATATTTGTCGTCCTTGTAAAATTTTAATACAAATTTTTAAATATAATTTCCTCGATAGATTATTTATATATATATATACATTATTTATTTTTATGTAACTTATTATTGGCTTATTTAATAAAAGGTCAAATATGTGAATATGTTTTATTTGTAGCCATAACTTTAATTCATTTATAACAAAAATTAATTTAACATTTACATACAAAAAAATTAAACATAACTTTTCAACAACATAGTAAAAATAGCATTACACCAAAATAGTTCACATTTTTCAATTAAATCTAAACAATAATTTTTATTAAATTGAACCTGCACGCAATCGTAACTTTTATTTCTTGTAAAATTTGTATTTGCTAAACAAAATAGACATTTCTGTTTATTTAATAAAAATATTGCATCTGCGCTTAAAAAATTTTCTTTATTTTTCCAGTTGCATTAATATAATTTAAATGCTAATTTTTTAAAATTATATGCAAATATATTTACAAAATATAGTAGATACAGACAGGGTTAGACTGGCCCACCGGGGCACCGGGCTATCCCCGGTGGGCCGTTATCATAATGGGCCTTGACCGGCGATTGTCAAAAAATTAAGTTTTACAAAAATTTAAGAACAGATTATCCCAAAAACATCGATATGTATTGAATGACGATATATATATAAATGACGTTTATTGGTTAGATCCTAATAAGTTTCCCAAAATCAATATCAATAGTGGTAATAGTCCCGATAAAACTTCCGAACTAATCCGATGACGGACAAACTAAAACCGGAGAAAAATATGAAATCAATGTAACAAACTATAGTAATATTTGTAGAAATTGCATTGTCTGTTGTTTTCAGTTTTACAAAAATTTAATATCCGACATTGACATACGCTAGTTTATTCATTGCTTATAAATTAGTGCCAACATTATCTTCCACTCAACTATCATGCGAACGAACATTTTCGAAATTAAAGTACATTTTAAACAGATTGCGAAATTGTTTAAATCAGGATAATATCAAGTAGCTTTCATGCTCATGTTATACGAGAAGGATATTTTGGAAAAATTAGATAATGAAGATATCATTACAAACATTTTCGCAAAAATATATTATAAAATATATTTAATTTTATGTGTCATTTTTACAATTCATCTTTATTTTTCTCTAATGCCATTTCCCTATTTATTAAAGAATATACGCTGACCGTGGATACAACGCCGACCGCCTACCACAGACACAACATCGATCGTGAATACAACGCCAACGCATTACTAGAGACACTAATTTCTATTTGAAAATTAATGTTTGTGTATCTTCCATCAAATATGAACAATTTTTCTAGTTTTATATATTTTTATTATATGTGATACTATAAAATCTAAATAAACTATAAATTAAATTATTAATAAGTAATTTTAAATAAACTTTAAAAGTATATTTGACAAAAATTTATTTAAAAGTGAAGTTAGAATACGAGTCGTAGATCTGTTGAATTGGAGAATAAAAATAAAAATCTTTTTCTTTACTATTTATTTGAATTGTTTACTATTTATTTGAATTGTTTACTATTCATTATGTATGGGTGCATTTTATTTATATTTTATATTTCAGGTGATTTAGTACTAGGTAGATTGAAAAGCAAGTAGTTATTAAAATTCTTTGTACATAAAATAAAATTTGACGTAATGACGGAAGTGGTGCTTCCGCGTGTGTGGAAAATAAATTATAAAAACTTATACTATTATTTTGATTAGTTTTATTATATATTAACTTTCTATTAAGTCAACAATTTCTATGCGGACTTGCTTTGACCGCTCCTCACTCATCTCATTTAGAGATTCCTCCACATATTGGACAAACATTTTATTTTTGCAGCAAACAAACTATCACAAATGTTTTTTACAACATCCATAATTTCACTGAATGGATCAGCTTTCCTTACCTACAAAAAAATATATAACAAACATTATAAAATGTAAATTTCAAATTATTTGTTTTTCCAGATATATTATTATAAAATAAAATCAAATTTTATTTAGCTTTTGGCTAATAAATTACGTTGTGATACATATTTATAAAATTAAAAATTTACAGGATATTTACAAATTTATAATAATATTTACAATATTTATCAAGTTTTTAACTTTATTAAAGTATTTTTTTTATTTCAAACTTAAAAGTTTTACATTTTTTAAATATTTAATATATGTCGGTAATTTATTCTATTCAAGTAATCCATTGTGAAATATATTGTTAGTAATACTACTTTTTTTAGTAAAATAAAAATAATTATCTGCATTTCTAACATGATAATTATTCACAAAACTATTAAATTTCAGATTGTCAGTTAAATAATACGGAAGCAAACCATGTTGCATTTTAAATATAATTTATTAATTATTTTAGTTTTATTAACATATTGTTTATTTGTTACTACTTTGACTGCAAGGAAAAAGTAGTATAGCGTTTGGTATGGTGTCTGTAACATTTTCAAAAAAAATAAAATTGTATAGAAATCCTTCATATAGCCTCTAGATGACGAATCTGAACTTGGATGTGCGTCGTCAGCTCGCTCGCTCACTCGCTCGCTCGGTCGTAAGTCAAAATTTTGTGGCCGCAACTTCTCCTAGACGGTTCAACCGATTTTAATGAAATTTTCAGGATAAATTTGTCTAGTGCCCAAGATGGTCATGTGATTTTGTTTTTTTCCAGTGATGCCAACTTTCCGAGAAAAAAATTACTAAAGTTTTTAAAAATTTATATTGGCTACGTTATTTATTCGATTTTGATCAAATTTTCAGAAAAGATTTTCCTAATGCTCCCATTAATTATATAATTTTATTAATATTTAGTGTAGCCAACTTTCCGAGAAAAAAATTACTAAAGTTTTAAAAATTTTATTATAGCCATGTTATTCTACCGATTTTACTCAAATTTTCACAAAAGATTCATCTAGTATTCATATAATTTATGTAATTTTAACAAAATACAGTGTTGCCAACTTATCGAGAAAAAAAATCACAAAATTTTTAAAAAAATTCATTGTGGCTACATTATTTATTCGATTTTGATCAAATTTTCAGAAAAGTATCTCCTAGTGTCCACATAAATTATAATATTATTAAAATACAGTGTTGCCAACTTTCCGAGAAATGTCAAAGTAGTCTATATATGGGTTTACCCATATTTTGTTTTTATTTAATTTCAATTGCGAATATCAGTTTTTCTTGTTGATACACCAATACAATTTATAATCAACTACAAACGTATGTAAATTGCACCTAATTATGGCAACTGCGATGTCATAATTACAAACAACTTAAACAAAACAATGAAAATTGTGATTGATACTTGAGTTATTATTTTAATTTATTGTAAAATACTTTTTTAGCATACGTAAGTTCTGTTGATGTTGACGGTGTGACTGTAATAAGTTCTTCCATAATTATTTCTTGATCCATATCAAAATGAAAAACATCTGTTTGTTCAGTTTGCGGCGAGGCAAGTGTTAGTTTCGGAGACGCATCGAAATCTAACGATTTGGAACTGCCTGAACACGCACGTGATGCATGACGTAGTACTTCTTTTTGTTTATGAACTGATGTCATGGTTGAAGTTCTAAGATTAAAACAATAATAGTTTTGCAAGTTATTTTTTATAACTGAAATGATTATTTTTTAAACTTATTACTTTTCGAAAATGATATAATTATTTTATTGCTTATTTAATAAATTCGAACAAAAACAATAATTTGACCAAAACGAAAATCCTTGAGCGGAATGCATCATACAGCAGCAGCGACTTTTGAAATCTTGGTTTTTTTTTAATGATTGATAGTTAAAATTTGTAAATATAAACTGATGCCAAGTAATAATTAATGAGTAATTTTTCAAAAATAAAAAGATATTATGCTTAATTAAGACAAAATGCATTTTTTCATAATGAAACTTACTTTCTTTTTATAAAACATTTTTCATAAAACTGCTACGTTTTTAAATAAGTCCCGTTGAGGTTCAGATTGAGATGCCGAGGCGGACGAATTTCGTCTTTCGTAAAGCGATCAGTTATTCAATGTTTTCCATTAGATATCTCTGACAATCTGTAACTGATAAATTTGATTAAATATGTAAATAACGCTTACAAAAAACAACAAAACAAAATTTACCAGACTTTTGCACAGCGTCTGCCTTCTACTGCCAACTGCTATCCTTCATTTTTGAGTTTTTAAATCATGATATTTCAAACAGGGTTTTGAACCGTTTTATTTTTCGTTCCGGTTAAATTAAAAAAATAAATATATCGGTTTGGTTCCGGGTTTTGTTCCGGCAAAATTAACGGTTTTTTTCGGTTTTCGGTTCAGTTCCGAGTGATTAATTTTTAAATTTTTTCAATATTTTTATTTTTATGTAAAAACTTATTTTCTATCATAATTTAGAAAATATAATTTTTTCTTTTATAATTAACATACTACATAAATTGTTACAATAATATAATATAAATAATAATAATTATTAATTAATTAAAGGTATAATAATTTAATTAGAAGTACAGTCATTTCCGCTTAATTGGGACACATCGGGAATAGAGCATTTTGGCCCAATTAAGCGGCTGCCCCAATTAAGCAAATTTATTAATTTTCTAATAAAATGCCTGTACACGTGCAATTTTAAGAATAATCCGTATCATTCCAGAAACAATATTTATCGGTTATATGGGTGGGCTTTATTTTGTGACACAACATTTACTCTGAACTCGGTCATACGTGAATGAATGTGTTGGGAATAAAGTTCACAGCGCGCGATACTAATGTAATTAATTGGTATTTGCTAGTTTTTTAAATATAATTTTCCATCTTGTGAATCAAAAAGATATGAAGCGCATCATATTAAATTCTTTGTACATACTTTTTTCTTGTGAATATATATTTGTAACATAATATGTACTGTAATCTTAAATTTACTGACCCAATTAAGCGGAAAGTTGTCCCAATTAAACATGTAAATTTACAGTTGGTTCCTTGGATTGGTTTTTTTTCTTTGAGATTTGGCCCAAATAAGCGGCTGCCCCAATTAAGCGGTGGACCAATTAAGCGGAATCGTCTGTATATAATATATGATAATAATATAATTTATTATTCAAAACTTATATAATTTGATATATGTTTTAATTATATAAAAACATAACATAACAAGATTAGAAGTATATGGGTAAACCCATATATAGACTACTTTGACATTTCTCGGAAAATTAGCAACACTGTATTTTAATAATATTATAATTTATGTGGGCACTAGAAGATACTTTTCTGAAAATTTGATCAAAATCGAATAAATAATGTAGCCACAATAAATTTTTAAAAAATTTTGTGATTTTTTTTCTCGATAAGTTGGCAACACTGTATTTTGTTAAAATTGCATAATTTATTTAGGCACTAGGAAAAACTTTTATGAACATTTGATTAAAATCGGTTAAATAAAATGGTCATAATAAATTTTTAAAAATTTTACTAATTTTTTTCTCGGAAAGTTGGCAACGCTGTATTTTGTTAAAATTACATAAATTATATGAATACTAGGAGAATCTTTTGTGAAAATTTGAGTAAAATCGGTTGAATAACATGGCCATAATAAAATTTTTAAAACTTTAGTAATTTTTTTCTCGGAAAGTTGGCATCACTGAATATTCATAAAATTATGTAATTAATGGGAGCATTAAGGAAATATTTCCTGAAAATTTGATCAAAATCGGATAAATAACGTAGCCAATATGAATTTTTAAAAACTTTAGTATTTTTTCTCTCTCGAAAAGTTGGCATCACTGGAAAAAAACAAAACCACATGACCATCTTGGGCACTAGACAAATTTATCCTGAAAATTTCATTAAAATCGGTTGAACCGTCTAGGAGGAGTTGCAGCCACAAAATTTTGACTTACGACCGAGCGAGCGAGCTGACGACGCACATCCATACACCCACATAAACTAAGTTCAGATTCGTCATCTACAGGCTATATAAAGGATTTTTTTTTTGAAAATGTTACAGACACCGTACCAAACGCTATACTACTTTTTCCTTGCAGTCAAAGTAGTAAAAAGATAACATATGTTAACGTAACAAATTTTTGTATACAGGATTTTTATTTATTTATAATTAGAAAAAGTGAAAATGACCTCTAATTATTAAAATATATTCCCAACGTATTTTCATTTAAACTATTAAAGATTATTAAAAGTTATTACTAATAGCTTTGAAACTGATAATTATTTTTCATTTATTCAATATCGTCATATGAGTATTGGTTTGTACCATGTCCAATTTTAGCTTATTTGTAGTTATGATGTTTTATTATGTTTGCCGTCAAATTGTACCATGTCCAATGATGCACGTTGATATTTACGTTCATTCAACTACTTAAACAGAGTATGCTTTTTATACCATGTCCACAAATATTCAAATAATTTAATATTGGTTTGTACCAAGTCCTTAACCAATGCAACTTCACAATTTAATCACGTGATCCTGGACTTGGTACAATTGAAAAGTTTAACTGTTATTTCGCTAATGTCAATGGCACGAGATTTTGTCTATAAATTGATTGAAAATGGACAAAATTGAAGAAAATATAGTACAACAGAATTTTCCGGATGATAATGAAAGGTGAATACTTATTTACATTGTGAAAAATTTTATTTTTATTACTTAATATTAATATATTAAGTAACCTAACCTAACTTGACCATACTTTTTTCAGTTTATTCGGAAATATTAGTGATCTTGATGATCCTACATATTATCCTGAACATGGGGAAGACGAAGAATTTGTGTATGGATTTAATTTATTATTTTGTTTAAATATTTTACTTGAAAGCTATTATAATTCGCAAAGTGATTGAATCTCAGCCCGAGGAAGTTATCGAAAATAAAGAAGTTATAGAAAATGAAGGCGCTGTCGATAATAAATCTACAACAAAAAAAGTTTATCGAAAACGGAAAAGAAATCTTCAAAATTGGAAGCAAAATGTAAGAAACAAGAGACGAGCAGCGGGATTGGATTACACAGATGCTAAAGGAAAAGAGCATTCTGTTAGAACAGTTACAGGAAAATGTGAATGTAGAATGAAGTGCTCAACGAAAATCAATGATAATGAACAACTGGAAATACACGAGACATATTGGAAATTATCAGATAAGGAAAAACAACACTATTACAGCAAATTTGTGGAACGTCGCAAAAAGATTCGCAGTCGACCGCGGCATTTACCAGCGCAGGAACTACAAAATTGCTTTAAACAATATTCCAATCAATACTTTTTTGAAGTCAATGAATGTAAAGTAAAGGTTTGCAAGACATTCTTTTTACACACTTTAAACATTAGCGCAAGGCGAATTTCGTATTTCTTCTCGATGAAATATAATCAACAAACTGGTACACCGAAGCCAATAACCAAAGGCAAAAATGTTAAACGGTGTATCAATACAGAAAAAATAAAGACTGTCCGGTCACATATTAATTCCTTTCCAAGGATGGAAAGCCATTATTGTAGAGCTAGCACTAAAAAGGAATATTTAGAACCGCAGCTTAATTTAGCCAGTATGTATAATTTATATAAGGAAAAATATCCTGACAATCCAGTAAAAATAAGTAAATATCGGCAAATATTTAATACCGAATTCAACATTTCATTTCTGAAACCGAAGAAAGATCGGTGTGATCTTTGTGAAAAAATGAAACAGAAATCAAATAATATATCAGATGAAGAACTACTCAAATTGAATGATCACAAGAAAAGAAAAGTTGAGTGCAAAGAAGAAAGAGATAAGGATAGATCTAACAAAGAGGATAATAATGTAGCCATTGTTTCGTTTGATATGGAGAATGTATTTGCTCTCCCAAAAGCAAATATTTCTAATTTTTATTATAAACGGAAGTTCAGTGTTTTTAATTTAACGGCACATTGCTCCGCTAATAAAAAACATATTGTGCTATTTGGCACGAAATGATATGCGGCAGAACAGGTAATCACATTGCTAGTGCCCTTTTTAAAATATTAAACAGGATCACTACCGACTTACCGAACATCAGAAAAATTATTTTATGGTCCGATTCTTGCGTGCCACAAAATAGAAATAGCGTAATGTCGTTTGCACTAAGTCAATTTTTAAAACAGAATCCAAAAATCGAATCGATTGAACAGAAATTTTTTGAAACGGGGCATGGGAATATACAGGAGGTAGATGCCATACACAGCTTGATTGAAAAAAAAACTAAGATATAGCGAAATATTTAGCCCAGTTACACTACAACGATGTTTGAATGCTTTGACGGGACCGAAAGGAAAACTAATCATAATTCAACTTCATCGAAATGACTTTTTTGATTTCCAAGCTACAAGCAAAGCATTATTATATAGTTCAGTTCCTTACACAAAAATAAAATACGCACTGATCAAATCAGCATCGATTTCACACATATCATATAAATTATCTTTTTCGGACGAACTCCATAGTGTACATTTAAAGAGACAAGGAGGAAGAAAGAAGGAAACTGAAGAAAATTTTGTACTTAAAACTGTTAGTGAATGCCCTAAAGTGTCCATCGAAAAAAAGAAAGATTTGAAGTCAATGCTTAAATACATGCCAGAAGTAGATAGAATATTTTATACAAATTCTGTACTTAAATAGATAATCCATATTAATATTAATTAATTATTTTCTTTTTTTCATTATTGGACATGGAACAATTTTTCAAATATTTTAACAAAAATATAATTTTTTTTGTTTCATGTCCTTATTGTAATTAATAATTTTAATAAAAAATAAAAACTTTTGACATTAATATGACTAATTATTTATTGCAATACATCAACACAAATGTATAATGAATAAATATTGTACATATTTTGCATGGAAGAAAAAATATTACAATTTCAAATTTCAAATGCTATTATCTCGGAACCTACAAAAAGGACATAGTACAAATCAATACTCATATGACGATATGCCATTCGATATAGTTGTTGAACTTAAAACAATATCTCTACTAAAATTCTATGTTGTATTTAATTTAAAATAAAAACTCATATCTATAAAAGATACAATAAATTTAATAAAATATGAATATAAAAATTCTCAAATTCTTCATTTTAATATCTATCGTACATAAATTAATGTATAAATTAAAAAATTAAAATATTTGGTTAAATTTTATTGCAGTGTAGGTATACCCCACGTAGTAAACTGTTGTAGGTATATCAAGTTTGTTTTTTAATGTAAATAAAAATTTCAAAACTAATAAAAATATTTACAAATAAAATAAAAAGCATGTAATGTAAATTTTGTCTCAACATGTACTTTTCAAACTCCGTTCATAAAGACATAGCTTATTAAAATTGTCCAGAATTAGAGCTTTTAATCCTACTAAAGGAATGATTTCTTTAATTTAGTTCTCTTCTAATAATTTTAGCTATACAGCTAACATAATGTTCTAAAATATAGACAATAATCGCAGATGTTTTACATATCACATCTGCTTGAATCATTTAGCATAAAAAAAATTACACAATAGACCGTGATTTACAAATTAAATTATGTTTACAAAATTATATACTATTAAAAATTGGGATTATTATATCAAAATTCCTCAGTTTTAAAACATTTTTACTTTCCTCGGCTGACATTTTAATTAAAAAATTAATAGATATTTTACTTACTCTCTGTTTACGTCTAATGATGCACAAGAATTGACTTGTATCAACATGAAAGGTGACGCGTATTAAAAAATATTATGCCCGTGTCCCACTGTAAAAATTTTTATAAAAACTTTTTATAAAAATTTTTATAAAAACGGTATGACGTCACCCACCATAAAAATTATTTTAAGGTATGTCCCACTGTAAATTTTTTGGTAAAAATTTTTATAAAAATCTGATCAGCTGTTTGATGAAATACTGAAAAGTGAGGTTGATGTTGTGAGATTGGTGTTTATAAGTTTGGTGCTTAAAACTTGAAAAACTTTTGAAAAAGTGTGCTATTTTATTATTTTTTATCATGGAAAGTTTAAATACAAACCAGCATTTACTAGTGAGTGCGATTATCATAGGTTTAATTGGATATGTTTTGGTTAGAAGTTTCGCGCGACAATTCAAATCCCTAGAAGTTTGACTGCCGTGCAACATCCAATCAAATGCTTATTTTCGTCAAAATTATAGAAACTGTTCTAACATCCAATCAAATGCTTATTTTCGTCAAAATTATAGAAACGGTTCTATCTCAGAAGTTTTTATAAAAACATTTTACGTGACGTCATTAAAATAGAGACACCATAAAAATATTTTACCGTGACGTTATTTTTATAAAACTACGCGCTGTCCCACTGTAAAAATTCTTTTTATAAAAATTTTTATAAAATTTTTATAAAAATTTTTACAGTGGGACACGGGCATTAGGTTTAATTTATATTACAGTACAAATTATATACGTATCATGTAAAATGTATTGTCGATATTTACCATAAATATATACGTATAGCATTTAAAATTATTCATATTTTTTGTCAATATATATTTTGCTATTTCCCGGATACACATAGCTTGATTTAACATAACAGGTTCAATATAAATATATAATTGCACCTAATATCTAACATTTTTATATTGATAAAATTTATATTATTGCATAATAAAATGTTGCTATTATAAAAATCTTAACAATACGTGCATAGCAATCTATTGTTCTCTGTGTATGAATTAATAGTATATTATCCGTTGGAAATGTTTTAAAAAGTATTTATCTAAATACTTGGCAGCTGCTTGTAAACAGATATCAATAGAAAAACAAACAAAGGCATATTTATATATTTTTATGGTACCACGCATTTCATGAATACGAAAGAGATGTATTATTTAAATCGACACGACAAACAAAGTACATAACAAACTAGTTACATTTCTATTGCCATTCGAAGTATTTTATTGAACCACTAGAGGATCATAATGTTATAGTTATGTATGGCACTTAACAACTTTTGTTTCAGATATGGAAATATCCATATGTTTGGGCGTTCTAGAAGAGTATAATACAGTGGAACCTCGGTATACGGCTTTAATTCGTTCCTGATGTTTGGACTTATATCGAATAGAACGTATACCAAACCAACATTTTCCATAAGAAATAATGTAAAAATGATTAATCCGTTTTCATGTAAAAAAAAAAAACTCCTTTGATATGGTATATTAATGGGGTTGTAAAATAATTATTTTGTTTTCTGTTGCTTTGCGTTTGCCTTTTTGCAATTTATGATTAATAAAAATAATAAAATTTTACTTAAAAATGAAAATCAGAAGAAACTTAACAAAGTTATAGACTGTGGCTCCACGCAGGTCTGGTACACTAAAAGAGCAGTACACCAGCCAAGGACTCTCCCCATCAAAAATTACATAATTTAAAACCAAATAAAGTCAATGTAAATTCGTGAATAGTGTAGATATCATAGTATTACTTGTTCATATATATCGCGTATAATTGAATTAAATTGTATACCGAACAAAAGTCGTATACCGAGCAAAATTTGTTTTACCCAAACAAGACGTATTCCGAATTGAATGTATTCTAAAGCAGACGTATAGCGAGGTACATCACTGTAGTACAAATTCAAAATTATTGGAAAGGAAAATAGAGGATGGTCAATATATGCATCGTTTTTGGTTAATTGCATTACGTAAAGCTGATGAAGAACAATAATTTGGAAATGCAATTTGGGAATCAGCAACGAAGTACTAGGTCAAGATAATATTATCAATATGTTAATGAATAAATCTATACACAAAATCCGTAATTCAAATATTTATTTATTATTAGATAATAACATATTGAAGCAATTACCGCTGCATGAACATAGAGTTCAATCAATTAAGCTTATATCATTATTTTAAAATACAAGTACATAATCTAACTTAATCCATAACTTTCACAATAGATCGAAATCGACATCATTATATATAAAAATGGTACATTTTAAAAATCAATACTTTAATAACTGTATTTATATTAGAACTGAGTATTAGTGGAATAATGTTTATATTATTATTTTTGTAATATTAAGCATTATTATAAAGTTTATATATATCTAACAACTTATTTGATTGATATTATTTAAATATTTTATATATAATATTTTTAACTTATGATATATATGTATATTAATTAATATGATTAGGTAAAAAACATTTTGTTATTTGTTTTTCTGTATTATGTATAAAAATGTATACTTTTCATATACTTTTACAATCTACATTACGTAAACAATAAATATTTCACTAAATATAAAGGGCAATTTTTGTTTATCTACAGTACAGTTTCTGTTTGTGACAGTTTAAGTTGTTTTGTTTAAATATATCTGACAAAGAATTTATGATTATGCAAGATGATACCTGTACAATCATTTGAAAAATACGAATGCTAAATAGAACATTTAGAATAGTATAGGACATAAATTTAATTTTACAGGTTTATAAGATAAATTCGCCATCTACTTTGTTTTCGTTAATTTTTCATCTAATGTGTCTAAAATGAATGTTATTTTAATATATTAAATACGCGTTTTAAAAATAATATTAATTTTATTTTCCAAACTGCTTATTTACATAGAATTTGACGTTTCTTTCGTAAAAATACATATAGATCGCTATCTCATGTTACTGCGAAATCTAATTAGCCGTTCTAAAAACATAAGTGAATTTTAGTTAAAACTTTGGCTGCGATGAAACAAAATTTGCTAATGATACTAATTCCGTGCATTTGCAATATATTCCTATAAGATCACATGTTGTTTGGTTCAGAACTACTAGCTCTGTGCTAAAACATTACACTGATTTCGCTAGCAAAAAAGCAGTCTAAATGAGGCTTAACAAAATTTAAAAATTAATCATTAATAAACAAAAGAACACTATAAATACGAATATGATTTTAATTTCTACTCTGAGGAAAAGTTTTTAATTTGGCATTCATCAGGTTTTTTCTTTGCATGAGACCGGACATGTTGCTTTAAATGACCACTCCACATAAAAGTTCTCTCACATATCTCGTATTTATAAGGTTTCTCATTTGTATGAGAACGGGTATGTCTTCTTAAATCTCCACTTTGAGTAAATTGTTTTTCACATATTTCGCATTTATAAGGTCTCTAATTTGTATGAGTATGTCTTTTTAAATCTCCACTTTGACTAAAAGTTCTCTCACATATTTCGCATTTATAAGGTTTCTCCTCTGTATGGGTACGCATATGGCTTTTTAAATGTCCACTTTGAGTAAATATTTTCTCACATATTTCGCATTTATAAGGTCTCTCATTTGTATGTGAACGGATATGTCTTCTTAATTTTCCACTTTCAGTAAATGTTTTCTCACATATTTCGCATTTATAAGGTCTCTCATTTGTATGTATACGAATATGATTTTTTAAATAGCCACTTTGAGTAAATGCTTTGTTACATATTTCGCATTTATAAGGTCTCTCATTTGTATGAGAACGTATATGCCTTCTTAAACTTCCATTCCGAGTAAAAGTTTTCTCACAAATTTTGCATTTATAAGGTCTCTCATTTGTATGAGAACGGATATGTCTTCTTAAATCTCCACTTTGAGTAAATTGTTTTTCACATATTTCGCATTTATACGATCTCTCATTTGTATGTATACGAATATGAACTTTTAAATCTCCACTTCGAGTAAATGCTTTTTTACATATTTTGCACTTATAAGGTTTCTCCGTTGTATGAGAAAGGATATGTTTCCTTAATTTTCCACTTTCAGTAAATGTTTTCTCACATATTTCGCATTTATAAGGTCTCTCATTTGTATGTATACGAATATGATTTTTTAAATGGTCACTTTGAGTAAATGCTTTGTTACATATTTCGCATTTATAAGGTCTCTCATTTGTATGAGAACGTATATGCCTTCTTAAACTTCCATTCCGAGTAAAAGTTTTCTCACAAATTTTGCATTTATAAGGTCTCTCATTTGTATGAGAACGGATATGTCTTCTTAAATCTCCACTTTGAGTAAATTGTTTTTCACATATTTCGCATTTATACGATCTCTCATTTGTATGTATACGAATATGAACTTTTAAATCTCCACTTCGAGTAAATGCTTTTTTACATATTTTGCACTTATAAGGTTTCTCCGTTGTATGAGAAAGGATATGTTTCCTTAATTTTCCACTATCAGTAAAAGTATTCTCACATAATGTACACTTATGAGATTTTCTTTTCTTTACAGATTCACCATTTTCTTTCGGACTGATAATATTATTTTTCTTCATATCTCTACTAGCTTGCCAATGTTTTATATCGATTTCATTCTCAAAATCCGAATATTCTTCCTTAATTATTATTTCTGAATGTAAATCTAAAGATTCTGATTTCAAACTTTCTTCAAATTTAATATTTGTATCAGTTTCCAATACTGCTTCTTCAGTGTAATCTTCAGTGATAGCTTCTTCTTTCATACAAACAGCATCAACATTTGTATTATTTTGTGATTCTAAACTTTCTTCAACTTTAATGTTTATGTCCTTTTCCAAATCTAGTTTAATGTATTCTTCATCAATATTCTCTTCCTTAATTTCGCTTTCATTTTTAATTTCGTTTCCTATAACTTTATTATTTTGCAATTGTTGTTTTACAATTCGCTTTAAAATTTCTTGCGATTTAAAACATTTTTCTACAAATTTATACGTTTCATTTAATCGAACAGAACAAACTCAGTACATTCCAGCTAAAATATAAATTAAAATTATATATTACATATAATAAAAATCTCCGGATTAAAGGGATCTCAATAAAGAAAAATATTTCTACTAATAACACCTAGTCCCTATGATATTTTACTAATATTTGATTTATTTGTGAGATCTAAATCTCACTACAAGCTAAGTGAATACGTACGTTACTTGCTTATGAAGTAATAAATGATTAAAAATACAAGACAAAATTTTTACCAGTCTGAAAACAGACAACAATATTTTTTCTCATAATAGCTATTCTCAACTACTCTTGCAGAAACAAATTTTACTTTAGCAACAACATATTACAATAATTAATAAATTTATTATAAGTAAACCTAATAAAATAATAATTGTTTTATGTAATTTTTATTGTAAATGTACATGTATTCAAATTAAAACTTATTTTACATATGTTTTAATTAAACAAAACCAACAAACGTATTAAAATTTGAAATACTCTAAATTAGGTTAAGTTAAATTTGTCTATTCTCAAAAATTATGGAAGAGACAATAAATAAATGATTACTTATCAATTTCTAAGCATATAATTTCGTTTCGTGGACCTGGTTAAAGCTAGTATTTTACTTACAATTTCCGATGCAATGGTTTCCAATTTGTATGATAACAATACATTATCCGAATCCATTGTAGTTAAAGTAAATGTTATATTATCACCACCAGCACATAGTCGACAACGTTCTTCATTTAAATATTGTTTTAATATTATTTGAGAATTGAAACATTGTTTTATAAATTTATAAGCTTCATTCAACTGAACAGTGCAGATTGTACAAATACCATTCGGCAATTTGATCCTGCAAGCTACCTAAAATAAAAAAAGTAAAAGATTCAAATACAATAATGTATATTACAATCAAAACAAATAATTTCATTCTTACAATTTCTGGCATAATTGCTTCCAATTTATCTACGTAACGTTTGCCATCTGAATCCAGATCAAGTATAGTGAACAATACATTTTTATCACTTATACATAATTGACAATGGTGCATAAACTTATTCATGATTAAAATTAAATTTTCTACCAAAAAAAGCTTCTTCTAAAAAGTAAAATATCAAAATATTGTAATTGATAGTATTAGAGGTTAACTTATAATAATCTGACACGAATCTAGTTGGCCAGATGAATTTTGTGTAAAATTACTAGTAGAAGAAAAAGAATATATAGCTGCGTATTTAATTTTACAATTTTTTCCTTAACTGCTACTTAATCTAGTTTCTAGCTATTTGTCTAAATAAAATTTAAATAAAAGAAAAAAAAATAGAAAGATAAGTAATCATTCTGCAGCTGAAGGAATTTTAGCTGCAGGACCGTCAATGTAAACAATTACTTTAAATATAATTTGTCACTTTTTTTACATGATTATTATTTAAAATCAAATCTAAATGTTGTATGTAGAATAATGTTTTTTAATTACTATAAAAATCAATATGTATTTGGAAATTTATAACACAACATTCAACTGGCCAACTATTTCGAACAATAATCTTACAGTGTTATCTATACGGTAATGCTTGAACTATTTGCAAATCGAATTGTGCTGTCGATAAAAAAGAAAACTGTAATCTGAATACTAGTAGTGCTATCTATGAATTATTTTTTAACAAGTATTTGCATTTTTACATTCTTCTGAGTCACAACGAAGTCTGAGAAGTCCACTTGGTATTAGGAACGCATGAATAAAGTTGAAAATAATTTAATTTATTTATTGCTTATTTTATCTAATATTTTACTGAAAAACGATCTTTAGAAAAATATATAATGCCGTCGGGGAAAACTACATCGGATGATTCAATGATTCCTATGAATAATCTAAATAAAAACCATCAAATAAACATATGTCCGAAAATGCTTTTTAGCGGAACTGTAGCCGTTAGAAGTTTATTACATGAAACATCAATCGCGTTAGCCTTATTTATTATATCAGGAAAAAAACAACGTATGCGCTTTCAGCACGACAGTGCACCGCCTCATAGAGCAAGAGTAGTGACAACTTGTTTAAACGTTTATTTCCCTAGGAAATGGATTGGCTACGAAGGTCCAGTTGCCTGGCCTCCAAGGTCCCCAAATTTGACCCCACTGGACTTTTATCTATGGGGACATATGAAAGAACTTGTTTACAAGGTTCCAATAGCAACCCGGGAGTAGTTGCTGGAACGAATACAGAAGGTCGCAAATGAAATAAGAAATGACCCTGATGTGATGGCTCGAGTTAGAGATTTACTCGTCCGACGTTGTCATGCTTGTATTAAAGCCGAAGGAGGCTTTAAATTAGTACCTTAATTATTGTTTTTGTTTTTTACAACTTTGACTGCAAGGAAAATTGGTATAGCGTTTGGTACGGTGTCTGTAACATTAGCAAAAAAAAAATTTGTACAGAAATTTTTCATATAGCCTCCAGATGACGAATCCGAACTTAGTTTATGTGGGTGTATGGATGTGCGTCGTCAGCTCGCTCGGTCGTAAGTCAAAATTTTGTGATCGCAACTCCTCGTAGACGGTTCAACCGATTTTAATGAAATTTTCAGGATAAATTTGTCTAGTACCCGAAATGGTCATGTGCTTTTATTTTTTTCCAGTGATGCCAACTTTCCAAGAAAAAAATTACTAAAGTTTTTAAAAATTTATTGTGGCTATATATTATTTATCCGATTTTGATCAAATTTTCAGAAAAGATTTCCCTAATGCTCCCATTAATTATATAATTTTATTAATATCCAGTGTTGCCAACTTTCCGAGAAAAAAATTGCTAAAGTTTTTAAAAATTTATTATGGCCATGTTATTTAACCGATTTTACTCAAATTTTCACAAAATATTCTCCTAATAATCGTATAATTTATGTAATTTTAAAAAATACAGTGTTGCCAATTTTCCGAGAAAAAAATTACTAAAATTTTTAAAAATTCATAATGACCACTTTATTTAACCGACTTTAATCAAATTTTTATAAAAAATTTTTTTAGTGCTTAAATAAATTATTCAATTTTAACAAAATACAGTGTTGCCAACTTATCGAGAGAAAAAAAATCACAAAATTTTTTAAAAATCCATTGTGGCTACATTATTTATTCGATTTTGATTAAATTTTCCGAAAAGTTTCTCCTAGTGTCCACATAAATTATAATTTTAATAAAAATATTGTATTACCAATTTTCCGAGAATTGTCAAAGTGGTCTATATATGGGTTTACCCATATACTTTTCTAATCTTGTTTAATTAAATATTTCTCTTTTAAAAAATACTGCTGAAAACTTTCCAACGGTATAATTGTTGTTTACTGTATTTGTAGTAAAAGTTCCTAAACAAAATTTTGAAACACACCTAAAAAATCAATGCTACTAACGAGAATACCCCCTTAAACAGAACTTCATTCTAATGCTTATTTATTATACCAAGGTAAGTTTTGCCACCCAGATGGCTTCAAGTTAATTTCAATTGCGAATAGATATGGACCCATTATGAAATTGAATTAATATGGTGTTTGTAAACAGATAGTACTGACAAATGACATGACAACCAAATTCGACGATAAGGGCGTGAGTTGCGAGACAGCCTGTTTGGGAGATAGTTTTGCACATAGAGTTAATTGTCGAATACAACTAGATCGAAAATCAGATTTCATCTTTCAAGCCAATGTTGTTAAAATTGTTCTAAAACCTGTTCAAACTGCCACTTTTCAAGTAACATTTATTTCAATTTTTATTCATAAACTTGTAATTTTCTGCTATTTTATTTTATTTGTAGATTACTGAAGCTGGTAGTCGCGATATGGAATAATTGTTTCATTATTAGATTAATTGAATTTTTATCGAATCATAAATAAAATATTATGTAGATGATAATACATGGGTCACTGATGTAAATTAAATTAATTATTTAGCTGGTCTTAAAACCTTGTACCACTGAACTGATATTACTACAATCTTTTTATGATTGTACCCCATTTTTTCCACTCCATTGTTTCCACCAATACTTTTCTTCCACCAATTCTTCTTTTCACTATACATTTTTTCGACCAATTATTTTTTTCACTAAAAAGTTATATTTTGAAAAAATTTAAAATATAATTTTTTTCAAAATTTGCTCAAAAAAATCTGAAAAAATTCAGTAAAATAGAGAAAAAAATTTGCTACATAATAGATAAGTAACTTTTTTCTCTAACTCATACTGATTTAGCAGGAAAAATTATTATTAAAAAATTATTAAAAATTCTAGCGCCCAAACGGCACATGCTAATAAATTAAAACTAAAACCAAATTATATAACTTTTTATTCCCTATCGAAAAGTATTCTAAGTATTTTTCCGAATTTTACTTCAGAAACAAATATTATAATGTAAATTTTTTTTATGGGAAGTTTGTCAAAAGGTTAGATGTTCGAATCAAACTCTCATTAAAGATTCTATGTCAAGCTTTCGGTTGTATTATCCACCATCTTCAGGACATGTTCGTTTTAGAAAAATTCAGAAACAAATACATAATAATTGGTAGAGCAATCATAAAATTTACAGAATATACAAATCATGAAGTCGATAAATAATTAAAAGTAACAGATCAATTTTGTTAATAAGCAAAAATGAATGAATACGCCGTATTATTGACCAAAAAGGCCGTTTACCTGAATATAAAATAGGTTTTTTACATTTTTCATGGCCGCCTTAATTTTTAAAAAACTAAAAATATGCTTAAAATTGTTTTCAGACAAAGCAGGGCGGAATCCCAAAACATGAAAATGAAATTCTTAAATTTTTTGTTGATTACACCTATAGTGAACTCAATCTGGGGACACACTGTATATATATATATATATATATATATATATATATATATATATATATATATATATATATATACCGGGTGTTTGTTCGTCAAGTTCGTATGAGCGTTTAACATGCAATTTCGATAAATTGCAATATACTACTTTCTCGAGTTAAATTCGAAGAAATGCTTAGAATACTTTTCCATAGGGCATAAAAAGTTCTATAATCTGATTTTAGTTTTAATTTGCTAGCATGTGCCGTTTGGGCGCTAGAATTTTTTTTTTTTTGATTTTTTGGTTTTTATTTTTTCTCTCAAAAACTATGAGGTGTAGGAAAATAGACATGATATGGAAAAATGCGGAATAATGAGTACTATAATTTAGTAAATAAACCATTACTCTAAGATTCATCGTTTTGTAGAAAAAAAATAAAAACTGAATTTTTAAAAATCTCTCATCCCGATTTTTTCAAAATAAGACTTTTTTCTAAATTTGCTAAAAAAAAAATCTGGAAAAATTCAGTAAAATAGAGAAAAAAATGAGCTACATAATAGCTAAGTAACTTTTTTCTCTACCTCATTCTGGTTTGGCAGGAAAAATTATTGAAAATTCTGAAATGTTTTTTAAGGTTTTATTTCACTGTTTCTGACAAGCAAACTACATCGAGAAGTACTTCATTTCCGAATTCATAGATGGCGCAGATAAACGTCATTTGTAAAAATATAACAATTTTAAGAATATTGTTATTGTAAATATATTTTTAGTAAAATATATTTTACAATTCTGTCCATTATATTATTGTATATCTCAATTGTTCAATGGTTAAATAATAAACTACTTTAAAAAGTACGTGAATTCCTTGTTCATAGATGGTGCAGATAAACGTTAGTTGCAAAAATATAACTATTTAATAAATATTGTTATTGTAAGTATATTTTTAATAAAATATACTCTACAATTTTGTCCATTATATTATTGTATATTTTAATTGTTTGACATTAATAGTTAAATTATGAACTACTTTAAAAAGTACTTCATTTTCGTATTCATAGATGGCGCCAGTAAATGTCAATTGTAAAAAAATTTTGTCCATTATTAGCTGTATTCTTTTTACCTAAAATTTACTGAGATCTCAGCTCACTTCAGATAAACTCAGATCAACTCAGATAATACTTATTCTTTTTATCTTAACTGAGCTACGACAAACTGAGTTGGATACCTTCCCCCCTTACCGATTCTGCTGTACCCGCAAAATAATCTCAAAATGAAGTGAGATACTCAGTTAAGTAGTAGGGGTTAAGTTTATATCGTTATTGCTGTTTTTAAGGTTTGCCGCGAAAAATGTCATACGAAATTACTTATGAAACAGGTATTGTAATCAATTAATTCAAATTGAATATTCTTTAAATTGTCACTTATTCGTGTTCTCTTGCTAGAGTTTGAATATCTTGTTCTTTTTAAAGCAACTCAACTCACTTCACTTCGTTTCACCTCACTTCACTTGCCAACTGAGCTGAGTTTATTTTTTGGTAAAAAGAATACAGCTATTATTATATATCTTAAGGTAAGGGCACACACAGCTACTTTTGCAGCGCAGCATATGAAAAAACTGCGCGCGCCCCATAGAACAATAGGTAAAAAAACACAGTATATAAATATAAAAGTATTAAAAGTGCTTAAAATTATTTTAAATTGTTAAAATCGCGCTTAAAATCGTGTAAAATCAATACAAGCGCGCTTAAAATCATGTAAAATCGTTAAAATCGCCTGTGTGTGTGTGTGTGTGTGTGTGTGTATGATGGTGTGTGTGTGTGTGTGTGTGTGTGTGTGTAATATCGCAATCAAAAATATATTATATCTATGTAATAAACTGAGATAGCTATGGAAAAAAAAAGAATCTCACTACCAAATTGATAAATGTCAAATTAATATATCGAAATTGATAAAAATACCTTATCTACAACAATTCCACAGTAGAATCTCACCGACCATCGTTTAACAGGTAAGTTTAGCTACAATTTAATATGCGACAACATTCGATTCGCACCGTTTTACCGCCCGAAATCGCATTTTAATTTCAACCAGCGATAGCTCCCTTGTGTGTCCATTATATTATTATATATCTTAATTGTTTGACATTAATGGTTAAATTATAAACTACTTTGAGAAGTACTTGATTTCCGTATGCATAGATGGCGCTGATGAACTTCAGTTGTAAAAATATAACAATTTAATAAATATTGTTATTGTAAATATATTTTCAATAAAATTTATTTTACAATTTTATTTATTAAATTATTGTATATCTTAATTGTTGCAGATGTTTTGAAAACAAAGTGTTGTTAGTTAAAAAAATCATTTTTAAATGACGTCTCCTGTGTAGTTATTTGAAGTGGTTTCTTAAGTAGTTTGTCTAACACGTTGACTCGTTACTCTGGTTTCTCTTCAGTGCGAATAAATCTTTCGCCTTTTACGTTCAGCAAACAGGTCGCTGCTATTTATTCTTCTTCTTATACTAAAAACATTACGCAAACTTTATTTGGCCAACTGGATTCGTGTCAGATTTTTTATAAGTTAACCTCTAATACTATCAATTACAATATTTTTATATTTTACTTTTTATAAGAAGCTTTTTTTGGTAGAAAATTTAATTTTAATCATGAATAAGTTTATGCACCATTGTCAATTATGTATAAGTGACAAAAATGTATTGTTCACTATACTTGATCTGGATTCAGATGGCAAACGTTTCGTAGATAAATTAGAAGCAATTATGCCAGAAATTGTAAGAATGATATTATTTGTTTTGATTGTAATATACATTATTGTATCTGAATCTTTTACTTTCCTTATTTTAGGTATATTGCAGGATCAAATTGCCGAATGGTATTTGTACAATCTGCGCTGTTCAGTTGAATGAAGCTTATAAATTTATAAAACAATGTTTCAATTCTCAAATAATATTAAAACAATATTTAAATGATGAACTTTGTCGACTATGTGCTGGTGGTGATAATATAACATGTACTTTAACTACAATGGATTCGGATAATGTATTGTTATCATACAAATTGGAAGTTATTGCGTCGAAAATTGTAAGTAAAATACTAGCTTTAACCAGGTCCACGAAACGAAATTATATGCCTAAAAATAGATAAGTAATCATTTATTTATTGTCTCTTCCATAATTTTTGAGAACAGACAAATTTAACCTAACTTAATTTAGAGTATTTCAAATTTTAATACGTTTGTTGGTTTTGTTTAATTAAAACTTATGTAAAATAAGTTTTAATTTACATACATGTACATTTACAATAAAAATTACATAAAACAATTGTTATTTTATTAGGTTTACTTTTAATAAGTTTATTAATTATTATAATATGTTTTTGCTAAACTAAAATTTGTTCTGAAAGAGTAGTTGGGAATAACTATTATGAGAAAAAATATTGTTGTCTGTTTTCAGGCTGGTAAAAATTTCGTCTCGTATTTTTAATCATTTGTTACTTCATAAGCAAGTAACGTACGTATTCACGCAGCTTGTAGTGGGATTTAGATCTCACAAATAAATCAAATATTAGTAAAATATCATAGGGACTAGGGGTTACTAGTAGAAATAGATTTCTTTATTAAGATCCCTTTAAACCGGTAATTTGTATTATATGTAATATATAATTTTAATTTATATTTTTAGCTGGAATGCACTGAGAAGTTATCGGATTGTATTTGCTCAACTTGCTCTGTTCGATTGAATGAAACGTATAAATTTGTAGAAAATTGTTTTAAATCGCAAGAAATTTTCAAGCGATATGCAAAACAACAATCGCAAAATAGTGAAGTTATGAAAAACGAAATTAAAAATGAAAGCGAAATTAAAGAAGAGAATATTGATGAAGAATACATTAAACTAAATTTGGAAACTGATGTAAATATTAAAGTTGAAGAAAGTTTAGAATCACAAAGTAATACAAATTTTGATACTGCTTGTATGAAACAAGAAGCTATTAATGAAGAGAACATCAAAGTAGATTTGAAAAATGATACGAATATTAAATTTGAAGATAGTTTGAAATCCGACTTTTTAGATTTACATTCAGAATTAATAATTAAGGAAGAATATTCTAATTTTGAGAATGAAACCAATTTAAAACGTTGTCAAGATAGTGGAGATTCGAAGAAAAATAATATTTTCAACTCGGAAGAAAATGATGAATCTGTGAAGAAAAGAAAATCTCATAAATCTACATTATGTGAGAAAACTTTTACTCAGAATATAGGTTTAAAAAGGCATATTCTTATACATACAAATGAGAGATCTTATAAATGCGAAATATGTGACAAAGCATTTACTCGAAGTGGACATTTAAAAGCTCATATTCGTATACATACAAATGATAGACCTTATAAATGTAAAATGTGTGAAAAAACTTTTACTCAAAATGGACACGAGAACGCATATCCGTTCTCATACAAATGAGAAACCTTATAAATGCGAAATATGTAAGAGAACTTTTACTCAACGTGGACACTTAAGAAGGCATATCCGTTCTCATACAAATGAGAAACCTTATAAATGCGAAATATGTGAGAAGCAATTTACTCGAAGGGAAAATTTAACAACACATTTTCGTACTCATACGAAAGAGACGTTATAGATGCAGAATATGTGAGAAAGCTTTTATTAGGATCGACAATTTAAAGAGGCATATCCGTTCTCATGCAGAGGAGAAACTTGATGAATGCGAAATAGAAAACTTTTCCTCAGAGTAGAAATTAAAAAGAAACATATTTGTATCATAGTGTAACAATGTTATTTTGTGTAATTTTCTTTTTATTAATGATTAATTTTTAAATATTGTTATGCCCTAATCAGTGTTATGTTTTAGCGCAGAACTAGTGTTTCCGAACCAAACTACATGTAAGCTTATGGGGATATCCTCTACATGCGCGGATTTAGTTTCATTAGGAAATTTTGTTTTATCGCAACCAAAGCCTGGCCAAACTAAATTCTACACTAAAATTCATTTATGTTTTAAGAACGACCAATCAGATTTTACTAAATTGAGATAGCGATGTGTATCTGTTTTTATGAATTAGAATTTGGATGATTTTGACTTTTTAAACTGGAAGCCGTGTCTGTTGGGCAAAGTCCACACTGAGGTTAACGCTCTTCGCCGATTTTCAATATTTTACCAATATTGCAAATTGAACCGAAAGTGCCAGCCAAAAGTGTTGACTTGCTAGGAATCGACTGTTCCCTTGTAAGAAGGGAACTTCAGAAAAAGTCAGTCTGTTTTTTGAAGTTCTAGAGTTCGGTTGCAGTTTAGAAATAGAATAGATATATAGAATGTAGATATTATTTGTAAAATCTTTGTATTAGAATATTATTTATAAATTGCTATTATTTAAAATTATTTAGCTACATTTATTTTTAATTGTATAATAAATTATTATCTGTTTTTTTACTATAAATAAATAAATTTTCATTTTGTTTAAAGTTGTTGGCATAATCATTTATAGAATACCTTTTCTATTTGCAATATAAAAGTTAATTGTGTTATTCGCCGTGTCCAGCAGAGGGCTAGTGCAATTGTACAGGTAAGTATAACTTTTTATTATTTGACTATTTCCCTTTGCGAATAATCTGCATCTTAATCTGCCAAGATCCAGTTTGTTACAAAAGAAACATCAAATTTATAATATGTAAATGAGCAGTGTGGGAAATAAAATTAATATTTTGAAAAGGCATATTTAATATAATAAAATAATATTTATTTTAGACACATCAGAAGAAAAATTAACGAAAACAAAACAGATGGCAAATTCATCATATAAACTTGTGTCAGATACCGAAAATAAAATATATCCTAGAGACGCCCCTGGTATAGCAACACTCATGCGCAGGCCTACCCAAGGACGTAACGGGACACACGCCGGTAGAGTGTCGAGTAGATAAGCCGTATGAAGTGACGCGTAGGATTTGTAACGAATATAATAATATCATATTTAACTTTGTACTTACTTTTAATAATAATAATCGATAATAATAGTTCTGTGTTTTACTTAAATCGACTATTGCTACCAATAAATAAATATCTAACATCAGCAGCGGTGGAATTATACAAGAATTAGTAGCCAATGTGTTTTCGAGAGAGAAAGAACATCGACGAATGCACGTGTTAGAAAGAGACAGAAGTACTCGTTGTTAAAAAATTGTGTTTGTGGATAGAAAAATTGTTTGTACAGTGCGTTTTATTACTGTTGAGTGCATATTAAAGCATAATAGACAATCGGTGTCGGAATATTATGTGTTTAGTGTGTGAATAGCGGACAAAGGTGTCGGAACGCTATTGAAAGTAATAAAGCGGGATATAACGTATAGCTAGTGGTGCGTGTATGCATTAGCTAATACAGATATCGTGACCGGGTCAGAGTTATTTGTAGTGTGTGAAATAAATAACTGAAAACGGTGAGAACGAAATAAAACTAAATTGTGTGAAAGTAAAGAATAAAATGAGTGACAACGAGGAAGAAACACATGTTACAAATCCACCTAGTGCGTCAACGCCAATGCTCATGCGTGATGATGGACAAAACCAGCCGATCTAAGTCGAATTTGTGCGGAATACAGCATTAGAAAGGGAGCTAATGGAGAAAGAAAAGGCATTATTACAGAAAGAAATAGAATTATTGAAAAAAGAAAAAGTACTTGAAAGTAATTCAACGATGTTGGACCAAACCGTAAGTGCTAGCATAATTCAACGTGATTTAGCTGATAGATTGTTACCAGAATTTGATCCATCGACACAAACAGGATTAACTGCAGATGCATGGGTTAAGAGAGTAGAAAGTGTGGCTAACGCGTACAATTGGAATCAACAAATGTTGTTGGCTCTGATTGTTAAAAAAATGAAAGGGGCTGCAAGACAGTGGTTTGATTGCAACCTGGATACAATGACAACCTGGAAAGAATTCAAAAAGAAAATAACGTACAGTTTCCCGTCTACCATGGACCAAGTTGATATTCACCATCTGTTAAGTGAAAGAAAGAAACGAAAGGATGAATCGTATGAATCGTATGTATATGATATGAAATCTATAGCACAAAGAGGTAATATAGAAGGTAGATCACTTATTAAGTATTTACTAAAAGGGTTAAACGACTACGAGTTAATGAAAGCTTTAGCTATTGTAGAATTTAACGATATTGAAGATTTTCTGTACAAGGTAAAACGATACGATCAGATTGTAGAAAGAAACAGAACTGAAAGACGTGTACCATTTGGGAGGAGCTTCGCTGAAAAGAAGGAAAAGGAAAATGAAGTTAGGTGTTATAAATGCAACAAAACGGGGCACATAGCGAGGAACTGTGACGTAACAGTAAGTAGAAAACTATTTGTTTGTTTTCAATGTAAAAAGGAGGGACATCTAGCTCGAGAATGCCCTCAGCGGACTAATAAAGGGTCTAGAAATAATGAACGAGAGAACGTGTCACGTATTGAGGACATGAACAACGAAATTAAGGATGAACGATATAAATTCATTGACATAGACGGAATCAATGTAATCGGATTTATAGATCTAGGAAGTGATGTAGTAACATTAAGAAAAGATGTTGCTGACGAGGCTAAAATGAAATATCTACCGTACAAAAAGAAATTGAAAGGATTTGGCGGCGGATATTGCGAAACAGTTGGTAAGCGAACCTCAATTATTACAGTCGATAAAGTAGATATAGAAACTGAAGTATTAATCGTGCCTAACGAGGTCCAGAATGATGCTATCATAATCGGACGCTCTGCATTAAACTCAACCGGAATAATTGTTCTGAACGAAAAAGGTATTTTAGAAATTAAGAAAGGTTCCATGCCTGAAACTGAAGTTGAAACTGTGAAGACTGTAGCAAAAATTAGAAGTTTTGAACCCGTGACTAATGGAGATATCAAAACAGGCGAGAAAATTGGAGAGGAAAACAGGCAAGATGTTATGAATCTAGTACAAAAATATCGAGACTGTTTTGCTAAGAATATTAATGAAGTAGGAAGAACATCGCTCATCGAGATGAAAATTGAAGTAACAGATTCACAACCGGTCAGTCAAAAACCTTATCGTGTACCGTATGCTCTAAGAGACACGATGAACCAGTTGGTAGATGAATTATTAAGCGCAGAAATAATTGAAGAATCTGGATCCGAATATGCCAGCCCAGCCATTTTAGTGAGCAAACAAAATAACGAAAATCGATTGTGTATTGATTATCGTCTGCTTAATAAGAAAATTAGCAAGATTCCGTATCCTATTCCAATAATAGAGGAAAGTTTGAGTAAACTAGCAGGCAGTTGTTATTTTACGAAACTTGATTTAGCTTCCGGATATTATCAAATACCTGTTGAAAGCGGAAGTAGACATTTAACCGCGTTTGTAACAACTGACGGACAATATCAGTTCAAGTACATGCCATTCGGTATTGTAACTGCACCTGCTGTTTTTGCTAGAATGATGGACCGATTAGTTAAAAGGTTAGAACCGGGTGACGTGGTGCATTATTTTGATGACATATTAATACCAAGTGCGAGTATAGAGGAAGGACTAGTAAAATTAGAACGTGTTTTAAAAACATTGCGAGACTGTTGCATAACTCTAAAATTACAAAAGTGTAAGTTTCTATGTGAAAAAGTAGACTATGTCGGACATGAAGTTTCGCGAGATGGTATTAGACCACAAAAGGTAAAAACGACCGCAGTTGAAAAGTTTCCAATTCCTACTAATGTGCACGAAGTTAGACAATTTTGTGGATTAGCATCGTATTTTCGAAAATTTATTGAAAATTATGCGGTATTGGCAAAACCATTGACAAGTTTATTACGAAAAGAAGAGGAATTCAAGTGGAACAATGAGCAAGAAAAAGCATTTCATACAAAGAAAAAAAAAACCAGATGGAAGAATGAATTACTCTTGGCTATCGAAGACGAAACGAGCAATAATGAAAAAGATGTAACCGAGAACAGAAGAATCGCGTTGGAGAATATACAGAAGGCGCAGCAGAAAGAAAAACAAAGGTATGACTCGAAGCATAAGAAACCTCGTAGTTACGAAGAAGGCGATATCGTACTGGTGAGGCGAGAAGCAGCTGCCTTTGGTCAGCCGAAGAAGTTAACACCTGCATACAAGGGTCCCTACATCGTAGCCAAATGTTTAGGTAACGATAGGTACGTATTAAAAGATGTTCTAGGTGCAGAATGTACACAGAGGTCCTTCGACTCCGTGTTCGCGGCAGAGAAGATGAAGCCATGGTGTAGCCCGCCCGATGTTGTAGCCGAGTCGAGCGAGGAAGAGTGTGATGCTGAAGACTGCAGAGACGAGGACGTCTCAGATGATAGCGTGGCCGAGATGTCAGATACCGAAAATAAAATATATCCTAGAGACGCCCCTGGTATAGCAACACTCATGCGCAGGCCTACCCAAGGACGTAACGGGACACACGCCGGTAGAGTGTCGAGTAGATAAGCCGTATGAAGTGACGCGTAGGATTTGTAACGAATATAATAATATCATATTTAACTTTGTACTTACTTTTAATAATAATAATCGATAATAATAGTTCTGTGTTTTACTTAAATCGACTATTGCTACCAATAAATAAATATCTAACACTTGTAAAAATATATTTATATCCTATACTCATTCTAAGTGCTCTGTTTCGCATTGGTATTTTTAAAATGATTGTACAGGTCTTATTACCACTTTGGCTGCAAGGAAAAAGTGGTATAGGTGTTTGCAACATTAAAAAAAAAATGTGTATAGAAATTTTTCATATAGCCTCTAGATATGACGAATCTGAACTTAGTTTATGTGGGTGTATGGATGTGTGTCGTCAGCTCGCTCGCTCGGTCGTCAGACAAAATTTTGTGATCGGAACTCCTCCTAGACGGTAAAACCGATTTTAATGAAAATTTCAGGATAAATTTGTCTAGTGCCCAAGATGACCATCTTTTGATTTTGGTTTTTGCCAGTAATGCCAACTTTCCAAGAAAAAAAATTAATAAAGTTTTTAAAAATTCATTGTGGCTACATTATTTATCCGATTTTGATCAAATTTTCATGAAAGATTCCCCTGGTGCCCACATATATTTCATAATTTTAATAAAATACAGTGTTGCCAACTTTCCGAGAAAAAATTACTAAAATTTTTAAAAAAATTTTACGGCCATGTTGTTTAACCGATTTTTTTAAATTTTTACAAAAGATTCTTCTGGTATCCATATAAATTAAATAATTTCAACAAAGTACAGTGTTGCCAACTTTCTGAGAAAAAAATTACTAAAATTTTTAAAAATTTATTATGACCACGTTATTTAACCGATTTTAATAAAATTTTCACTAAAGATTTTCCTGGTGCCCACATAAATTATGTAATTTTAACAAAATACAGTGTGAGACAAAAATTACTAAAATTAAAAAAAATTTATTTTGGCTACATTATTTTTCCAATTTTGATCAAATTTTCAGAAAAGTTTCTCCTAGTGCCCACATAAAGTATAATTTTGTTAAAATACGATGTTACCAACTTTCCGATTTTAATCAAATTTTTACAGAAGATACCTCCATTAATATTATATATTAGCAAAATACAATGTTGCCAACTTTCGATGAAAAATTTTTTTTATTCCTCTTTCTTATCATATATGTGATAATGTCAAAGTGGTTTATATATGGGTTTACCCATATACTTCTAATCTTGTTTTGTATAATTATTTTTATACACATACAAAGGAGAAACCTAATAAATGCGAAATATGTGAAAAAACTTTTACTGAAAGTTGTTTTAACTGTATTTAGTAATATGAATAAAATATAGTTTTTTCAAGCATATCTTCATATTAATATTACTTTACCATATTACCTACATAGAAAGAGGTCATTATGTTACTAGTACAATAATGACATTATTATGCAGCAGTTGATTATTACCTATATACATCACTATTTAACCAATGGACTAAGTTAAGAGGAAAGACAGGTTATGAAGCATTGAAAGAAATTGTCGAAAGATCTATAGTAATCATAGTTAAGGTTCAAAATCACTTGCCTCAATCAGCTGATTTTTGGCCATCGACCAGCTAAGTAATGTTCCTTTATAGTTTGTCAAATATTTATTGTTTATGCCATGTAGATTGTAAAAATTTATGAAAAGCACACATTTTCATACATATTATAGAAAAACAAATAGACATGTTTTATTTTATACTAAATCCAATTATATTAATTAATTTACATGTACTTATGTCATAAGATAAAAATAATATTTTATATAAACTATCTAAATAATATCAATGAAATAAGTTGTTTGATATAAAGATAAACATTATTCTCAGGGCCGTTCCAGGCGGGGGTGCAAAAGGTGCATCCGCACTAGGGCGGCCAGCCGAAAGGGCGGCCGTGGTCCACTTTTAGCCTCAAATTAATAGTAAAATAAATCATGTTAATTTTTAAGGGCGGCTATTTCTTTTTTGCACCTGGGCGGCTATTGCTTTTTTGCACCTGGGCGGTTATCATTCCAGGAACGGTCCTTATTATTATTATTATTATTCTCAGGGCCGTTCCAGGCGGGGGTGCAAAAGGTGCATCCGCACTAGGGCGGCCAGCCGAAAGGGCGGCCGTGGTCCACTTTTAGCCTCAAATTAATAGTAAAATAAATCATGTTAATTTTTAAGGGCGGCTATTTCTTTTTTGCACCTGGGCGGCTATTTCTTTTTTGCACCTGGGCGGTTATCATTCCAGGAACGGTCCTGATTATTCTACTAATACTTAATTCTAATATAGGTAAACACAATTATTAAATTATTGATTTGCAAAATGTACCATTTTTGTATAATGATGTGAATTTCGTACAATCAAAATATTCATATATACAATGTGTTTAAAATTTTTTTTTATGTGTTATACATGTGGAACATGAAAGAACGGTTAACTACTTAAAACAATATGGAAAATCATATTTAGTTAAAACAAATGCTTTACAGAACTTTGAGAACATATAGGGCTGTAAATTTTTTATTTTTTTTTCTAATAAATCAAATTCTACTTTTAAAAGAAAATGACAAAATAAATTCTGTAACGTTACATCACTTACCGATTTTTAGGAAAAATAATATTTAAATTTTAAATTTAAAAAAGATATATGCTAAATAATAATAATTTTAATACATAAATACAATACACTCTTGATTCGAGGTTTTACTCGAATAAGAGTTGTGCTACCGTTTCGTACAAAAGCAAGACTAAAGAAAGATGTATAAGTACAGAAACTTGAGCCGAACGGATCAGGTCGTGTTATCGCGTGTGCATTGCGGACACAGTAGACTCACTCACGCCTTCATGTTTGATGCGGCAGCCAATCCACCGATATGTGCATCTTGCATCAATTCACACTACACACTTACGATAGCTCACATCTTTACCAACTGTGCTAGATACCAGTTATTTAGAAATAAACACCATATTACCATCGACTCGCTAAATCAGCTTTCGACCAATTATGAGCCGAAAAACACGAATTTATAAATACATTTAGTGATTTATCTTCTTTCTGTCTTTCTTTTTCCTCTTCTCTTATGTCATTATCATCTATGACATAATGAGATCATTTTTGTTTACATGTTTTATGTATGGTGTCTCGTTTTAGTACTTTTGTCGTCGATGTCACGATGTTCGTCCTACAATCACGTAATATTATTCGTAATTTTTTCTTGCTCTTCACAATAAATTAAAATCTGCCAATGCTATCAGCTCATTTCTGTCAAATTAATTACATATCTCAACTTTGCAATCTTTATAACATTTCGTAATTAAAGCCGCATATAACCGCGATGTTGCGCGGCTTAATTCAATTAAAACAAAAAAAAAATACATAAATACAATAATTTAGTTTTATTGATAATAAACATTATATTATATTTTGTTTTTTTCTTTTATTACAATAAGTATTTAATTTTAATCTAATTTATATGTAACCTATGTTAACATCAATTCTTTAATAATATAAAAGTCCTTTTAAATAATTTAGAAAGAAATAAACGATAACAATGATTCGTATAATAAAGTGGCCATAATAAATTTTTAAAAATTTTAGTAATTTTTTTCTCGGAAAGTTGGCATCACTGGAAAAATATAAATCCACATGACCATCTTGAGTACTAGACAAATTTATCCTGAAAATTTCATTAAAATCGGTTGAACCGTCTAGGAGGAGTTGCAATCACAAAATTTTGTCTGTCGACGCACATCCGTACACCCACTTATAAACTAAGTTCGCTTGATTTGTCTGATCTAGAGGCTATATTGAAATGCCCTTAATCAAAAAAAAAATATTTTAAAAATTATTTAAATCAACTTGTTGAAAAATATAACATTGTAAAATTAGAATTATATTTCTTTTGTGTTACTAAGAAAAATAAGAATAAATATGTAAATTGTTGAATTATAAAAACATGAAATAATCAAGAGAAGGTGTTAAAGAAAGTAATTGCTTCATGTTTTTTGTGCCAGTATGTTGGCAACACCACTAACTCAGTTGGTAATGGGTAGACACACACATACATACAGTAATTTGTGTCCTTGTAGTTGTAAATGTATGAAGTGTCGCTTGCTCTGTATGATATTAATTACGTTATAATAAGTTCATATAATAAATACAATATAATCAAACTTATTGGCTTATTACAATTAATAACCCCAAGAGAAACTTCTGTTTTTTTATTTTCTTTAACAAAATTGCGTTACGAATTTGAATCTATAGTTAACAAAAGAGTTTGGTTACCATATAATGAAATAATTTATTATTTTAATTTTATTTCTACAATAAGTTTTAAAAATAGTTAGTAAAACAAATGCTAGATAAAGATTACAATAAAAAGTAAATTAAATAGCAAAATTAATTCAGTAAAAATTATTTCTCATGTGCAAGTTTTAAATCCAGACTTCGTATATATACAGGTGTTAAACAAAATACAGTCGTAGTCTGCCCGTTTCTCGAGACAACACATATTCGTACAATATACATACATACGGAATTCTACGGATTTCTATAAATGATCGTAGAAACAACTGTGACCATACTTTTGCATATCGCACCAGTTAAACTATTTACAAAATAATACACAACTGGAGTTCTGTAACTACTTGATAGGCCGATAAATAAAAAACATAATTTATTTGCAAGATGTAAATTAACTCGTAAATCTTCTTTGTTAATTGTTGTGTGCCCTAAAAATATATTGAATTGCTTATCGTATCGTAATTTAATTTTACTTTTATTGCCATTTCATCCAATATTAAAAACTCATATTTTTCATTATCATTCTGTAATGATTTGATTTCTAATTTCAATCTATATTTAATTAAAGATGTCGTTAAGTCACTAAACACTAAGGATGCTATCTATGATGTGTGACGAAACGTCTGCAACGAGGATAGATCGACCACGGCATACCAGCCAGAAAATTCTATAAATTCAATGGATACCGACCGTAAAAGCCTGAAGATTACTATTGATGTGATACTAGTTTCACCCGTTGAATATCCCAGACAAGTTTTTAATATTCTAGGATGTGGTAATTGTAAAATATTCAAATTTCTAACATATTGATAACTATTATTGTATTACAGTCAATCCGACATGAGACTGTGCATTTTGGAAAAGATGCGATTTTTTCTTGGGTTTCGTAGGGGGGTCGATCGTGAGTGTAGAACTGAGATTTTAAGTCTGGAAAGTGTTGTCATTCTGCCGCCATCTTTGAAATAATGGTAACATTAGTTTTATCTATTTATCTTTAAGTCTAAAAAATATTTTCTATTTAGCTAAATTCCCATTTCTTATTTTATTAATATACTGTTAATATACTATTTTATTTTAATATTGTTAGTTCGGGAAGATTTTTTTTTACTATGTTACAAAAATTATTATTATTATTATTATTATTATTATTATTATTATTATTATTATTATTATATGTATGTTTCAAAAATGACATTACATCATTTTTCTTTTACTTAGTTATATTATTAAATTAAATTTTTATTTATATTTCTCAATATAGAAAAGAAACAACAGTTATATAACGTAATTTTTATTAATTTTTTTTCTTTTTAAATATATTTATACTAAACATATTTTTATTATTTACATTAGATATTTTATCCTATTTTTATTTTTACATATTTCTATTATATTTATTTTTTCTTTTATTACACAAATTTGTTATAATTTTTTTAAAACATTCTCAGATTCTAGTATTACTCTAGCCAATTTGAAATTGGTTTTCTGCTCTATAATTATATTTAGCATTTGGTATTAAAAACAATTTACAATATATTGTTTTTATATTATTCGTTTCAAAAATTTCATCTTTCTATTCGGTTCGATTCGATATATACCTACACAAGATGAAAAGTGGTCAAATTTGGATCTTTCGTTTATAGAAAGAATTATCATTTACTCAACTGATTGCTAATTGATTCTTTATTGAGAATTTATTCAATTTTGAAAGATGGCTGACGTTGATGTAACAACTGCTACAGCAAATATTTCTTCGGAAAATCAACAAATTTCGAAGAAATCTTCGACAAAGAAAGAAAAAAAATCATCCGCATCAGAAGCATCGCATCCAACTGTAGCTGTTATGGTAAATAATGCCATCCAAAATCTAAAAGAACGTGGTGGTTCTTCATTACAAGCGATAAAGAAATATATTTCGGCTACTTACAAAGTCGATGGCGAAAAATTAGCACCATTTATTCGAAAATATATTAAAGCTAGTATTGCATCTGGAACACTTGTTCAAACAAAAGGAAAAGGTGCATCTGGTTCATTTAAATTGGCTGCGAATGCTGTGACAAAGAAGAAATCTTCTGGTACTACTACTACCACCTCCACTTCTAATGCGAAAAAATCAACAGCAACTGCAACAAAAACAAAAAAAATCATCAGTAACCAAAAAAACTACTACAGCTACTGCTGCTAAAAAATCAAAAGCAGCAGCCAGTACTTCAAATGAAAAATCTGAAGTAAAAAAATTATCTACTGCTAAAACATCAGCAAAAGCTAAGAAAACTTTGACAAAATCAGCTGCTGCTGCTGCTGCTGCTACTAAAACTAAATCTACAAAATCAAAATCACCGTCAAATCAAAAGCTGAGAGAACAATTAAATCACCTGTTAAGAAACCAAAATCACCAAAACCGAAAACTACTAAACCAAAAACAATTTAGAAAAAAGTTCCTTCTCCAAAGAAGAAATAATTTCTCTAAATTATTATCATATACATACATACCTCTATCTATTATGTATAGAGATGATAATAAAAACAATAACGGTTTCTTTAGAAACCACAAATTAAATCATATTAAAGAATTTTTTTCACATTTTTAATATATCTAAATGCTTTTAATAATAAATAATATCGAAAATAAAATATTCCTACATTCTCTCCTTTTAGTTAGAACATTTATATTTTGTTTACTTTTTATATTACATTATTTCATGAATTATATAATTTGTATAATATTTCACGATATATTATGTATATTAGAGTTAAAAAAATTAAAGTATATTATAGTAAAATTATTTGATAAGTTTTATATGAAACTATGTTTTTCTAGAAAAAAAAAAAAAAAAAAAAAAATAGGTAATTAATAATAATTTTCAATTCAAGTACCTACCTATATAATTTTCTACTAAATTGAATAGTAAGAAAATTTATAAAAAGGTTTCAGATATAGCTACAAAGGTCAATAAATATACAAATATATCATAATAATTTTTATATTTATAAATAAATATGTATTAGACATTGTAAACATTGTCATTATTATGAAATCGAATATTGCTACAGTAATTAAAGTTAAACGAAAGATTGCAAATCGAATAAAGTTTAACAATAATATAATAATTTGTATATTATGTTTTAATTCTTTTCTATATTAATATAGAGGTTCTTTTCAGAACCACAAAATATATTTTTAAAAGAATAGTTTTCAATATGTATAATGCTTATATAAGTAAATGGATTAAAATGATGATTTACGTCAACGGCCATACCACATTGAAAATACCCGTTCTCGTCCGATCACGGCAGTCAAGCAATATTGGGCGCGGTTAGTACTTGGATGGGTGACCGCCTGGGAACACCGCGTGTCGTTGACATTTTTTCATTTTTATTAGGAAAAATAATAATAAAGAAAAAAACTCTAAATTAATTATTTGGTCAAAGTTTCGAAAAATTAGTTATATGTTGCTGCTTGATAATGCAATTAAAATTGTTTAAAACAATTAGAAATTATTTATATATAATAATATTTATGTGTGTGTGTGTAACTATAAATGCTATGCCTTCCTGTACATTTATGACAGAAATATCACTAAATTTCAATACCAGCAATCCTGTAAAATTATATTTATGTCCGACACTATTCTAAATATTCTGTTTCACATTTCTATTTTTCCTATGATTACAGGTTTATTTTGTATATTTTGCATATTTAACACAACAAACCAACTTAAACTGTAAGAAAACTGTACTGAACATAACCAAAAACTGTTTGGCGTGAACAACGTAAATAGAAATATCAAAAATGATTTTTAATATCATTTAAATTGTCATAACTATGCAAGCGTGACTGAAACTTCATCAAGACCAACAGGCAATGTAAATGATCATGTTTTTGTATTGTGTTAAATCGTGAAACTAAAACTAAATCGTAAAACTGTTTTGGCAGTCTGAATGAGGTATTAGTCTAAATATAATTTGTTAGTATTCTCTTTTTACTTGATTATTAGTTTAAACAAAATTTAAAAGTTCAGTTTTAGTCAGACTGCCATTTCAATGTTACGCAAAAGCACAAGAATATGACCAATCCAAACATTTCACACATTTTTAGTATTTACATCAAGTGTTTGGAATGGCGAAACTCTTGTGCTTCTGTGTACGGTAGTCTGAATGAGACTTTCTGTACAGTAATGTCTTTCAATTTCTACAAAAATCAACATGTATTTGATAATTTATAGTACAATATGAAATGACGATAAACTTTCTTTAAACGTTTCTAATTCAAATTGAAATTTTCAGTCCTCATTGTGACAAGAAGATAACAGTTTGTTTATATTCTAATTTAAAGATGACAGGATTTGCCCAAATCAATATTTAAATTTTTTTTAATTTGTATTAATTTTATTATTATTAAATATGTAAAATATATGACATGTTATTTATAATAGAATTCAAATTAATTAATAAATCAATATTAATATGTATTGATAAGTTGTTTTAACTTTATTTAATAATATGCATAAAATATTTTTTCTTCAAGAGTATCATAATGTTAATATTACGTTACCATATTACCTATGTAGAAAGATGTCATTATATTACTAGTACAATAAAGACATTATTACGCAGCAGTTGATTATTATATACATCACTGGTGGCAGCACCAAACATAACTACAACATCGATATTAATATAAATATTTTTTCACCAAAAGTTGGTCACATTGGCCACATTATATAGTAATTAAATTATTTAATTCTTTCAAACATAAATATTTGTTTAAAACTGGATAAAATTTAGCTTAACTAAAATTTTAATATATTTGTAAAGATTGACGACTTTGTGCAAAAATAAAATTATGTATTTAATATTGAAATTAGGAATAGTTAATCTGAAAATTTGATTAAATTAAAGTATTAAATATATTTTTATTCAAAAAATTGGCAGCACTGTACTAAATAAAAATATATTTGTTATGGATGTACCAGAAGAATTTATCTTGAAAATTTTATTTAAATCAGATAAATAGTATAGATAAAGTAAAATATTAAAAATTTAAATAAATAAATTTGGCAATACAGCATAAAAATATGTTTTTCAAATTTTTATAAAAACTAGGCGAATATTTTTTGAAAATTGGATTGAATTCTGGTAAATAGTATAGCTTAAATAAAAATTTTAAAATATTTTAGAATTTGTTTCTCTGAAATCTGTTAACATTGTATTTTGTATTATATATATATATATATTATATAATGTTTGTGGGCACTAGGTAAATTGATACTGTGTAAAACAGATTTACTAAAAGGGCAGTACACCAACCAAGGACTCTCCCCATCAGAAATTACATAGTTTTAAACCAAATGAAGTCAATATAAATTCTTGAATAGTGTAGATATCATAGTATTACTTGTTCATATGTAGCGCGTATAATTGAATTAAGTCATATACCGAGCAAATTTTTTTTTACCCAAATAGGACGTATTCCAAATTGGACGTATTCTAAAGCAGACGTATACCGAGGTACATCACTGTAGTACAAATTCAAAATTATTGGAAAGGAAGAAAAAAGGATGGTTACTATATACAGCATCGTCGGTTATTCAGGGTGGCCACTCTTTTTCTGAAAAAAATTCCCTGACTTTTCCAGGTTTTCCAGGCGATTTTCAAAATTTTTTTCCTGACCACTTTTTGAACAAATAACCACCCACTAATCGCATTATAAAAAAATCCGCGACAAAATTTGAACCGCAAATACGACGACGGGCCTGAAGAGTTCAATACACGAAAAAAATCGAACGGTACTGATTAATATAGAAAAACAAACACTAATCAGTCGCATAGATATTAAAAAATAAAAATATTTTCAAGGTTTATTAAACCTTGTTGCGGTTCACTCAGCGAAAGAAACATCACTACTACAGGAAGATATATGAAAAATATTGAGTTTTTAATCGGATTTATAATTATGCGATCAGTGAGGAGTTGATTAACGAAAATGCGGCCATGGAAAAAAAAATATTAGTAATTACAAAATTTTCCCTGACTTGTAATGAAATTCCCTGACTTTTTCCTGACCAGTAAAATTCCCTGACTTTTCCCGGTTTTCCAGAAGCGTGGCCACCCTGTTATTGCATTACGTAAAGCTGATGAAGAACAATAATTTGGAATTGCAATTTGGGAATTAGCAACCAAGTGCTAGGTCAAAAAAATATTATCAATATATTAATGAATAAAACTATACACAAAATCCATAATTCAAATATTTATTTATTATTAGATAATCACATATTGAATCAATTACCGCTGTATGATCATAGAGTTCAGTCAATTAAGCTTATATCATTATTTTAAAATACAAATACATAATCTAACTTAATCCATAACTTTCACAATAAAACGAAATTGACATTATTATATAAAAATGGTACCTTTTTTAAAATCAATAATTAAAATAACTGTATTTATATTAGAACTGAGTATTAGTAGAATAATGTTTATATTATTATTTTTAGAACAATAAGCATTATTATAAAGTATATAAATATCAAACAACTTATTTGATTGATATTATTTAAATATTTTATATATAATTTTTTTAACTTATGACATACATGTATATTAATTAATATAATTAAGTAACAAAAACATTTCCTTATTTGTTTTTATGTAATATTAATGAAAATGTATACTTTTCATATATTTTTACAATCTACATTACATAAACAATAAATATTTGACTAAATATAAAGGACAATTTTAGGTTATCTTCAGTAAAGTTTTTTTTTATGACAGTTCAAGTTGTTCTTCTGACGAAGAATTTATGATTAAACAAGATAAGATCTGTATAATCATTTGAAAAATACGAATGCGAAACAGAACATTTAGAATAGTGTAGGACATAAATATAATTTTATAGGTTTATAAAATGAATTAGCCATCTACTTTGTTTTCGTTAATTTTTCTTCTAATGTGTCTAAAATGAATGTTATTTTAATATATTAAATACGCGTTTAAAAATAATATTAATTTTATTTTCCAAACTGCTTATTTACATACAATTTGACGTTTCTTTCTTAAAAATACACATAGATCGCTATCTCATGTTACTGCGAAATCTAATTGGCCGTTCTAAAAACATAAGTGAATTTTAGTTAAAACTTTGGCTGCGATGAAACAAAATTTGCTAATGAAACTAATTCCGTACATTTGCAATATATTCCTATAAGATCACATGTTGTTTGGTTCAGAACTACTAGCTCTGTGCTAAAACATTACACTGATTTCGCTAGCAAAAAAGCAGTCCAAATGAGGCTTAACAAAATTTAAAAATTAATCATAAATAAACAAAAGAACACTATAAAAACGAATATGGTTTTAATTTCTACTCTGAGGAAAAGTTTTTAATTTGGCATTCATCAGGTTTCTTCTTTGCATGAGACCGGACATGTTGCTTTAAATGACCACTCCGCATAAAAGTTCTCTCACATATCTCGCATTTATAAGGTTTCTCATTTGTATGTGTACGAATGTGCACTTTCAAATCTCCACTTCGAATAAATGCTTTCTGACATATTTCGCATTTATAAGGTCTCTCATTTGTATGTATACGAATATGTTCTTTTAAATGTCCGCTTTGAGTAAATGTTTTCTCACATATTTCGCATTTATAAGGTCTCTCATTTGTATGAGAACGGATATGCGTTTTTAAAATTCCTTGCTGAGTAAAAGTTTTCTCACATATTTCGCATTTATAAGGTCTCTCATTTGTATGTATACGAATATGTTTTTTTAAATCTCCACTTTGAGTAAATGTTTTCTCACATATTTCGCATTTATAAGGTCTCTCATTTGTATGTATACGAATATGACCTTTCAAATGTCCACTTCGAGTAAATGCTTTGTCACATATTTTGCACTTATAAGGTCTCTCATTTGTATGAGAACGGATATGTCTTTTTAAGTTTCCACTTAGAGTAAAATTTCTCTCACATATTTTGCATTTATAAGATTTCTCGTTTGTATGAGAACGGATATGTTTCCTTAATTTTCCACTATCAGTAAAAGTTTTTTCACATAATGTACATTTATGAGATTTTCTTTTCTTTACAGATTCATCATTTTCTTTCGGACTGAAAATATTATTTTTCTTCGAATCTCTACTATCTTGACAACGTTTTATATTGGTTTCATTCTCAAAATTAGAATATTCCTCCTTAATTATTAATTCTGAATGTAAATCTAAAAATTCGGATTTCAAACTATCTTCAAATTTAATATTCGTATCGTTTTTCAAATCTACTTCAATGTTCTCTTCATTAATAGCTTCTTGTTTCATACAAGCAGTATCAAAATTTGTATTACTTTGTGATTCTAAACTTTCTTCAACTTTAATATTTACATCAGTTTCCAAATGTAGTTTAAAGTATTCTTCATCAATATTCTCTTCCTTAATTTCGCTTTCATTTTTAATTTCGTTTCCTGAAAGTTTATTATTTTGCAATTGTTGTTTTACAATTCGCTTTAAAATTTCTTGCGATTTAAAACATTTTTCTACAAATTTATACGTTTCATTTAATCGAACAGAACAAACTGAGCAAATACAATTCGATAACATCTCAGTACATTCCAGCTAAAATATAAATTAAAATTATATATTACATATAATAAAAATCTCCGGATTAAAGGGATCTCAATAAAGAAAAATATTTCTACTAATAACACCTAGTCCCTATGATATTTTACTAATATTTGATTTATTTGTGAGATCTAAATCTCACTACAAGCTATGTGAATACGTACGTTACTTGCTTATGAAGTAATAAATGATTAAAAATACAAGACAAAATTTTTACCAGTCTGAAAACAGACAACAATATTTTTTTCTCATAATAGCTATTCTCAACTACTCTTGCAGAAACAAATTTTAGTTTAGCAACAACATATTACAATAATTAATAAATTTATTATAAGTAAACCTAATAAAATAATAATTGTTTTATGTAATTTTTATTGTAAATGTACATGTATTCAAATTAAAACTTATTTTACATATGTTTTAATTAAACAAAACCAACAAACGTATTAAATTTTGAAATACTCTAAATTAGGTTAAGTTACATTTGTCTATTCTCAAAAATTATGGAAGAGACAATAAATAAATGATTACTTATCAATTTCTAAGCATATAATTTCGTTTCGTGGACCTGGTTAAAGCTAGTATTTTACTTACAATTTCAGATGCAATGGTTTCCAATTTGTATGATAACAATACATTATCCGAATCCATTGTAGTTAAAGTAAATGTTATATTATCACCACCAGCACATAGTCGACAACGTTCTTCATTTAAATATTGTTTTAATATTATTTGAGAATTGAAACATTGTTTTATAAATTTATAAGCTTCATTCAACTGAACAGTGCAGATTGTACAAATACCATTCGGCAATTTGATCCTGCAATCTACCTAAAATAAGGAAAGTAAAAGATTCAGATACAATAATGTATATTACAATCAAAACAAATAATTTCATTCTTACAATTTCTGGCATAATTGCTTCCAATTTATCTACGTAACGTTTGCCATCTGAATCCAGATCAAGTATAGTGAACAATACATTTTTATCACATATACATAATTGACAATTGTGCATAAACTTATTCATGATTAAAATTAAATTTTCTTCTTCTTAAAGCTTCTTCTAAAAAGTAAAATATCAAAATATTGTAATTGATAGTATTAGAGGTTAACTTATAATAATCTGACACGAATCTAGTTGGCCAGATGAATTTTGTGTAAAATTACTAGTAGAAGAAAAAGAATATATAGCTGCGTATTTAATTTTACAATTTTTTCCTTAACTGCTACTTAATCTAGTTTCTAGCTATTTGTCTAAATAAAATTTAAATAAAAGAAAAAAAAAATAGAAAGATAAGTAATCATTCTGCAGCTGAAGGAATTTTAGCTGCAGGACCGTCAATGTAAACAATTACTTTAAATATAATTTGTCACTTTTTTTACATGATTATTATTTAAAATCAAATCTAAATGTTGTATGTAGAATAATGTTTTTTAATTACTATAAAAATCAATATGTATTTGAAAATTTATAACACAACATTCAACTGGCCAACTATTTCGAACAATGATCTTACAGTGTTATCTATATGGTAATGTTTGAACTATTTGCAAATCGAATTGTGCTGTCGATAAAAAAGAAAACTGTAATCTGAATACTAGTAGTGCTATCTATGAATTATTTTTTAACAAGTATTTGCATTTTTACATTCTTCTGAGTCACAACGAAGTCTGAGAAGTCCACTTGGTATTAGGAACGCATGAATAAAGTTGAAAATAATTTAATTTATTTATTGCTTATTTTATCTAATATTTTACTGAAAAATAAATTATCTCAAATTTATAAAACGATCTTTAGAAAAATATATAATGCCGTCGGGGAAAACTACATCGGATGATTCCTATGAATAATCTAAATAAAAAAACATCAAATAAACATATGTCCGAAAATGCTTTTTAGCGGAACTGTAGCCGTTAGAAGTTTATTACATGAAACATCAATCGCGTTAGCCTTATTTATTATATCAGGAAAAAAAACAACGTATGCGCTTTCAGCACGACAGTGCACCGCCTCATAGAGCAAGAGTAGTGACAACTTGTTTAAACGTTTATTTCCCTAGGAAATGGATTGGCTACGAAGGTCCAGTTGCCTGGCCTCCAAGGTCCCCAAATTTGACCCCACTGGACTTTTATCTATGGGGACATATGAAAGAACTTGTTTACAAGGTTCCAATAGCAACCCGGGAGTAGTTGCTGGAACGAATACAGAAGGTCGCAAATGAAATAAGAAATGACCCTGATGTGATGGCTCGAGTTAGAGATTTACTCGTCCGACGTTGTCATGCTTGTATTAAAGCCGAAGGAGGCTTTAAATTAGTACCTTAATTATTGTTTTTGTTTTTTACAACTTTGACTGCAAGGAAAATTGGTATAGCGTTTGGTACGGTGTCTGTAACATTAGCAAAAAAAAAATTTGTACAGAAATTTTTCATATAGCCTCCAGATGACGAATCCGAACTTAGTTTATGTGGGTGTATGGATGTGCGTCGTCAGCTCGCTCGGTCGTAAGTCAAAATTTTGTGATCGCAACTCCTCGTAGACGGTTCAACCGATTTTAATGAAATTTTCAGGATAAATTTGTCTAGTACCCGAAATGGTCATGTGCTTTTATTTTTTTCCAGTGATGCCAACTTATGTTCTATGTTAAAATAATTATGACAAAAAATAAAATTGTATTTGGCAATAACTAATAAAATGTATTAGAGAATATAAATATTAGTAAAAAATTAATAGTAAAATGTTTATAAGTTTATTATTTCTTGAAGTTTTTGTTTTATGTGTTGTATTCCTACTTAAATATATGTACTTAACACTAAAAATTACAAAAAATATTTGTGCTTTTTAGAATACAGCTAGAGTTGACACATAAAACCAGTCTGGTTGAAACAATGCTCGTTTTTCTTCTAATTTTAGCCCCAGCGGTTTTTTATTGAAAATATTCAAAAATCATGTTCATTTAAGAAATATTGTCAAAAAGTATTATTATTAAATAAAAAATTAAGCATTATATATAAATATCAGTTTATATACATGCACTTTTATAAACATATCACAAAATAATTAAAAAAAAAAACTTAATTATGTCTGGTCTAAAGATAAATAATTATATCTTTTATCAACAGCACTCTAATAGCACTGTGAATTGTTTAGTAATTTCAATTTACGTGATCTGTCAATAATGGCTGTAAGTACGTATGACAAAATGATTGTAAGAAAAACAATTTTAATTTCACATCTGTTCTTAACGTAGTTATTTATTTTTAGAAGCAAAATAGGAACTAATTTCTCACCGACCAATGGTCTAATATTTTCTATAATAATAAATCAGATTTTTTTTGAATGTTAAAATAATCACTTTGTATTTCTGTAATGTTGTTTTGTAGTAAATATTTTTCTTATGTTTAACGAATAATCATTTACTTATGAAGCAATAATTGTAAGTCGATACTAAGTTTCTAAATCAGATTTTATTTTGTAAAATTACTATATTTAATGATAATTATAAATGTGAACAAAATAATTACCGATTCATTTGCTCCAAAAAATTATTTTAGTATGTTTTTAATTTTAAACAAAAGAGTAAGAGTAAATTTCAATAAAACAAAACGAAAAAAGTATTAAAATTTAATGTAGGTACTCTAAATTAGGTTAGCTTAAATGTGGTCTGTTCTCAAAACTTATGGAAGCGGCAATTAAAAAAAAATGTTTTCTCAACAATTTCTAAGCATATAATTTTTTTCGTGCACCTGGTTATAGACAGTATTTTACTTACAATTTTCGATGCAATGATTTCCAATTGATATGATAACAATACATTATCCGAATACATTGTATTTTAAATTAATATTATATACAAATTTCTTCATTTAATTTTTTTTTAATATAATTTGAGAATCTAAACATTATATTATAAATTGTCCGAGCATCATTTAATTGGACTGCGCAGGCTGTGCAAATACCATTCGGTATCTTAATTCTACAATTCACTAAAAGAGTAAAATATTTAGAAATACTAATGTACATTACAATCAAAACAATTTAGTTCATTTTTACAATTTCTGGAACGATTGCTTTCAATTTATCTATGATAAGTTTGCCATCTGAATCCAGATTAAGTATAGTTAAAGAATACATTTTATTTATTGTACATAATTGGTAATGTCGCATAAAACAATCTATGATTAAAAATAAATTTTCTACCAAAAAATCCTTCTTGTAAAAAGTGAAACACAATAATATTGTATTTGTTTATATTAGAGACTTACCTATAAAACCTCTCATGATGTCAATTGGCCATCTGAATTTTCTGTAATGTTTCTAGTATAAGATCAGTGCCTCTAATTGTCAAATTTATAATTAATTATTTATTTTTTGAAAATAATTATTACGGGATTTTTAAATACGTCTCTAACAAGATTAGAAGTATATGGACCGCTTTGACATTATCCCATAAATACTAAAAAATAAGAATAAAAACTTTAAACCTTTTCAAAAAAAATTGGCAGCACTTTTTCAAAATTTAATTTTGTAATTATTATACATATAAAAAAAAAACTATCCTGAAAATTTGTTTTAAATCGTACAAATACTATGCATTAAATAAATTTTTAATAGTTTTTCCGGAAAATTGGCAACATTGTATAATAATTAAATTATTTAATTCTTTCAAACATATATTTATTTGAAACTGGATAAAATGTAGCTAAAGTAAAATATTAATATATTTTTATAAGTATATTATTGAAATTAGGAGAATCTAGTCTAAAAATTTGAGTAAAATAAAATAACAAATTGTATATAAAATTCTTTAGACACAGGGATATTGCTAAGTACATTTATTTCTTAGACATATTGCATATTCATTATTCATGTATAAAAAACACATTTTTCGACACTTTTTATATAGCTGAATTTTTTCAATTCTTAGACACACTGTATATTTATCATAGACTAAGATTAGATATACGAGGATTGCCTATTATATTTCGAGATTAGAGAACAAAAACAAATATTTATGAACGACAATGGCTTTAATGTTTTTCAAAATATTCTCCATGAAGATCAATACATTTTTTGCGTGCGTTTGAATGAATTTTCGAAGCCCTTTTATCACTTCGATTTAGGTACCTCTAAAACATGCATTTTGTGCACATCAACCGCTTCTTCAGATGTCGAAAAATGTTGAGCTCGCAATTTACTTTGGATGTGCTATAATAAAAAAAAGTCATTGGATGCCAAAAAGGAGAAAAGGGCGAATGACCCATCACATTGACGTTTTGAGTACTCAAAAAGTCACTTGTTCGAGCCGAGATGTGATATTGTCGTGGTGGAGAATGATTTGTCGTCGGCGATTGATTTTTCTTATTTCTCCGAAGACTTGAATACCATTGTATACCATTCAGAATTGATCGTTTTACGTTACACCAATAATACGTTTGCGACATGTGCAGTTTTTCCGAAGAAAAAACAGGCGACCATTTGCTTCAAAATGCTTCGTGCGCAAAAAACTTTTGTTGAATGTAATTCATCTTGGAAAACCCACACAGTCGACTGCTGTTTATTTTCGTACTCATCACTCATACGTGTAGATCTACGATCTAAGTCACCTGTCACGATGTCATAGACATGTTTTGAAGCATCGCGGTCGTATTTTTTGAGCATTTCATTTGACCAATTGACGAGTCGCTTTTTATAAGTTTATTATTTGATAATAAATAAACTTATTAAATCTAAATATAATTGAAAAAATATTATTATTTTTACTAAAATTACTATAAAAATAATAAAAATATATGATTGCATTTAGTATTTAATATTGTAAGTAAATTTTAATGGCAAACATTCCAAGTAATACTTGTACCTACTTGTAGTTTAAATAATTTTTAAAACTATTTAATATTTAAATACTTTTTTATTTCTGGGCCCCGCTATGCATATGCATATTGCACAAAGTAATAATTTGTTATAAGTAAAACAGTCCGTAAATTAATCCGAATCATTATTATCATTGTCTTCATCATCATCATCATCAAGTTCTATATTTCAGTCTTTTAACTTAGCACTCATTGTGTATTTTCCTTCTTAAACTCATCAACATCTTCATCATTTCGTTCCTCTTCTTTCACTTCACCGTCAACTGCTTGCGATTTCGTCTGCATGAGAATATCAAGAGGAAAGCGTGTTTATCGATATTATTCATAACACTTTCCTGTTTCCGGACCAGCATCCTGATGATCGATGTTTTTCTGCTGCATACGCACCGCACCGCACCGCACCGCGCCGCGCGTTGAATAACTGCACTGCAACGCAACGCCACGTGTAGCAATTGTCGTTAAACTTCATTCACGATTCTTGTCCAAGATATCGGGCTTGGTGCGAATGCTTGCTTCTTCTTTCCTCGAAAATATTAAACACATTAGGGTATAGTATTTGTTTTTTTGCTTAAATCGCCATTAATTTATTTTGATGAACTAATTAAATCATTGGTCAATTTCTTGAATAAAGAAAATTGCGTTGACCTTGCAAGGGGATTTAAACTCGGGACATTTTGCTTTCGCAGCAACTAGATCACAACGACAAGATAATAATGCATTTTTATAAATTTTGAATTTAATCCAGTCGAGTATATCAAAATAAATTAATGGCGATTTAAGCAAAAAAAAATACTATAACCTAATATACAATACGCCATGTGTAATTAAAAATATAATATATCAAACAGATATTAATTGAAAAAAAAAACCTTTGTATTTCTTAAACATGAACCGAACCATAATATTTCAAGACTTAAAACAGCACCAATCCGAACCTTTTACAATTAATCATATATTATTAACAAGTTCGGAAAATAATTGTACATTTAACATTTTAAATTCATTATTTCATTTTATATTTAGAAGTTTTAAATATTTTTTTAAAATTTATTTTAAATAAAACAGTATTTTTAACATAGTAAAACATCTTTCAGAACTTATTATATTAAAATAAAACGGCTTTAGATTGTATTGTTTTGTATTAATATTCAATGTGCTCAACGTACGTCTTCATCAGGAACAAAAGATACAAATGATATTTATAGTAAATAAATAGAACATGGGAACAAGTTACCAGGTAACAAAATACAAATAACTAGATCATAAAATTTATATATTTTTAATTAAGGCAACGATTTAAATAAAATTTGACTTCCTTTAATTAAAATTTATAAATTTTATAATCTATGTACTTACTTGTATTTTGTTACCTAGTAACTTGTTATCATACATACATACATACATACACAATCACGCCATGTACCCAAAAGGGTGTGGCACAAACTGTTTTCATCATTCCGAAATCAGTCGCCTCCAAACATTCCTATCCAAACAAGCAACTTTCGCTTCATCCACATTCATAATTCCTCTCATACATGCTCTTCTATTCCTACTACTTGGAAACTTTCGCTCACGCAAAACACTCTCAATCATACCACTCCAGCTACTCATCGGACGTCCACGCAAACGAATACCATCAAAATCATTCAAATATATCTTTTTAACCAAACGTTGATTAGACATTCGCTCAACATGTCCGAACCATCTTAACTGACTAACACCAACTTTTGCTACAACATTTCTTTCAATTTCACACTCATCATACACTAATCTATTTCGTACCCGATCTCTCCTATTTACAACACATACGCCACGTAAAAATCTCATTTCCACAACAGTCATTTTCCGTTTATGCTTTTGCAACCAAACCCAACATTCACTACCATACATCAACGTAGGCACCAAAACTGCATTGTATATACTTAAACGGGCTTCTTTGGAAACATTTACATTCCTAGCAAAAGTTCCCAAAGCACCCAAAACCTTCCAACCAGCATTTACTCTCCTTTCAATTTCACGATCAAAACGGCCATCTCTAGACAGCAAACTACCCAAATACACAAATTCATCTACCTGCTCTAAACGTGCACCGTATCAATATATACATTACAATCAGTCATCAAATCACCTTTCTCAAAAACTAAAACTTTGCACTTATCAACATTCAACACAAGATTCATATCTTTACCAACAACATTAATTCTATCAATCATCCTTCTCAGTTTTTCTTCAGATTCAGCCAAAACAACCACGTCATCAGCATGCGCTAAAGCAGGTACAACACAATCACCTATTAATATGCAAGCTGTAATTTTACATAATTTAAGAAGTAATACCAACAATATGTAATTCTACATTCAGTATGTGATGCAATTTGCAGAAAGAAAGCAATTTTACATACTTATTGGGTTATTTTTACTTATTTATTGTGATTATGATGAATTATGTAAAAATTACAGAAAATTACAGTTAAATAAAATTACCGATTTGTATAATAAATGTTACTACTATTTTTCTGTAATTCGCTATTTTATATATATATATATATAGTGTTCTTTGTTTTGGCTAATTCCTTCTGTCCCTAAAAGAAATATTATTTTAGTATATTAAATACGCCTTTTCAAAATAATAGTAATTTTATTTTCCAAATTGCTCATTTACATATTATAAATTTAACGTTTCTTTCATAAAAACACATATACATCGCTATCTCATGTTCCTGCAAAATCTAATTGGCCGTTCTTAAAACATATGTGAATTTTAGTTACGAAACCTTGATCAGGACAGACTTTAGCTGCGATGAAAAAAAATTTGCTAATAAAACTAAATCCGCAAATAGACAGTGTATTCCCATAAGTTTACATGTAGTTTGATTCAGAATCATTAGTTCTGCGCTAAAACATAACACTGATTTCATTAGCGAAAGAGCAGTCTAAATGAGGCTTAACATATTTTAAAAATTAATCATTAATCAAACGAGAAATACAAAAATTAAATCGTTACACTATGAATACGAGTATGTTTCTTTTTAATTTCTACTCTGTGTAAAAGTTTTCTATTTCGCATTCATCAGGTTTCTCCTTTGCATGGGAACGGATATGCTGCTTAAAATGTCCACTCCATATAAAAGTTCTCTCACATATTTTGCATTTATATGGTCTCTCCTTTGTATGTATATGAATATGTTTCCTTAAGCTTCCACTTTCAGTAATTGCTTTCTCACATATTTTCACTTATAAGGTTTCTTCCTTTGTGTGTACACGATAATGATTTTTTAAATATCCAATTCGAGTAAATGCTTTCTCACACATTTTGCATTTATAAGGTTTCTCCTGTGTATGAGTACGGATATGATTTTTCAAACTTCCACTTTGAGTAAAAGTTTTCTCACATATTTCGCATTTATAAGGTCTCTCATTTGTATGTATACGGATATGTGCTTTTAAATGTCCACTTTCAGTAAAAGTTTTCTCACATATTTCGCATTTATAAGGTCTCTCATTTGTATGTATACGGATATGCTTTTTTAAATGTCCACTGTCAGTAAAAGTTTTCTCACAAATTTTGCATTTATAAGGTCTTTCGTTTGTATGTATACGAATATGCGATTTTAAAGTTCCACTTTCAGTAAAAGTTTTCTCACATATTTCGCATTTATAAGGTTTCTCATTTGTATGTGTGCGAATATGTCGTTTTAAATTATCATTCCGAGTAAAAGTTTTCTCACATAATGTACATTTATGAGATTTTCCTTTCATTACATATTCATCATTTTCATTCGAATTTCTAATAGCTTGACAACGTTTTACATCAGTTTCATTCTCAAAATCAGAATATTCTCCCTTAATTATTAATTCTGAATGTAAATCTAACGAATCTGATTTCGAACTTTCTTCAAATTTAATATTTGTATCATATTTCATATCTACCTCAAAAGCTTCCTCTTTCATACAAGCAGCATCAAAATTTGTATTATTTTGTGATTCTAAACTTTCTTCAACTTTAATGTTTATATGAGTTTCCAAATCTAGTTCAATATATTCTTCATCAATATTCTCTTGTTTAATTTCGTTTTTCATAACTTCACTATTTTGCGATTGTTGTTTTGCATATCGCTTTAAAATTTCTTGCGATTTAAAAGATTTTTCTACAAATTTATACGTTTCATTTAATCGAACAGAGCAAATTGAGCAAATACAATCCGATAACTTTTCAGTACATTCCAGCTAAAAATATAAATTAAAATTACATATAATATACCTATATAATAAAAATCACCAATTTAAAGGGAGCTTCATAAAGAAATATATTTCTATTAATAACACCAAATCCCTATGATATTTAACTAATATTTGATTTATTTGAGAGATCTAAATCCCACTATAAGCTGAGTGGGTACGTTACTTGGTTATGGAGTAACAATTAAAAATACAAGACAAAATTTTTAGTAGCCTGAACACAAGCAACAACATTTTAAAATTTTTAGTAGCCTGAACACAAGCAACAACATTTTTTTCATAATAGCTATTCCCAACTACTCTTTCAGAAACAAATTTTAGTTTAACAAAAACATGTTATAATAATTAATAAACTTATTATAAGTAAACCTAATAAAATAATTGTTTTGTAATTTTTAATGTAAATTGCAATTAAACAAAATCAACAAATGTATTAAATACTCTAAATTAGGTTAGGTTAAATGTTGTCTGTTCTCCAAATTTATGGAAAAGACAATAAATATCAATGCAATATCAATTGATAAGAATATAATTATTTTCGTGACCTGGTTAAAGCTAGTATTTTACTTACAATTTCAGATGCAATGGTTTCCAATTTGTATGATAACAATACATTATCCGAATCCATTGTAGTTAAAGTAAATGTTATATTATCACCACCAGCACATAGTCGACAACGTTCTTCATTTAAATATTGTTTTAATATTATTTGAGAATTGAAACATTGTTTTATAAATTTATAAGCTTCATTCAACTGAACAGTGCAGATTGTACAAATACCATTCGGCAATTTGATCCTGCAATCTACCTAAAATAAGGAAAGTAAAAGATTCAGATACAATAATGTATATTACAATCAAAACAAATAATTTCATTCTTACAATTTCTGGCATAATTGCTTCCAATTTATCTACGAAACGTTTGCCATCTGAATCCAGATGAAGTATAGTGAACAATACATTTTTGTCACTTATACATAATTGACAATGGTGCATAAACTTATTCATGATTAAAATTAAATTTTCTACCAAAAAAAGCTTCTTATAAAAAGTAAAATATAAAAATATTGTAATTGATAATATTAGAGGTTAACTTATAAAAATCTGACACGAATCCAGTTGGCCAGATGAATTTTTGGGAAAATTACTGGTATAAGAAGAAAAATAAATAGCTGCGTAATTAATTTTACAATTTTTTCCTTAACTGCTACTTGATCTAGGTTCTAGCTATTTGTCTAAATAAAATTTAAATAAAAGGAAAAAAAATAGAAAGATAAGTAATCATTCTGCAGCTAAGGTCAATAAATTTGAATGAACTTTACCTACAAGACCGTTAATGTAAACAATTACTTTAAATAGAATTTGTCACTTTTTTTACATAATTATTATTGAAAATCAAATCTAAATGTTGTATGTAGAATAATTACTATAAAAATCAATATGTACTTGAAAATTTATAACACAACATTCAACTGGCCAACTATTTCGAACAATAATCTTACAGTTTCATCTATATGTTAATGTTCGAACTATTTGCAAATCGAATTGTGCTGTCGATAAAAAAGAAAACTGTAATTTGAATACTAGTAGTGCTATCTATGAATTATTTTTTAAGAAGCATTTGAATTTTTACATTCACCGGGTCACAACGAAGTCTGATAAAGTTGAAAATAATTTAATTTATTTATTGCTTATTTTATCTAATATTTTACTGAAACATAAATTATCCCAAATTTATAAAATAATTTTTAGAAAAATATTTTATGCCGTCGGGGAAAAACTACACCGGATGATTCCTATGAATAATCTAAATAAACAAGATTAAAAGTATATGGGTAAACCCATATGTAGACCACTTTAACATTTCTCGGAAAGTTGGCAACACAATATCTTTAATAAAATTATAATTTATGTGGGCACTAGAAGAAACTTTCCTGAAAATTTGATGAAAATCGAATAAATAATGTAGCCACAATGAATTTAAAAAAAAATGTGTTTTTTTTTCTCGATAAATTGGCAACACTGTATTTTGTTAAAAATGCATAATTTATTTAGGCACTAAAAAAATTTTTTATGAAAATTTGATTAAAATCGGTTAAATAGTGGTCATAATAAATTTTCTAAAACTTAGTAATTTTTTTCTCGGAAAGTTGGCAACACTGGATATTAATAAAATTATATAATTAATGAGAGCATTAGGAAAATCTTTTCTGAAAATTTTTTCAAAAACGAATAAATAATGTAGCTGATATGAATTTTTATAAACTTTAGTAATTTTTTTCTCGGAAAGTTGGTATCACTTTAAAAAACTAAAACCAGATGACCATCTTGGGTACTAGACAAATTTATTCTGAAAATTTAATTAAAATCGGTTGAACTGTCTAGGAGGAGTTGCGGCCACAAAATTTTGACTTACGACCGAGCGAGCGAGCGAGCGAGCTGACGACGCACACACATACATCCACATAAATAAAGTTCAGATTCGTCATCTAGGGACTATATGAAGAATTTCTATATACAAATTTTTTTTTGAAAATGTTACAGACACCGTACCAAACGCTATACCACTTTTCCTTGCAGTCAAAGTGGTAAAAACATCAAATAAATATATGTCCGAAAATGCTTTTTAGCGGAACTGTATCCGTTAGAAGTTTGTTACATGTAACATCAATCGCGTTAGTCTTATTTATTATATCAAGGAAAAAAACAACGTATGCGATTTCAGCACGACGGTGTTTGGTATAGAAATTTTTCATATAGCCTCCATATGACGAATCCGAACTTAGTTTATGTGGGTGTATGGATGTGCGTCGTCAGCTTGCTCGGTCGTAAGTCAAAATTTTGTGATCGCAACTCCTCCTAGACGGTTCAACCGATTTTAATGAAATTGTCAGGATAAATTTTTCTAGTACCCAAGATGGTCATGTGTTTTTATTTTTTTCCAGTGATGCCAATTTTCCGAGAAAAAAATTACTAATGTTTTTAAAAATTTATTGTGGCTACATTATTTATCCGATTTTGATCAAATTTTCAGAAAAAATTTCCCTAATGCTCCCATTAATTATATAACTTTTCGAGAAAACAATTACTAAAGTTTTAAAAAATATATTATGGCCATGTTATTTAACCGATTTTACTCAAATTTTCACAAAATATTTTCCTAGTATTCATATAATTTACGTAATTTTATCAAAATACAGTGTTGCCAACTTATCGAGAAAAAAAATCACAATTTTTTAAAAAAAATTCATTCTGGCTACATTATTCATTCGATTTTGATCAAATTTTCAGGAAAGTTTCTCCTAGTGCCCACATAAATTATAATTTTATTAAAGATATTGTGTTGTAAACTTTCCGAGAAATGTCAAAGTGGTCTATATATGGGTTTACCCATATACTTCTAATCTTATTTTTCTTTTTATATATAATAAATAACGCTAACGCGATTGCTGTTACATGTAATAAACTTCTAACGGCTACGCAGTTCCGTTAGAAAGCATTTTCGGATATATGTTTATTTAAAGTTTTTTATTTAGATCATTCATAGGAATCAACTGGTGTAATTTTTGCCCGACGTTATAAATCACCCTGTATAAAAATATTTTCAAATTCCCGTTTGTAGCAACGATTTTTAGGTGTTTTTCAACATTTTTTTGTTTTGTTACTTTTACAACCAATAGAATAAACAACAATTATACCGTTGCATGGAAAGTGTATTTATTGAAGTTTTGAGGAGTATTTTTTTTAAAAAAAAATAAAATTTTTACTTAAAAAAATTACGTCAAAATGATTAGGTCAATATTTAGATTTGCCAATAGCGGCAGATAAAACTACATTTCTACTTTTCTGAAACAAAAACAAATTAGATGTTAGTACTTATTACACATGTAACGTTCGTTGGAACCTATAAAATTTATAATTTTTATCCAAAAAAAAAACCGGGTAAATTTTAGGCACTTTTTTAAGAAGGCTGCCATTTTGAAAATAAATAAAAAAAATTATATATTTTTTATGTTCCAACGAAAGTTACATGTGTTACAAGTACTAACATTTAATTTGTCTTTGTTTCAGAAACGTAGTTTTATCTGCCACCATTGGCAAATCTGAATTTAGATTTGATTAGTTTAACGCTATTTTTTACCGCTTTGACTGCAAGGAAAAAGTGGTATAGTGTTTGGTACGGTGTCTGGAACATTTTCGAAAAAAAAAATTGTGTATAGAAATTCTTCATATAACCTCTAGATCAGACGAATCTGAACTTAGTTTATGTGGGTGTATGTGTGTGCGTCGTCAGCTAGCTCGCTCACTCGCTCTGTCGTCCGTCAAAATGTTGTGGCCGCAACTCCTAGACGGTTTAACAGATTTTAATAAAATTTTCAGGATAATTTGTCTAAGGGCCAAGATGGTCATGTGGTTTTGGTTTTTAACAGTAATGCCAACTTTTCGAGAAAAAAATTACTAAAATTTTTAAAAATTCATATTGGCTACATTATTTATCCGATTTTGATCAAATTTTCAGAAAAGATTACCCTAATGCTCCCATTAATTATATAATTTTATTAATATTCAGTGTTGCCAACTTTCCGAGAAAAATATTACTAAAGTTTTTAAAAATATATTATGGCCATGTTATTTAACCGATTTTACTCAAATTTTCACAAAAGATTCTCCTAGTAATCGTATAATTTATGTAATTTTAACAAAATACATGTTGCTAACTTTCCGAGAAAAAAATAACTAAAATTTTTAAAAATTTATTATGACCACTTTATTTAACCGACTTTAATCAAATTTTCACAAAAGATTCCTAGTAATCGTATAATTTATGTAATTTTAACAAAATACAGTGTTGCCAACTTATCGAGAGAGAAAATGACAAAAATTTTTAAAAAATCATTGTGGTGTACATTATTTATTCGATTTTGATCAAAATTTCCGAAAAGTTTCTCCTAGTGCCCACATAAATTATAATTTTAATAAAAATATTGTATTACCAACTTTCCGAGAAATGTCAAAGTGGTGTTTCTAATCTTGTTTAATTAAATATTTGTCTTTTAAAAAATATTGCTGAAAACTTTCCAGAGGTAGAATTGTTGTTTACTGTATTTGTAGTAAAAGTTCCTAAAAAAAATTTTGAAACCCACCTAAAAAATTAATGCTACAAACGGGAATAGCCCCTTAAGCAGAACTTCAATCTAATGCTTATTTCTTGTACCAAGGTAAGTTTTGCCACCCAGATGGCTTCAAGTTAATTTCAATTGCGAATAGATATAAACCATTATGAAATTGAATTAATATGGTGTTTGTAAACAGATAGTGCTGACAAATGACATGACAACCAAATTCGAGGATAAGGGCGTGAGTTGCGAGACAGCCTGTTTGGGAGATAGTTTTGCACATAGAGTTAATTGTCGAATACAACTAGATCGAAAATCAGATTTCATCTTTCAAGCCAATGTTGTTAAAATTGTTCTAAAACCTGTTCAAACTGCCACTTTTCAAGTAAGATTTATTTCAAATTTTTTTCAGAAACTTGTAATTTTCTGCTTTTTTATTTTATTTGTAGATTACTGAAGCTGGTATTCGCGATATGGAATAATTGTTTCATATTAGATTAATTTAATAATTTATATTTTGTGTTATGTAATAATTTTTTATCGAATCATAAATAAAATGTTATGTAGATGATAATACATGGGTCACTGATGTGAATTAAATTAATTATTTATCTGGTCTTAAAACCTTGTACCACTGAACTGATATTACTACAATCTTTTTATGATTGTACCCCATTATTTCCAACAATACTTTTCTTCCACCAATTTGTTTTTCCACTATACATTTTTTCGACCAATTATTTTTTTCACTAAAAAGTTATATTTTGAAAAAATTTAAAATATAATTTTTTTCAAAATTTGCTAAAAAAAATCTGAAAAAATTCAGTAAAATAGAGAAAAAAATTAGCTACATAATAGATAAGTAACTTTTTTCTCTAACTCATACTGATTTAGCAGGAAAAATTATTAAAAATTCTAGCGCCCAAACGGCACATGGTAATAAATTAAAACTAAAACCAAATTATATAACTTTTTATTCCCTATCGAAAAGTATTCTAAGTATTTTTCCGAATTTTACTTTAGAAAGAAATATTATAATTTTTTATGGGAAAGTAGTCAAAAGGTTAGATGTTCGAATCAAACTCTCATTAAAGATTCTATGTCAAGCTTTCGGTTGTATTTTCCACCATCTTCAGGACATGTTCGTTTTAGAAAAATTCAGAAACAAATACATATAAATTGGTATAGCATTTATAAAATTTACAGAATATACAAATCATGAAGTCGATAAATAATTAAAAGTAACAGATCAATTTTGTTAATATGAATGAATATAGCAAAAATTGTAGTCAAATATTAAAATACATAAAAAAGTCATCAGAAATGTAATTGTTTTTTTTTTCTTTCAAATTTTCCTTTCTAGTGTAACAACCTATATGTTTTACTAAAACGATTTCGGCCAGGCCGAGCGGAAATATAGATTGCACATACGGGGTTGATTTCTTGAAGTTTTTAATAAAAAGAAACGAGAACAATTTAAAAGCTAATTTTATTAAATAATAAATAAAATTAATTAACAAATGATTTTACAAAATAACTAAACATTATAACAATATATGGACAGTATTTGTAACTAAAATAATTTGATGTTCTTCTCTTGGATATCTATCCGTAACTAAATTAAACTCATTTAATTTTCGACTAAAGTGGATTCATAAAAATGCAGCTTAAACAAAAATTGAATGCAATCGAACTTTGAACGACGACTAAAAATGCTGACAAAATATACGCGAATATTTACTTTTAATTATTTATCAACTTTATGATTTGTATATTCTGCAAATTTTATAATTGCTATACCAATTTTAATGTATTTGTTTCAGAATTTTCTAAAAAATTTGTATTATATATCAAATATAAACTAGTTCTATAAATTAAGTACTTCTTATTTTATTTAGCATTTTAAAATAAAAATAATGCTAAAACCAGTTTTAATATTTTTAAAATAAATACTTATAAATACTAATAAAATAGAATTACTCGGAAAGGGGCTATGAATAACGGCCAATCTTTTCTAGCTAATTGGTTTGATAATTTGATAATCTTGTATTAATTATTATAAATCGTATTTTTCACCAAATGTAAAAATATCTTTTCAACTATTTTTTTGTCTTCTTTAAATTCATTATCATCTCATTAACCATTAGAAATCCTGAATTGAGTTGCTTATAATGCCATATTTATATTCACAGTTTTTTCTTGCAAACTTGTTATTTCATTTACTTTTTTTACAGAATTTAATAGCTTTATACTCTTCAATGTTTCTTATTACTCTTCGATTATGATTTGTTTATTTAAATATTTAGTTTTATTGTCAAATTTGTTTTTTTTTCTGTTAAGTTGAAATTTCAAATTCTTAAACACTTTAAATTCGATAATGATAATTTATGATATTTAATAAAATAAGTTCAAATTTTGGTCGTTCAGTTATTATCTAATAGTATGATTAAAAAAGTTTAGCATTATTTTTTCTTAATATATATTACAGGAGGTTGAAAAATTTAAATTATAATTATAAAACACAATGTTGACGAGATGTCTCTAATTAATTTATTTTTTTTAAAGAAAATTAGAAAACAGATTTTTTTTCTTTATTTTCAAAAAAAAAAAAGAAAATATTTTAAATATAGATATTGCCAAGTGATACTCCGTATCAGTGATACTAGAAAAACGAAATTATAATGATAATTATCTGTGGTAGTAGCGGTACATCGGATTTGTGCTACATGTAGAATTCCAGTTTCTGTATCATTTCCCTTTCATTGAGATTTCCTAATACGGTGCGTGCGGTGCTTACATCTAAACTGAAATTTTGTTGATGTTGAACCCCATTCTTGAATTATAATCTTCAAACTTCATGCGACTAATTTTTAATTTCCCTTTTTAAATTCACATATTCGTATACATAATTACTCGTACACAGAATCATGTGTACGAATATGTGAATTTAAATTATTACTAAGTATAACTGTTACAATAAACATTTCACAATTATTAGGTTTCCCATTTTTATTTGTGCGTATATGATTTTTCTAAGTAATATTTCGTGTAATAGCTTTTCTGCATATTGATAAATTATTCTCGTTTATGTTCTCATACTTGTTGTTTTATTCTTATCACTTGGAAACATTCGCTCAAATAAAACTTTCTCAACCATACTTTCTCATCAATCCTTTGGACGTCCACACTGACGTATTCCTTCAATCCCACTCATATATATTCTTTTAACAACGCTCATTAGACACATTCACTCAAGATGGCCGAATTATCTTAACTGACTAACAACAACTTTGCAATATTTTTACCAATTTTACACTATACTCCAATCTATTTTACATCGATCTCTTCTAATTTTTTATTAATAGTACTTTATATGAAAATCAACTAAAACACCAAACACTTGGAAATTGTATATATATTTTTATTTTATTTTACATTAACTTGCTACTTGAAAAAATAAATATGACTAAGTATATATAATCTCAATTACAATGTACATATATTACCATCAATATTACGACTGTTAACTTTATCACTTTGCAAATAGCATATAGTTGTTTCATCAACGTTTTCCTTATTTAGTAAAATTAAAATATTTTTAATACTTTTTACAAAATGGTTGACTATCATATTGTTATATACGGTAGCTTTTCCTCTGCAAATTTTATTTCGTTTATTTCTTCTTTTTTAATTAACATCTACAAAAAAATTCAATTAATTAAAATTAATAAATGTTTTTTTTTAAATATTTTATAGAATTTCTTATGTAAAACAAATAAAAAAATACTAATACTTTTTTCTATCATTTAATATTAACGTGTTATAAATAGTCAAACTTACTTGTGAGTACATACATAAGGGGTAGGTGACCCATTAAAACAATAAATAATCAAAAAAATTAAAACCACGTCAATTGTATTTTTAATTGGGCTACCTTAATATAAAATAAAATTTTGAAAAAATTACATAATAATTAAATATGGGGTAGATTAATACAAATCGGCAAATTGGTTTACTAGTGTTTAAACTAAATTTTACTGAATCAATCACTAAATTTCATAAGTATTCATAAGTTTATGACTTATTGTCATCTCTATAAATCTGGCAGCGATTTTTAATTATAGTTTATAATATATTTCTGTATGTGCAGGCAAAAAATTGGAAACCGACAACTAAATTTGTAGAAGTTATTACAATTTTACTGTTTTAATATTAATGGCCATTATGAGAAGGCGTTGCTATCTCTGTGCTACTGTTTCGTTTTATAAAGTGAAAGACAAATTTGTGTAGTAATAATAAATTATTTTTATATTATCTGTTCTTAACGTAATTGTTTACTCTTAAAACGAAACAAAAACCATTAATTTCCGACCGTCCTAAATAGAACTGAAAAATATTGTCAATTAATGAAACAAATTAATCTAACATATACAATAATAAATCAGATTTTATTTGAAAGTTAAACTAAAAACTTTGGATTTCTGTAATATTGTTTTATTGTAAGTATATTTTTATTTAACTTTAACGATTAGTCGTGTACCAAGTTTTAAACGCTATTTTAGTTTGTAAAGCTACTGTATTTCATTATATGAATAAGTTTTGTCAAAAGTAAATCTTAATCATTGTGAACAAAATAATTACGGATTTATTTGCTGTAAAAAAATATTGTACCATGTTCATAATCCGAACAAAAAATTTGTAATTGTTTTATGTAATCTTTATTGTAAATGTTGATGTATTCAAATTACAACTTATAATATTTATACTTTAAATTAGGTTAGGTTATATATGGTCTGTTTTCAAAACTTATGGAAGAGACAATAAATAAATGATCACTTATCAATTATTAAGCATATATATTTTTTGTAAATCTGATTAAAGCTAGTATTTTACTTACGAGTTCCGATGCAATGGTTTCCAATTTTTATGATAACAATACATTATCCGAATCCATTGTAGTTAAAGTAAATGTTATATTATCACCACCAGCACATAGTCGACAACGTTCTTTATTTAAATGTTGTTTTAATATTATTTGAGAATCGATACATTGTTTTATAAATTTATAAGCATCATTCAACCGAACAGCGTAAATTGTACAATACCATTCGGTAATTTGATCCTGCAATCCACCTAAAATAAGAAAAGTAAAATATTTAGAAATAATAATGTATATTATTTCATTCTTATAATTTCTGGTATAATTGCTTCCAATTTATCTATGAAACGTTTGCCATCTCAATCCAGATTTAGCATTGTAAATGTAAACAATACATTTTTGTCACTTATGCATAATTGACAATGTTGCATTAAACTATTCATGATTAAAATTAAATGTTCTATCGAAAAAGCTTCTTACAATAAGAAAAACATAAAAATCTTGTATTTGACAGTATTGGAGGTTAACTTACAAAAATCTGAAACGAATCCAGTTGGCCAGATAAATTTTTTGTAATATTTCTTGTATAAGAAGAAGAATAATTAATAGCATCGTATTTTTGATAATGGAGGGGGAATTTCGACAGTGACAGCTGCTGAACGTAAAAGGCGAATGATTTCGATTTTTTTAACTAACAACTCATTGTTTTCAAAACATTTGCAGCAATTAAGATATAAAATAATTTAATAAATAAAATTGTGAAACAAATTTTATTGAAAATATATTTACAATAACAATATTCATTAAATTGTTATATTTTTACAACTGACTTTCATCAGCGCTATCTATGCATAAGGAAATCAAACACTTCTCAAAGTAGTTTATAATTTAACCGTTAATGTCAATCAATTAAGATATATAATAATATAATGGACAAAATTGTAAAACACATTTTATTAAAAATATATTTACAATAAAAATATGCATCAAATTATTATATTTTTACAATTGACGTTTACTGGCGCTATCTATGAATAGGAAAATGAAGTACTTTGTAAAGTAGTTTATAATTTAACCATTAATGTCAAACAATTAAAATATACAATAATATATAATGGACAAACTTGTAAAATATATTTTATTAAAAATATACTTACAATAACATTATTTATTTCATTGTTATATTTTTGCGTCTAACGTTCAACAGCACCATCTATGAACAAGGAATTCAAGTACTTTTTACAGTAATTTATTATTTAACTATTAATGTTGAACAATTAAAATATACAATAATATAATAGACAAAATTGTAAAATATGTTTTATTAAAAATATATTTACAATAACAATATTTTTAAAATTGTTATATTTTTACAAATGACGTTCATCAGCGCCATCTATGAATACGGAAATAAAGTACTTTTCAATGTAGTTTGCTTGTCAAAAATGTCATTTTCAAAGCTTTATTAATTATTTATTATAATTTAAAATAAAGATTGAAGGAAAAATGATAGTATTAAAAGCTCAAGGTATGTATTGTTATTTATATCATTATTAACAGAATGTCCTATTTTTGTCACTGTCAGCAAACAGGACGCTGCTATTATTCTTTTTCTTATACTAGCTAAAAACATTACGCAAAATTTATCTGGCCAACTTGATTCGTGTCAGATTTTTATAAGTTAACCTCTAATACTATCAAATACAATATTTTTATATTTTACTTTTATAAGAAGCTTTTTTTGGGAGAAAATTTAATTTTAATCATGAATAAGTTTATGCACCATTGTCAATTATGTATAAGTGACAAAAATGTATTGTTCAATATAATTGATCTGGATTTAGATGGCAAACGTTTCGTAGATAAATTGGAAGCAATTATGCCAGAAATTGTAAGAATGAAATTATTTGTTTTGATTGTAATATACATTATTGTATCTGAATTTTTTACTTTCCTTATTTTAGGTGGATTGCAAGATCAAATTACCGAATGGTATTTGTACAATTTGCGCTGTTCGATTGAATGATGCTTATAAATTTATAAAACAATGTTTCGATTCTCAAATAATATTAAAACAACATTTACATGAAGAACTTTGTCGACTATGTGCTGGTGGTGATAATATAACATTTACTTTAACTACAATGGATTCGGATAATGTATTGTTATCATACAAATTGGAAACCATTGCATCGGAAATTGTAAGTAAAATGAAAATGAAAAAAATTATATGCTTATAAATTGATAAGAAATCATTTATTTATTGTCTCTTCCATAATTTTTGAGAACAGACAAATTTAACTTAACCTAATTTAGAGTATTTCAAATTTTAATACGTTTGTTGGTTTTGTTTAATTAAAACTTATACAGTGTGTTGACCGCGACCCCGGAACATAGGACTTTAACATGTAAAATCATACTTTCTTAATTTCCTGCTTCCCTAATTATTTTAGGTAAAAATGCTTCAAAAAGGAGTTGTAGAGCATAAAATTCTACATCAGAATCAATTAACAAAATTAATTTTACTTGTCCTATAACAGCAGAAATTAATCTGAATATATTAAAAATTAGCTCAAAAATCAGGTTAGCCTTGGAAATGAAACAAAATTGTAAACAATTGGAAATGAAAATTGTATTTATTATTAATTATTATGATAAATTGCATAATTGACTATAAAAATTATTATTGTAAAATTGTTTGTGGTCCTGAAAAGGACCGTTGTTTTTTGTTATTATTAATAACATTAGATTTTTTTGGATTTTAAATTTAAAAGAAAATAAATCAGAATTATCTTAAATTAAGTGCTCAAATAAATATCCATTGTTTGCCAAACAGAACCCAAGTTTATCATAAAAATTGCGTTGCATATTTATTAATTGTCGGTTTGTAATTTTTCTGCATTCTTCCACAATTTTTCGTTTCAAAGAGCCTGCATTTGCATGTCTAGTTTTGTAGATATTATTTTTCAAATGCCCCCATAAAAAAAAGTCATTTGGGGACAAATCCGGAGATAGATCTGGCCAGTTTACTGGACCACCGCGTCCTATCCAGCAATTTGGGAAACATTGGTTTACAAATGTCTTAATTTCATTTGTAGAATGAGCAGGACAGCCATCCTGCTGAAACCAAATCGTATTTTCCCCTGCAACATTATCCAGAGCAGGCCCAATTTCTGTCTCGAAACTAAAAATATTTCTGGAAATTTAGTGTGCCATCAATAAAAAAAGGTCCTATAATATTGGAACCTAACATTCCAATCCAAACATTCACACTTTCGCGATTTTGAGAATGGTTATTTAAAATTAAATGTTGATTTTCTTTGTGCCAACTACGATAATTTTGAACATTTGGTTCTCCATTAATGCTAAATATGGATTCATCAGAAAAACAAATATTTTTGATAAAATTTCTGTCAGCATTCGTCTTTTCCATTATCGTTTCGCAAAATATCATGCGGTTTACTCTATCATGTTTAAAAATTTCTTGATGGCGAGAATATTTAAAAGATTTGTATTTATGTTTTTTTAATATTCTGAAGGCCGTGGTGTGATGTATTCCTAATCCCGATGCAATTTCTCTTGTACTCACACTAGGATTATTCGATACCTAAGCTAGAACATTTATTTCATTGACGTTATCATCAATCTCAATTTCTTTTTCTGGTGCAACATGTTTTTTAATGCAACTGTGGCATGGATGGAACACTGATCCATATTTAATTTGATTATTAATAACTCTTTGAAGAGTGTGAATTGAAAGAATTGGATTGTGAGGATACGAACCCGCAAATAAATCTCGCACTTGTCTTAAACTATCACCACCATAATACAACCTAAGAAATTCATTTCTTTCACTAATTGTGTACTCGTAATTGTCCACCATTTTTTCTAATAATTAACTTTATAAATTGAACACTAATAACTAATTACTGGCAATAAACTTATGAAACAAGAAAAATAATATTCTTCTGACAGATAAGTCGTCAATCTTTTGATTACAATTTTGTTTCATTTCCAAGGATAATCCTATTTTTGAGCTAATTTTTAATATTTTCATATTAATTTCTGCCGTTATAGGACATGTAAAATTAATTCTATTTATTGATTCTGATGTAGAATTTTATGGTCTACAACTCTTATTTGAAGCTTTTTAACATAAAATAATTAGGAAAGCAGGAAATTAAGAAAGTATGATTTTACATGTTAAAGTCCTATGTTCCGGGGTCGCGGTCAACACACTGTATAAAGTAAGTTTTAATTTGAATATATGTACATTTACAATAAAAATTACATAACACAATTATTATTTTATTAGGTTTACTTATAATAAGTTTATTAATTATTATAATATATTTTTGCTAAACTGAAATTTGTTTCTGCAAGAGTAGTTGGGAATAGCTATTATGAGAAAAAATATTGTTGTCTGTTTTCAGGTTGGTAAAAATTTCGTCTTGTATTCACACAGCTTGTAGTAGGATTTAGATCTCACAAATAAATCAAATATTAGTGAAATATTATATTAAATAAATTTCTTTATTAAGCTCCCTTTAATCCGAAGATTTTTATTATATGTAATATATAATTTTAATTTATATTTTAGCTGGAATGTACTGACAAGTTATCGAATTGTATTTGCTCTGTTCAATTAAATGAAACGTATAAATTTGTAGAAAAATGTTTTAAATCGCAAGAAATTTTAAAGCGAAATGCAAAACAACAATCGCAAAATAGTGAAGTTATGAAAAACGAAATTAAAAATGAAAGCGAAATTAAAGCAGAGAATATTGATGAAGAATACATTAAACTAGATTTGAAAACTAATGTAAATATTAAAGTTGAAGAAAGTTTAGAATCACAAAGTAATACAAATTTTGATACTGCTTGTATGAAACAAGAAGCTATTAATGAAGAGAACATTGAAGTAGATTTGAAAAATGGTACGAATATTAAATTTGAAGATAATTTGAAATCCGAATTTTTAGATTTACATTCAGAATTAATAATTTAGGAAGAATATTCTAATTTTGAGAATGAAACCAATATAAAACGTTGTCAAGCTAGTAGAGATTCGAAGAAAAATAATATTTTCAGTCCGAAAGAAAATGATGAATCTGTAAAGAAAAGAAAATCTCATAAATGTACATTATGTAAGAAAACTTTTTCTTGCAATGCTAATTTAAAACAACATATACGTTCTCATACAAATGAGAGACCTTATAAATGCGAAATATGTGAGAAAACTTTTACTCAGAATGGAAATTTAAAAACGCATATCCGTTCTCATACAAATGATAGACCTTATAAATGCAAAATATTTGAGAAAACTTTTACTCAATATGAAAATTTAAAAAGGCATATCCGTTCTCATACAAATGAGAGACCTTATAAATGCGAAATATGTGAGAGAACTTTTACTGAAAGTTCACACTTATAAATGCGAAGTATGTGGAAAAGCATTTACTCGAAGTGGAGGTTTAAAAGTGCACATTCGTTTTCATACAAATGAGAGACCTTATAAATGCGAAATATGTGAAAAACAATTTACTCAAAGTGGAGATTTAAGAAGACATATCCGTTCTCATGCAAATGAGTGACCTTATAAATGCAAAATTTGTGAGAAAACTTTACTGTAAGTGGAAACTTAAGACAACATATCCGTTCTCATTCAAAGAAGAAACCTTATAAATGTGAAATATGTGAGAAAACTTTTTCTGTAAGGGGAAACTTAAAAGTACATATCCGTTCTCTTACAAAGGAGAAACCTTATAAATGTGAAATATGTCAGAAAACTTTTACTGTAAGTGGAACCTTAAAAAGACATATCCGTTCTCATACAAAAGAGCAATTTTATAAGTGCAAAATATGTGAAAAACAATTTACCCAAAGTGGTGATGTAACAAAGCATTTTTGTACCATATAAAAGTAAAATTTGTGAGAAAGCTTTTATTAAGAGTGGCATTTTAAAGAGGCATATCCGTTCTCATGCAAAGGAGAAACCCGATGAATGCGAAATGGAAAACTTTTCCTCAGAGTAGAAATTTAAAAGAAACATATTCGTATTTATATTGTAGCGATTTAATTTTTGTAGTTCTCTTTTTATTAATGATTAATTTAAATATTGTTAAGCCTCATTCAGATTGCTCTGTCCCTAGTGAAATCAGTGTTATGTTTTAGCGCAGACCTAGTAGTTCTGAACCAAACTACATGTGAGTTTATAGGAATACATTGCAAATGCACGGATTTAGTTTTATTAGCAAATTTTGTTTTATCGTAGCCAAAGTCCGACCTAACCAAGGTTTCTTAACTAAAATTCACTTATGATTTAAAACAGAGCAATCAGATTTCGCAGTAAGATGAGATAGCGATGTATATCAGTTTTTATGTAAGAAACTTCAAATTTATAATATGTAAATAAGCAGTTTGGAACATAAAATTAATATTATCTTGAAGACGCGTATTTAATGTAGTAAAAATAACATTTATTTTACACACAACAGAAGAAAAATTAGCGAAAACCAAGAAGATGGTAATTTCATCTTATCAATTTGTAAAATTATATTTCTGTCTTATGCTATTCTAAATGTTTCCAAATAATTATACAAGTCTTATTTTGTATGATCATAAATTATTTTTAATAAATATTTAACACAACAAAATAACTTTAACTGACACAAAAAAAGATACGCTACTAAAGATAACCAATAACTGTTTAGCATATATACAACGTAAATAGAAATATCAGAAATGATTTCTAACAGCATTTAAATTGTTATCACATTTAGACATACAGGCAATGTAAATGGTCAAGTTTTTGCGCTGTGCTAAATCATGAAACTAAAACTAAATCGTAAAACTGTTTTGGCAGTCTGAATGAAGTTTTATTTTAAATGCAATTTGTCAGTATCTGGTTTTACATGATTAATATTTTAAATTTAATTAAAATGTTAAGTCTAATTCAGACTGCCGTTTTAGTTTTACGCAGAAGTACAAGAATTTGAGCAATCTAAACACTTAACATATTTTTAGGTTTTTACACCTAGTGTTTGGATTGGTCAAATTATTGTGCTTGTGCGTAAAACTAAAACGGCAGTCTGAATTAGACTTTATGTACAATAATGTTTTTTAATTTCTATAAAAATCAACATGTATATGAAAATTTATAACACACTACGAAATGACAATAAACCTTTTTTATGCGTTCCTAATACAAATTGAAATTTTCAGTCTTCATTGTGACAAGAAGATAATAAAATAGTTTGTTGATATATTTTAATGTAACGATGACGGCATTTACCCAAATTAATTTTATATATTTTTCAATTTATATTAATTTTATTATTATTAAATATGTAAACTATATTAAATATTATTTATAATAAAATTCAAATAAATAAATATAACAATATTATTATGTAATATGTGTTTACCAATTGTATATTTAATAATATGAATAAAATGTTTTTTCTTCAAGCGTATCATAAGAGTTTGTACTGGGTGTCCAATTTTAAGTTTTTCAGCAGAATATCTCGAAATGAAACACCTATTTTTTATTGCAAATTCGGAAAGAGCATAAAAAAACTATGTAGACATTTATAGATCTAACATCGCCAGAAAATGAAAAACTCATTTTCACTAGTAATATCAAACAAAATAAACAATTTTGTATTTCGAAAATCATATGGCAAAATACGAAATAAAACTGTTAATACTAAATCATTGGAGAAAATTCATTTAGGAGAATTAAAACCAATCCTATTAAAACATTCTTATTCGCATGCTAATAATATTGTTATTGTAATATTAGAAATAATTATACTAATTTGTATTTTTATTGGAATAATTAAAAATTTGTAAAAAGAAGTATGTGTATGATAGACAAAAAAATGAAAATATACAATAAAATATAGTTTCATCTAGCGCGGGAGGAATTATATGTATAATGTTGCCGCCCGAGGCATTAGAGATAAGGCACATTTTACGTTACACACTGCCCGTATGCATAAAACTAAATTTAACGAGTAATTATAAAACGAACCGTTAACATATAATGACCATTATATTATTTTTGATATTCATAAATATAACAAGAGATATTTAACGCTTCGTTTTGAAATGAACGTTCGTTAAATTGTTTGGTAACTTTTTAGTGACTTTTGGTGTTGAACGGTATATCACACTAGTTTATCCATGTGCTTCATCTGACAGAATTCGTATTTATAACTGTTTATAACCTTAAATTACAAGTTACAAAATGAATTTATCGACCGATAAAAAGCGTTTTAAGGCAAAAAATTTTACGGAGAAGGAGACTAGTATTATTTTAGATGTACTTGAAAAGCACATACATATAATAGAAAATAAAAAAACCGATGCAATAAATGTCAAACAAAAAAATTATACATGGGAAAAAATAACTGAAGAATTTAATGCTATAAACGACATTCAAAGAACAGTGTCACAATTGAAAATATTTTATGACAATTACAAAAGAAAAAAAAGGAAGGATAACGCTGACGATAAAGTAATTAATATAAATATTATTTTATTCTTTATTAATTTATTATATTAAACAATGGTGCTTTTTATAGGCTGAATTTTACAAAACTGGTGGCGGTACATATATAAAAAAGTTGGATGTAAATGGCGAACGTCTAATAAATATGATAAAAAAACAGTTTGAACCAGATAATAACATATACGATAGTGCTTCACAATACCATGATGCAGATGCAGATGCAAATTTATCAAACCATTCAGAGCAGGTAAATTTATCTTGAGCTACACGCAAAACATTTTTAAATAACTTTTAATGAAAACAGAAATTTAAAAATATTTTTTTATTTAATATGACAAATTTGTTTTCAGAGTATAAGTACCGGTCACAACTGTGTAGAGCCCATTGAAATAGAAAATATTGAACATAGCATTATAACATTTGAAGATTCCAATATGCAAGTTAGTATTGCTACTATGTGTGTACATAACTTACATATTTAATTTTCAAATTAATATTTATATGCGTATATTGTTCTAGAACATAAATATTGTATGTCAAAGTAATACTGAAAGCACACCATCGACTAGTTATTTTGGAAATGAAGAAAATATAGTGCCAAATATATTTCGTAAAAGAAAAGTGCCAAAAAATTTAAAACCTAAAACAATTTATAATGCTCTAGAAGAATTGACAGAATCAAAAACTTCAAAAAAAAAATTGGAATCCGATTATTTCAAACTAAAATTGGATTATAAAAGACAGTGTTTGGAAAGAAAAATACAATCAGACAAAGAGGCATCGGAATTATTTTTATTAGAGAAACAAAAACTTAAAAATGACATAAAACTACAAGAAATTAAAATTGAACAAGAATTATTAAAATTAAATAAAAATGATTTACAAGAAAAATAATTTTAGATATAAATTACATTATATTCTTAAATCGAGACCGCACATATGTTAGTCATATATGAATTAGGAATAATAATAAATAATTCGTATTATATTATTAAATTCAATTAATATATGTTTATAGATATATTAATGAATATGTATTTGTTTTGTATTATTAATACGATTACGCATTGCGTATTTTAAAGAGATACTTCAGTATTCGATTACGAATAACGTATGTACGGACTCGGCTTTAAATAATAAAATTTATTTTGTTTATTTTTTGTTCTAAATGTATATTTCATAATGTGTATATAATACATAACTGTTTCATATTATTAACATACATTTATCGAATAAAAGTATTATTTATAAAGATATTTCGATTGTTATTATTAACATTTTCATAAACGTCAATTTCATCGTCTGAATGATTTAAATCTTCTAATTCGATATCAACTTCGTCGTTCAAAATAATACAAAGATTGTGTAAAACAGCTGTTGCAACTATAATGTGCAAAATAGTTTGTTTTTTCAATCTCATTCCTAATGAAAGACAAGGAAAACGTCTTTTCCAAACACCGAATGCTCTTTCAATACTATTTCTAGTATGGATATGTGCTTCATTATATCTTCGTTCGGCCTCTACTGTTGGATTTAATACCGGTGTAAATAAATAATTTTTTAATGCATAAGCTGAATCGCCCAACAAATAACAATTAGGGTATTTGTTTTGTTCAAAGTCTATTCTTAATGGTGAATCATAAAAAATTGTAGAATCATGTACACTGCCAGGCCATCTTGCAATAATGTCAAGAAATTTTAGTTTAGCATCACAAACACATTGTACATTATATGAAAAATACCCTTTACGATTTCGATATAATTCTGCATGCCTACCACCTGGTGATTGTATTCGTATATGAGTTCCATCGACTGCCCCAATTACACATGGAAATCTATGGATAGAATAGAATTCTAACTGGATTTTTCGCCGCTCTACTTCAGTATTCGGCATTTTAATAAATTCTTTACTTAAAGAAGCTATTTTTCTAGTAACAACTGGAATAATTCTACTAATAGTTGATTGACTGACATTAATGTGGTCAGCTAATACTTGCTGAAAAGAACCGGTAGCATAAAATCTCAATGTCAATAAAATTTTATCCATTGCAGATAATGGTTTATTTCGTAATGTATCTGTTCTTAGATCTTGACCAATAATATCACAAAGATGAAGCACTGTTTCTTTTTCTAATCTATATCGTTGTTTAAATTCTAAATCATCATATATTTCATAAGGGTTATTTCTTTTTCGGAAAACTCTTGGCTTTGGTACCAATGACAAAACTTTTTCTACAAAATCAGAATCAGAATCAGATGTTTCTGAAAATGATGAAGACAATGATGATGAAGATGTTGATGATGTGTCCATTTCTATAAAATCAATTTTTTAATAATAAACATTATGTAGCATAAATCATAAGTAAAAAAGGAAAAACAAATACTCACCTTTAACGATATTTTTATCACGAAATTTAAAAATAAAAGTATGAAATTTATAAAATATGTAATTATAAGTTTAATATAATAACAAGTTTGCTTTTTGTACAATCTATTTGTCAATATAATCAAGCGTTATAAATATAATGGCAGAAAATCAAGCCATTAAATTTAACGAAGAATATAATGATTGTAAGTGCTAACGGACGTTTATGAATACGAAAAATACAATTTAACTGACCGTTTAGTGGAAAACGGAGCGTTATACGTTTAATGAACGTTTATGCATACGGGCATTATCATATTTCTTTATGAGAAACTATCGCGTTCTCACACTATGTAGTGGAAGTTAGAATTTTTCTGCTCGTCTATTTGTACAGACGTATATATTTGTCGTTCTTGTAAAATTTTAATACAAATTTTTAAATATAATTTTCTCGATCGATTATTTATATATTTATAATTTATTTTTATGTAACTTATTATTGGCGTATTTAATAAAAGGTCAAATATGTGAATATGTTTTATTTGTAGCCATAACTTTTCATTCATTTATAACAAAAATTAATTTAACATTTTTTACATACAAAAAAATAAAACATAACTTTTCAACAACATAGGACAAATAGCATTACACCAAAATATTTTACATTTTTCAATTAAATTTAAACAATTTTTATCAAATTAAACCTGCACGTAATCGTAACTTTTATTTCTTGTAAATTTTGTATTTGCTACACAAAATAGACATTTCTGCTTATTTAATAAAAATATTGCATCTGCGCTTAAAATATTTTCCTTATTTTTCCAGTTGCATCAATATAATTTAAATGCTAATTTTTTAAAATTATATGCAAATATATTTACAAAATATAGTAGGTACAGACAGAGTTCGACTGACCCACCGGGGCACCGGGCTTTCCCCGGTGGGCCGTTATCATTATGGGCCTTGACCGGCGATTGTCAAAAAATTAAGTTTTACAAAAGTTTAAGAACAGATTATCCCAAAAACAACGATATGTATTGAATGCCGAGATATATATATATATATATATATATATATATATATATATATATATATATATATATATATATATATTACGGGTTTACGGTATAGGTTGAAATTAGTAAAATGCAAACATAAGCATTATATCAATTTATTGCTTTGGCCAATATTTCGCCAAGAGATTTTTGGCTTCTTGAGGGTTAACACTGAATATAAGAAAAATATACAAGAATTACACATAGAACATAGTAACAAACTAGATTATATGTTCTGTAGAAAAATATTTTATAACTAACATGTACCTATGACATGAGTGTATGCTATTGTTAATATTCGGAAAATGTTTCTGGTTTCTTAATTCATGAATAACGAAAATAAAAGAGAATAAAAAAAATTAATAAAACCTTTAAAATAGAATGTCGTCTGTTTGTAAAAATAATAATAAATAAAATAAAATAATAAATTAAATGAGAATATAATACTTATTTCTATCTTTGTTAAAAATTTTAAATACGTAAAAACACACAAAATATTTATAGTTTGAGATTGTAAAAAAATGATTTTGGAAAATTAGAAAAATTATAATAACCGTTAATTTTGAATCTCATCAAAAAACACAAGTTTTAACAGAGGTACAAAATTTAAAAAAAAAATATTTTTTTTATAAAAATTATTTTTGAACCTAAAAATAATAATAAATAAATAAAAAGGGGCTATGTGGAGTAACAGTTATAAAATTTGTTGATTTTTAATTTTTGTAGTTTAAATAATGATTTATAATGTAATATAGCTTGCAAAAGATTTAGTGAGTTTGATTGAAAAGAATTTTTTTGTGGTCTAGTGTCATTATGTTGGAGTAAGTAGTTAATGCGTTCCTCACGTCACATTCTTATTATTAATAACCTCACTTTTGTGTTTTGAAATGTGATATGATTCCAATGTTAGTAGCTCTTGAAGTAGTTTTGTTCAGTCTCTAATATTACAGGATTATCATAATCTGCGAGATGTTTAGTTTTGCGTAGGTATATGTAAAGCTAAGCTGCACATTTTGTTCGTTTTAGTCTGATCACTGCGGTGTTGAGTAATACGATGCTTGAGGTTTTGAGCTGAGGTACCAACATCAAATTTGTTGAAGGAACATTGAATGGCTGGCATACGCCGTATTAATTGTTGTTAAAGCAGGCCACTTTTCTTTTACTTTGGTATGTAGATTAGAGATGGTTTTCCTGATTTTTAACGCAATCCTGATATTTTTATCTTTCTTAAATAGTGCTGTTAGTTTATTTGAGAGGTTCTTGATGTTGGTGAGTGAGACATATTTGATGGACTTATCATCGGAGACGTCACTAGTGTTCGTCTGAGTTCCTCAAAATTACTAATTTCAACCTATACCGTAAACCTGTAAAATTTTCAGTATATATATATATATATATATATATATATATATATATATATATATATCGGTTCAGTTTCGGTTTCCGTTCCGGCAAAAATAACGTTTTTTTTTTCGGCTAACCTGCTCTAAACGTGCACCGTTTCAACAAATACATTACATTCAGTTTGTCAAGTCACCCTTTCTCTATAATCTGCTTTATGGCGCAACCTGTAAGTCACCTTAACGAAATACGTAAACAACATAAAAATGATAAGATTTCAAAGAAATATAATACGATTATTCATACTAATATTAATTTTAAATTCTTACTATGTACTACTATCATAAAACCAAGGTGACAAATCACTTTTTTTACAAAAAATAGTCACAATTTTATTTATATTTATAATTTATGAATATGGTATTACGCAATAATATATATATATATATATATATATATATATATATATATATATATATATATATATATATATACTAGGGTGTCCGTAAATTAAAAAAAAAATTCCAGTAAGGCTAAAATCGATAATTATTTTACATCGAGAAACATCAGAAATAATATTTTTTTGCTTGTTTTTACCACTTTGACTGCAAGGAAAAGTGGTATAGCGTCTGTAACATTTTCAAAAAAAAAAAAAAAAATTTGTGTATAGAAATTCTTCATATAGTCGCTAGATAACGAATCTGAACTTAGTTTATGTGGGTGTATGTGTGTGCGTCGTCAGCTCGCTCGCTCGGTCGTAAGTCAAAATTTTCTGATCACAACTCTTCCTAGACGGGGTTCAACCGATTTTAATGAAATTTTCAGGATAAATTTGTCTAGTACCCAAGATGGTTATGTGATTTTATTTTTTTCCAGTGATGCCAACTTTCCGAGAAAAAAATTACTAAAATTTATAAAAATTTATATTGGCTACATATTTATTCGATTTTGATCAGATTTTCAGAAAAGATTTCCCTAATGCTCCCATTAATTATATAATTTTATTAATATCCAGTGTTGCCAACTTTCCGAGAAAAAAAATTACTAAATTTTAGAAAATTCATTATGACCACTATTTAACCGATTCTAAAAGGTTAGAAAATGATCTACTGTGGCGAAATTTAAATAAAATAAAAATAATATTATAAAAAATCCCAAAACCACACTTAAATTAAAATAAAGCTAAATACGTATTTCGGAAGCTAAGCTTCCATCTTCAGTAGCAAATAAAATATACAAAAATCTTACCTGTGATCCAAAGTACAAAAACACTTAAGCACTTGTCGAAGATCACTGGCGAGTTGGAAAAAATAAAAATAAAATATGTTAAATAAGTAAAACTATGGTGAGGGGGGGTGTTGAATTTTTTATAATATTATTTTTATTTTATTTAACCGATTCTAATCAAATTTTCATAAAAAAAATTCTCCTAGTGCCTAAATAAATTATGCAATTTTAACAAAAAACAGTGTTGCCAACTTATCGAGAAAAAAATTATTATTTATTCGATTTTCATCAAATTTTCCTCAAAGTTTCTTCTAGTGCCCACATAAATTATAATTTCATTAAAGATATTGTGTTGCCAACTTTCCGAGAAATGTCAAAGTGGTTTATATATGGGTTTACCCACATACTTCTAATCTTGTTAAGAAAGTAACAGGTTTCTTTACACAACTGAAATTTTCGGGAAACGCATGTAAATATATCGTTTATATCTTCTATATATTAACACGCGTTTTCTGAAAATTTCAGTTGTGTAGAGGAACCTGTTACTTTCGTAAAAACATGCTAAAAATATTATTTCTGATGTTTTTCGATGTAAAATTATCGATTTTAGCCTTACTGGAAAATTTCAGTTGTTATCGATTTTAGCCTTACCGAAATTTTTTTTTACGGACACTCTAATATATATATATTGTATTAAATTTTGATGGGAAGAATCAAACTGTCATTAAAGATTCTGTGTCAAGGTTTCAGTGGTGTATTTTCTTCAGGACCTAGAAATTTTATTTATTTGAAATAAACTAATTGTACATTAAGAAAAATTACAGTGAATTAATATTAAAAATTGTTTTTGTAACATTACATGTCTTTGTTAGAATATTGAGAAACAAATACATAATGATATGGCAATCATAAAATTTGCATATTGTACAAAATTATTTTTTTTGACTTGATGATTTATACAATCTGCAAATTTTATAATTTCTGTACCATTTTTGTATTTGTATATGTATTTAAAAATGCATTTAAATTTTTTAAAAAAAGAAAGGAAACAAAACCAATTACATATCTAATTACCATTTATTTATTTTTAATATTCGACTACAAATATTTTCACATTGTTCTTATTAACAGAATTAATCAGTTACTTTTTAATTATTTTGTCGACTTAATGATTTGTACAATTTTCTACCAAGAACATGTCCTGAAGGAAGTAAAAATACCACTGAAAACTTGACACAGAATCTTAAATGAGAATTTGATTTGACTATCTTTCCATCAAAAATTTTATACATTATAATAAATTATAGTTGTGAATTTTCTACGTATGTATATATATATATATATATATATATATATATATATATATATATATATATTTTCCACGTGCTTGATAAAATGATCCTAAATTCAATAAAAGTAACGAAAACAAACCTCATTTGACGTTTAAGTGGTGCCGCGAGAGTGATAAATATCGAAAAATTGTGTTTTTCATGTTTATTTTTTTATTGCACTATTTCCAGACAATATCAAATGTTATCGTTTTATTAAGAAATAGATATTTTTAGTATAAGAATATTATTTATAAATGAAATATTTGTAAGCGTGTAGTATTATTTTTAATACTTTTTTAAAATTGTTTTGCGCAGTTGCGCAATGTTATAGTAAAAAATATGAAAAACCGGAAAACATATTTTTTTCGAATAGCCACAACTTTAGCTAATCTCATCGTGTCAACGTGAAATTTTGTGCACAACTAATCAGAAACCAATAAATTTTTCGATTCATGTATCAGAAATGTGTTATTATTTTAAGTTAAAAACTGTGAAACCTGAAAAATTATGTGAAAAATGCCATTTTCAAAATATACAGCGGCCGCCAAAATGTCTACATCATATAAGAAATATTTTTATTATTAGTTTTTGTGAAAATAATGATTACGAAATTTTGTGGTGCTTGTCTGTAAGATAAAAATGCAATAGCCGGAAGTACTGATATCACTTTCCGGCATAGGTCAAATTAAATACATACATACACAATCACGCTGTGTGGCACAAACTTACTTAATTAATTAGTTAAAATTGAATTATCCTATTCAGTTAGTTGAGCTATATGTATTCCAAGTTTCAAGTTTTTAGCACATCGTGGGGAAGTTAGTTTAAAATGGATTACCAAATTTGTACCACGAACAGACAAACAAATAAATAAACAGACAGGAACAAAAGCGATTTAATGAAAACGAGTTATAAATCAAATATTTTTCTATCGCATTAAATATGTTGTCAGTGATTTTAATAAATCTTCTGATATATACTAAATGAGCCAAATAAATTAAATTACTTTGGGCTTCTAGTTCGACTCGAAGTGGTTCGTCGAAACCGACTGCGGCATGTTTCGATGAATAATAATGTTTATAATATGACCATGGTACTTTTCGATCATAGCGGGTAAGAAAACTCTCTTTGTCTAGAGAAAAATATACCACAAAAGAAAAATTAGTCAAAATTTCAATTAATCACTTTTTTCAAGAGCGTTAAATACATATATGTACATTATACAATAAATTACACCATGTACCAAAACTTTTCCACTATCTTAAAATTGATTTCCTCCAAACATTCTTATCCAAACAAGAAATATTAGCTTTATCCATATTCATTATGCCCCTCTCATATATGCTCTTCTATTCTTACTAGTTGGAAACTTCCGCTCACGCAAGCAACTCTCTCAATCAAACACAACTTCAACTACTCATGGGACATCCATGCAAACGTATAGGTACCTTTCAAATTATTTGCATATATTTTTTAAACTAAATGTTCATTAGACATTTGCTGAAGATAACCGAACCATCTTAACTGACTAACACCAATTTTTGCATTATTATTTTTTTTTCAATTTCACACTCATCATACCACTAATTTATTTCGTACCCGATTCATTTTAGTTACACCACAATAAGCTACATAAAAATCTTATTTCTACAGCAGTCATTTTCTTTTAACATTTTTACAGTTACTCAACTACCATACATCAACGTAGGCACCCTAATAACTGTTCTTACCCAAAAATGTGCCAAAATATTGACATCAAATGTTCTTTCTCTGTATCATTTTATCTGGAATGTGCAAAAATAATTGACCCGACACAACTCCAGCGTTATTAATTAAGATAGTCACCTGAAAAAAATAATAACGGAAAATTATTTATTGAACATATACTTTACATATAATTTAAGCTAGTTACATAAACCGCAGATTGATTGATTAACTAATGTATGACTTGATCACATTGTTAACTATTAATATGGTTTCATAACGTTTTATGTAACCAGACCTCAGAGCAATAATTATAAAAAAAAAATATTAAAAATTTACTATTTTAAGGCGAAATATTGAAAGATTATATAAAAACAATATCATAACTGTTGAAAAGAAAGAACACTGTTGAATCGCCAATATATAATATCACTCAGTTGGTATGAGATCACACTGTTGGAGTGATATCATACAGTTGGCATGACTGCTAAGTATTGTAACCATATACAGAGTGTCCAAGATAACTCCGTATGCATGGGGATCTCCGGAACTGTTAGAGATACGACCTCGGTTAAATTAGATGAAAGTTGCCTCATTAGTAGGCGAGTTTAGTCATCTTTTGTTTTTTCCAAAAAATTCTTTAGGTTACTAGATATAGACAAAAATGCAAATTTTGCTTTTTTATATTTTTGCTTATAACTCTCGAATGCAAAACGATACATTATTTTGGTTTGCACTTTCTTAAGACACTTTTTTACACAGAATTTCCAGAAGTTACCAGAATTTTTGTGCCATGTACTGTTTTCGAGATTTATGATGCAACTTTTATTTTTCTTATGTAACTAGTATTTCAATGTAGTGTCATTAAAAAGATCTTTTTTTTTGCTTTCCAGTGATATAACATAGTCCTACTTTATTTTAAATAATAACATGGAAAATTGAAAAAAATCTATTTTGCAAAGTAATAATTTATTTTTTTAGTTGAAAATTAAGTAAGCCATGTTAAAACAAATGAAACATGAGCCCTACTTTAATTTAAACAATAATATAGAATTATAATAAAAAAAAAAACAATTTATAAAATACTAATGGCATATTTTACATTCGTAATAACTAATAACTATAACAGTAAAATTACATTAAAGTGTTCAAATAAACCACCGTTTTCTTAAATGAACATACGTGTTCTCTTAAGCATTGCTTGTGTTAGGTTAGTTTTAGGTATTTAATACCGTACTCAATCAAATTCATGTTTAATATTCTATACATCCCTACACTGGGTTGCCTTCTTTAAGGATATAAATTTAAATACATTTCCGCGGCTAATACTGCGTTACTTTGACAACGAATGTAACAATAAAGCATTTCAAACTTCTCTAAATTTTCAAACCGCTCTATGAATTAATATTCTTTCAATAAGCACTCCAATAAAACTAACTAACTAACTAAGACAATAATCAGAAGAAAAGCAAAACCAAAAATTTAATAATAAGGAAAACAATGCCTATTTCTCATGTTTCATTTGTTTTGATATGGCCTACTCGGTTTTCAACTAAATAAATGAATTATTACTTTGCAAAATAGATTTTTTCAATTTTTCATGTTATTATTTAAAATAAAGTAGGACTATGTTATATCACTGGAAAGCAAAAAAAAAGATCTTTTTAATGACACTACATTGAAATACTAGTTATATAAGAAAAATCAAAGTTGCATCATAAATCTCAAAAACGGTACATGATAAAAAAATTTTGGTTACTCCTGGAAATTCTGTGTAAAAAATTGTCTTAAGAAAGTGCATACCAAAATAATGTATCGTTTTGCATACGAGAGTTATAAGCGAAAATATAAAACAGCAAAATTTGCATTTTTGTCTATATCTAGTAACCCATGGATTTTTTTGGAAAAAACAAAAGATGACTAAACTCTCCTACTAATGAGGCAACTTTCATCTAATTTAACCGAGGTCGTATCTCAAACAGTTCCGGAGATCCCCATGCATACGGAGTTATCTTGGACACTCTGTATATGAGTATACAATAGATAATAAATATGCTTTTAAATTTGTTTATCTAGGATATGATGAGAATAAAGCCAGTTCGTTGTCATGGCAACAGCCTAGCACGGAACCGACAACAGTAATTATTAAAACACCATGCGAGCAAAATAGTACGCTACGTAAGAAACTTCCACCATTCACATCATGACCAATGAACATCGAAAAAATGGAACAAAAGACAAACTCCTGTTTACAAATATTTTACTACTAAAAAAAACATTGTTAATTTTTATAAAATATATTTTCTTTTGAAATACATACATAATTAATAAACATAATATATTATTTGTACTTATATAATTTTTTCCTAATGATGATACACGTTTAATATAAAATAAAAGAGAACCTCAACCTAAAAATGTTTTATCTATACTGCAAAAAATTTATGTAAATTTACAATGATAATAATGGTAATTTTAGTATATTTTAACACATTTTTAACATTTTTTTTGATACAAATTTTGCAATCGATTTTAAACTTAACTTCCCGATGAGCTAGAGACTTGAAACTTTAAATATGATTTAATGCAATATTAATGAATTAATTTATTCTATTAAAATAAGATAATTAACTGACAATTGTCAACACTGTTTATAGTTATTCAATGATAGTCATTTGTCGACCAACAACTCCAACATCGCCGTACTTTGCTCTAGCCAGTAAATAGTGAACGAGAGTTGTATTTTTCGGGTTTGTGGCTTGTTGATATTTTTGTTGGTGTAATTTGGGGGCCGTAGATCAAATTTTGTATGCAATTTGTGAGCAAACTCATGTCATAAAATCCATCTTTACATGCTTGTTACATAAATAAGTATTACTTTAAAATAAAACGGTTTTAGGTTCTAGTTCTGTATTAATATTCATCATTAATCATCATCAGGATAAATGATACAAATGACATTTACAGTAAATAAACAGAATATAGAAACAAGTTACTAGCTAACAAAATACAAGTAACTAGATAATGAAATTTATAAATTTTTAATTGAAGGAAACCAAATTTTATTTAAATCAGTGCATTTATTTTAATACAATAAGGTCTGAAAGTTTTTTTACTATAATAAAAAAAAATGAAAATAAATAAAAAAAACTAATATTTGAATTATAATAATGTTTAACATTTTAAATTTATTGTAGTTTTGTAAAATTTATCTGACAAACAAAAAAATATTTTTCCAATAAAATTTATTACATCATTAAATAATTATGTATTTTACAAGAAATAATATTATCAATTAATACTAATAATAACAAAACATAAAATTATTGCTAACAAATAAAAAATTGTAGATATTTTCGTTCATTTATTAAACAATTTTTATTATTACTTATTATTAAGATAAAAATTATCGCATTCAGAAAATTGTTAAATAAATTTTGTAAACAATGTATTGATAGTGAAATATATATATATATATATATATATATATATATATATATATAATAATAATAATAATAATAGTAATAATAATAATAATAATAATAATAATAATAATAATAATAATAATAATAATAATTCAAAGAATGTGGAAAACAAAAGCTACCATAATACCAATAGTTATAGGCGCAACAGGCATTATTTCAAAACAACTTCCAAAAGAAATCAGTAAAATCCCTGCATATCATAACATACCGGAACTACAGAAAAGCGTTTTATTAGGCACATCTCATATTCTAAGAAAAGTCCTGCTATAATGTATAATTGTATTTATTTATATTTATTGCCAAACTCTGAGGTGCATGGTTTGCATCTGAGTGCGACATAGCAACATATACCAGGTAAAACCTGTGAAACATAAAACACATAATAATAATAATAATAATAATTCCGCAGGAACGGGCTGGCCAGCAGCAACCTATTCGGGGAGTTGCAACCCCGCGGACCCGAGCAAACTGATGGACGATCCCAGTACTTTGTCATTTCTATGCGTATACTTGGGATGCGAGACCTGTGTCGTGTCGTGTTGCCTCAGTTATAGTACAACTATCGCACAGAACTGGCAATATAGACAAGGCCTCTGCTATTTGTAACAGTCATGGATATTTGATATTTAACATTTTCGGAAGTTAGTATGTGGACATATCCATGACTGTCTAGTGCTCTAGTGCATCAAACTTTGTCAGTTTGTCAGCATTTTTGGTCGTCGCCGTCGTTCAAAGTTTGATTGCATTCGATGTTTGTTTGAACTGCATTTTTATGAATCTAGTTTAGTCGAAAACTAAATTATTTTAATTTAGTTACGGATAGATATCCAAGATTAGAACATTATGTTATCGATATGCAAAAAGCATTAGTCCATATATTGTAATAATTTTTAGTTATTTTGCAATACATTTTGTTAATTAATTTTATTTCATTAATTAAAGAAAATTATATTTTAAATTGTTGTCGTTAATTTGTTGTTAAAAACTTCAAGAAATCAACCACGATTTTTGCAATCTATATTTCCTCTCGGCCATGCCGAAATCGTTTTTAGTAAAACTTGTAGGTTGTTACATTTTTGACATAAGAATCTTGTAACTTTGGTTGTGGCGATTGTGTTGCCTACCTCAGTGGTTGTTTTAAATTTTGTTTGTTTTGTACTTTTAATTATATTGGTTGAATATTAGCAAGTTAAACAGTATTGAAAACATAATTGGATAATACTAATGTCTTCAATTTACCCTCTCGTCTTCTCTCCCAGGCTAGATACACTCTATAAACTGCGATATGGCGCAATATGTTTTAGTATTAAGTCACCGCGGTTGCAGTCATAAAATTTGAACAATATTTTGATTTTTCTTGGAAAAAATGTTCGTTTAATTTTTAATAATAATAATAATAACACATAATTCTTGTATAAAATAAATATTATGATGTTTGCATAAAAAAAACCTAATTTATTACAACGTATTGTTTTTTTATTTCGAAAATCAACAATTTCAAGTTCGAAAATTTGAGATAAATTTGTGCGATATTTTGTTTATACAAATTTGAAATACCATCATGAAATTTCAACCACTGTTATTGTAATTAACAAGGTAATATATATATATATATATATATATATATATATATATATATATATATATATATATATATTTCCTATTTTTATAACAAACAAAATAATGACTGAATTACTAGATACTCGCGAAAGCAGGATTAGGGCTCTCAATCCTGCTAAAAGAATGATTTCTTTGATTTGGTTCTCTTCTAATAATTTTAGCTATACAGCTAACACAATGTTCTAAAATATAGACATTAATCGCAGATGTTTGACATATCAGTTTTGCTTAAATCATTTAGCACGCAAAAAAATACACAATAGACCGTGATTTACAAATTAAATTATGTTTACAAAATTATGTACCTTTAAAGATTGGAATTAATATATCAAAATTCTACAGTTTTAAAACGTTTTTACTTTCTTCGGCTGCCATTTTAATTGAATATTTAAAGATATTTTACTTACTCTCCGTTTACGTCGAATGATGCACAAGAACTGACTTGTATCAACATGTAAGGTGACGCGTATTAAAAAATGTTAGGTATAATTTAATTACAGTACAAATTATATACGTATCATCCGAAGCACCAGTGTATTTTAAAATGTATTCTCGATATTTATACTTTTCTGAACCCAGGATACTCCAGTTAAAATATTTCCAATTACTAATAAATCACCCTGTATATGTATAGCATTTAAAATTATTCATATTTTTTGTCAATATCTATTTTGCTATTTTCCAGATACACATAGCTTGATTTAACATATAAGGTTTAATATAAATATATAATTGCACCTAATATCTAATATTTTTATATTGACAAAACTAATATTATTGCATAATAAAATGTTGCTATTATAAAAATCTTAGCAATACGTGCATAGCAATCTTTTTTTCTCTGTGTATGAATTAATAGTATATTATCCGTTGAAAATGTTTTAAAAAGTATTTATCTAAATAATTGGCATCTGCTTGTAGCAATGCTTGTAAACCGATATCAATAGAAAAACAAAGGCATATTTATATATAATTTTATGGTATATATCACGTATTTTATGAATACGAAAGAGATATATTCTTTAAATCGACAAACAAAGTACACACTAAATTAGTTACATTTCTGTTGCCTTTCGAAGTATTTTATTGAACCACTAGAGGAACATAATTATAGTTATGTATGGCTCTTAACAGCTTATGTTTCAGATATGGAAATGTCCATATGTTTGGGCGTTCTAGAAGAGTATAATACAGTAGAACCTCGGTATACGACCTTAATTCGTTCCTGATTTTTAGACTTATACCGAATAGGACGTATACCAAACCAACATTTCTCATAAGAAATAATTTAAAAATGATTAATCCCTTCTCATGTAAAAAATCTCCTATTGATATGGTAAATTAATAGGGTTGTAAAATAATTACTTATTCCGAATTGGATGTATTCTAAAACAGACGTATACCGAGGTACATCACTGTAGTACAAATTCAAAATTATTGGAAAGGAAAATAGAGGATGGTCAATATATGCATCGTTTTTGGTTAATTGCATTACGTAAAGCTGATGAAGAACAATAATTTGGAAATGCAATTTGGGAATCAGCAACGAAGTACTAGGTCAAGATAATATTATCAATATGTTAATGAATAAATCTATACACAAAATCCGTAATTCAAATATTTATTTATTATTAGATAATAACATATTGAAGCAATTACCGCTGCATGAACATAGAGTTCAATCAATTAAGCTTATATCATTATTTTAAAATACAAGTACATAATCTAACTTAATCCATAACTTTCACAATAGATCGAAATCGACATCATTATATATAAAAATGGTACATTTTAAAAATCAATACTTTAATAACTGTATTTATATTAGAACTGAGTATTAGTGGAATAATGTTTATATTATTATTTTTGTAATATTAAGCATTATTATAAAGTTTATATATATCTAACAACTTATTTGATTGATATTATTTAAATATTTTATATATAATATTTTTAACTTATGATATATATGTATATTAATTAATATGATTAGGTAAAAAACATTTTGTTATTTGTTTTTCTGTATTATGTATAAAAATGTATACTTTTCATATACTTTTACAATCTACATTACGTAAACAATAAATATTTCACTAAATATAAAGGGCAATTTTTGTTTATCTACAGTACAGTTTCTGTTTGTGACAGTTTAAGTTGTTTTGTTTAAATATATCTGACAAAGAATTTATGATTATGCAAGATGATACCTGTACAATCATTTGAAAAATACGAATGCTAAATAGAACATTTAGAATAGTATAGGACATAAATTTAATTTTACAGGTTTATAAGATAAATTCGCCATGTACTTTGTTTTCGTTAATTTTTCTTCTAATGTGTCTAAAATGAATGTTATTTTAATATATTAAATACGCGTTTTAAAAATAATATTAATTTTATTTTACAAACTGCTTATTTACATAGAATTTGACATTTCTTTCATAAAAATACATATAGATCGTTATCTCATGTTACTGCAAAATCTAATTAGCCGTTCTAAAAACATAAGTGAATTTAGTTAAAACTTTGGCTGCGATAAAACAAAATTTGCTAATGAAACTTATTCCGTGCATTTGAAATATATTCCTATAAGATCACATGTTGTTTGGTTCAGAACTACTAGCTCTGTGCTAAAACATTACACTGATTTCGCTAGCAAAAAAGCAGTCTAAGTGAGGCTTAACAAAGTTTAAAAATTAATCATTAATAAACAAAAGAACACTATAAATACGAATATGATTTTAATTTCTACTCTGAGGAAAAGTTTTTAATTTGGCATTCATCAGGTTTTTTCTTTGCATGAGACCGGACATTTTGCTTTAAATGACCACTCCACATAAAAGTTCTCTCACATATCTCGTATTTATAAGGTATCTCATTTGTATGAGAACGGGTATGTCTTCTTAAATCTCCACTTTGAGTAAATTGTTTTTCACATATTTCGCATTTATAAGGTCTCTAATTTGTATGAGAACGGATATGTCTTTTTAAATCCCCACTTTGACTAAAAGTTCTCTCACATATTTCGCATTTATAAGGTCTCTCATTTGTATGAGAACGTATATGTCGTGTTAAATTAGTAATCCAAGAAAAAGTTTTCTCACATATTTCGCATTTATAAGGTCTCTCATTTGTATGTATACGAATATGATCTTTTAAATGTCCACTCCACATGAAAGTTCTCTCACATATCTCGCATTTATAAGGTTTCTCATTTGTATGTGTACGAATGTGCACTTTCAAATCTCCACTTCGAATAAATGCTTTCTGACATATTTCGCATTTATAAGGTCTCTCATTTGTATGAGTACGTATATGTTTTTTTAAATCTCCACTTTGAGTAAATGTTTTCTCACATATTTCGCACTTATAAGGTCTCTCATTTGTATGTATACGGATATGTCTTCTTAAGCTACTATTTTCAGTGAAAATTCTTTCACATATTTCGCATTTATAAGGGCTGTCTTTTGTATGTATACGAATATGCGATTTTAAAGTTTCACTCCGAATAAAAGTTTTCTCACAAAATTTGCATTTATAAGTTCTCTCATTTGTATGTATACGAATATGCCTTTTTAAAATATAATTCCGAGTAAAAGTTTTCTCACATAATGTACATTTATGAGATTCACTTTTCTTTACAGATTCATCATTTTTTTTCGAACTGAGAATAATTTTATTTGAAGTTCTACTAGCTTGACAATGATTTATATCGGTTTCATTCTCAAAATCTGAATATTCTTCCTTAATTATTAATTCTGAATGTAAATCTAAAGATTCAGATTTCAAACTTTCTTCAAATTTAATATTTGTATCATTTCCCAAAACCACTTCAATGTTCTCTTCTTTAATAGCTTCTTCTTTCATACAAGCAGTATCAAAATTTGTATTATTTTGTTGTTCTAAACTATCTTCAACTTTAATGTTTCTATCAGTTTCTAAATCTTGTTTAATGTATTCTTCATCAATATTCTCTTCTTTAATATCGCTTTCATTTTTAATTTCGTTTTTCATAACTTCAGTATTTTGCGATTGTTGTTTTGCATATCGCTTTAAAATTTCTTGCGATTTAAAACATTTTTCTACAAATTTATACGTTTCATTTAATCGAACCGAACAAATTGAGCAAATACAGTCCGTCAACTTCTCAGTACATTCCAGCTAAAAATATAAATTAAAATTATATATTACACATAATAAAAATCTCCAGTTAAAAGGGAGCTTAATAAAAACTGTTTCTACTAATAACATCAAGTCCCTATGATATTTAACTAATATTTGATGTATATGAGTGATCTAAATCCCACTATAAGCTAGGTGGGTATATATATATATATATATATATATATATATATATATATATATATATATATATATATATATATATATATATATATATATACAGTGCGATATTTTTATCTCTGAACATATAAACTGAACTTCATATAAATATCCTATGTTCAATTTTAAAAATAACACATCAATCGCATGGATACATTCCTGACAGTTATGCAACCAATCTTACGTAATATGATGTTTGTTTAAATAAAAAATAAAATATATAACAGTATATGGTCATTTATTGTAAATTGCTGAACACTTAAATTTATAAATAATAATTAATAAATAATTCTATATTTTATAAAAAAAAATATAATTTTTAATTAATAAATTTATTAATTTATAAAAGTTGTTCGAAATGTCAGGATATTTAGCAGCAAATGAATCTCTCACATTTCTCAAACTATTCTTGTCGAAATACCAATGCAAAATTTCTAATCTTTCTTCTTTTGTATGCATTTTTAAACAAATTTCTTGAAATGTTGAAATAATGCGAATAGTTTAATGTTTTCTAAATATTTTGTTGAAAGTAGTTCAATTTTTTCAAATAACTGTCACATTATGTAAGATTGGTTGCATAACTATCAGGGATGTCTTCATGAAATTGATGCGTTATTTTTAAAATTGAACATAAGAAATTTATATGTAGTTCAGTTCATATGTTCAGAGATAAAAATATCGCACTGTATATATATATATATATATATATATATATATATATATATATATATATATACAGGGTGTTCGTTCGCTTGGTTGATATAGGGCAATAACATGGGATTTCGATAATATGCAGAGTACTACTTTCTGAAGTAAAATTCGGAGAAATACATAGAATACTTTTCGATAGGGAATAAAAAGTACTATAATTTGGTTCTACTTTTAACTTGCTAGCATGTGCCGTTTGGGCGCTAGAATTTTTTTAAAATGTTTTTTAGAATTTTCAATAATTTTTCCTGCTAAATCAGTATGAGTTAGAAAAAAATGTTACTTAGCTATTATGTAGCCAATTTTTTTCTCTATTTTATTGAATTTTTTCAGATTTTTTTGAGCAAATTTTTAAAAAAGTTATATTTCATATATAGTTACATATTGTTAGTAATGACCGTGACCAATTAAAAATGCAAGTAAAAATTTTTACCGGCCTGAAAAACAGCAATACTAGAACAGCAACAGTTTTTTCATTATAACTATTCCCACTATTCTTACACAAACAAATTTTATTTTAGCAAAAACATATAATGATTAATAAAGCTTATAAGCAAACCTCATATAATATATTTAAAACATAAGTTAATTTATATTAAAACATTAAAATTGTAATAACTCTTAAAAATATATATATCGGTACTAATTTTTTGTATAATAATCAAAATCTGTGACAAACTTATTTTCCCTGGACGGTTTAACCGATTTTTGATGAACTTTTCAAGACACCCGAGTTGGTTATGTGGTTTTATTTGTTCCAGTGATACCAACTTTCCCAAGAAAAATTACAAAATTTTTAAAAATTCATTATGGCCACTTTATTTAACCGATTTTAATCAAATTTTCGTAAAATATTCTCCTAATTCCCACATAAGTTACATAATTTTAACAAAATACAGTATTGCCAAGTTTCCGAGAAAAAATAGTTAAATTGTTGAAAATATATTATTGTTATAGGAATGTTTGGCGGCGACTGATTTCGGAATGATAAAAAGAGTTTGTGCCACACCCTTTTGGGTACATGGCGTGATTGTGTATGTATGTATGTTATATTATTTATATGTAATTTTCACAAAATAATTTTCAAAGTACCCAAAAAATATTAGGAGTTTATAATTTTATTGGACTACCAACTTTTCGGAAAAAAATTACCAAAATTTTTAAATTTAATTTACGCTTTAATATTTATCCAGTTTTAAATAAATATGTATGCATAATATAATTAAATAATTTAATTATTACACAATGTTCATAAAAGACTGTATTTATTATTTATGTGAACCTACCAGATTTATTTTTAATTTTATTATTAAGCAACAAAAATTTCTAGATGTGTGGAAAATAGCACGTGTCAGTCCAGTGTTCAAATCTGGTGATGTTCACAATATATATGTAATTATAGAGCGATTTATATTTTAAACAATTTGTCTAAGGTTTTTGAAATAATACTGTGCAATGTCATATTCAACGCAACTAGACAAAACTTATCTGAATTTCAACATGGTTTTATAGAAAAACGTTCAACAACTACTAATTTATGTACATTTTCACAGTACGTTGCTGAAGCCTTAGATAACAATTGTCAAGTTGATACCATCTATATGGATTTAGAAAAAGCGTTCGATCTAGTTGACTTGTACATTTTGCTAAACAAACTTGGAAATATTGGTCTATTATCATCTTTTGTACGATTATTATAATCCTATCTACTTGATAGAACGCAGTTTGTGAGTTTTCGCGGTTTTGAGTCGTCAGCATACAGGAGTACCACAAAGAGCTAATTTAGCTTCTTTAGTATTTTCTATTTTTATTAACGACCTATGTTTCAGCTTCTTCTGTTTGCTGACGATCTAAAAATATATACTTTGATTGATATACCGTCGATGATTCGGTAAAATTGCAAATAAACATTAATAAAATTATAAACTGGTGCACTGCAAATAATTTATCTGTAAATATTAATAAATGTACACTCGTAAAATGCAACGACTTACGTACAGTTATATAGTCAATAACTCTACGCTAGGCAGAGAAACAATTATCAAAGATTTGGGTGTTATCTTTGACACACATTTTTCATTCGATCATCACGTCAAACAAATCGTAAATTCAGCATACAGAATGCTTGGACATATTGTTAGAAATACTAAACAGTTTAATTGTAAATCAGATTTTACTACATTGTTTAACAGTTTTATAATTTTTTGTGTTATTTGATTTAATTGATTACTATTATTATTGTTTTTTCTTATTGTTAGTTTAATTTAAGTAGTTTATATTTTATTTATATACTTTGTATTTTCTACCATATGTGTTACTAAAAATGTAGAATTATTATTATTATTAATTTTCCGGAAAAACTATTCCAAATTTAATTCAAATAAACAATTTTTCTACTTTTTCTAGCTTCATTTACAACCGACAAACAAACCATTGTACACTAAATAGATTTTATCTGCTTTGTCTTTGCTTTGCCGAGCACCAAATTTGTACCATAGCATTAACATGGTTATGGCGCAATAACTGTCTTGTTGAGAAAATATTCCACAATCTTGATCTGTAGCACAATATTTTAAAGATTTTTTGAATTAAAAAACTTACGCAAGAAAAATACAAATAATTTTACTAAAACATATGTAATATTTTTATTTAACATTAAAAAATTTATGTTCGAAATTTTGTTTTAATATTTTAAAGTAATGTTATCGGGGTATAGTAAAAATATACAATTGAGCCCTAACTTTCTAAAATTTTAAACCATATAATTATAAAAAGATCCATAAATACACGGTGCAATTATTGAAATAGAAGTATTACTTAAAAATTAACATTAACATAAAAATTTAAATTCTTTATTGAATTCTGATTTCAGTAACGAGATACAAGATATTTTGTGATATTACTATTAAACAAATTAAACAATAAAGAATAAAATTATATTGAAATGAATTTATACTGATTCAATTATTTTTCTAAATTTTATGAAGTTCTAAAGTTTATGAATTATTGAGCCCAGATACTTGGGACCGAGGTAGAGTCGAGGCCAAACAATTTGGGCGAAACATAAAAAGGGCATTCTGTTCCAAGTGAGACATATTATTTTTATTTCAAATGTTCCAAATAAAACTTTATTAAAAATAAGTAAAAATATATACTAAGTAAAATTTATGCTTACAATCAATTGTAAAAATTATATAAAATATTAAACTCTTTGCTTTATTAGGAACAAATATATAGATACAATTATCAATGTTCTATTAGGTATGTACTTCTTATATAAAAAATAAATATCTCAATTAGTATAATAAAAAATATATAAGTATTTAAAAATGGTTATTTTAAGTATAAGTAAAACTTAATTTTAAATTTATAACTATTCATTTATTATTCTAATTTAATTATTTCGTTTCTGCCATTTTAAACACTATATATCAGGGGTGGGCACACATGAGGTCTAAGGGAGCCGCAATCCGGTTTTTAATATTCTATAATGAGCCGTACACAAATTAAATTTTTTTATTGAAATAAAATTCGGAGAAATACTTAGAATACTTTTCGATAGGGCATAAAAAGTTATATAATTTGGTTTTAGTTTTAATTAGCTACCATATGCCGTTTGGGCGCTAGAATTTCGTTTTTTTTGGTTTTTATTTTTTTCTCAAAAACTATGAAGTGTAGGAAAGTAAGCATGATATGGAAAATGCGGAATACTGATTACTATAATTGAGTGAAAAAACCATTATTCTAGAATGCATCGTTTAGTAGAAAAAAATTTAAAACTGAATTTTTGAAAATTTCTCAAGGGGTACCCTTGGAAGTTTTTTCAAAATAAAACTTTTTTTAAAATTTGCACAAAAAATCTGAAAAAAATCAATAAACTAGAGAAATTAAAACTAAAACCAAATTATATAACTTTTTATGAAAGAAATATTCTGCATATTATCAGTTTCCCATGAGATTGTTCTATATCAACTTGGCGAACGAACACCCTGTATATATATATATATATATATATATATATATATATATATATATATATATAATTATAACTTGTCAAATAGAAATACGTAGTGTTATAAAGTATAAGTTTTTATTAATAATAAAATATTATTTATTCGTTCTGGGAATTTTAAAATAATCATTACGGTGTGCATGATTCAATTTTCCTTATTTTTAATTAGTGGATCGACCTTCTCTCTCTACTATTTCTGTGGTGTGTACCAATTGTGAAATTGTGATATTGTTTATAATTGATTTATTTATATATATATATATATATATATATATATATATATACTATATACTATTGGTTAAACAAATTTTATTAAATAAATCGGGAAATTTCACAAGTGTTTATAAATATACGGCTTACTACCGTCCCTCACAAAGTTTGTTACCGAAATTGGACTATTACAAATTATTTATTTCATATTTTTATGTGTGTGTGTGTGTGTACAAAATTTAGGAACCGACAACTCGATTTCTTGTTGTTTCAATAAATTTTATTAAATTAATTTTAGTAAATTTTATTAGTATAAATACTGTTGACTTAATTTTTGGTGTGCATTTTATTATAATGTCATTGTAATTATTTTGTAAATAATTGATAATATTTTGCATTATGCAAGCATGGACAACTTAGTTTTTTATTGTTTATAAAGACATAAAATGATATTTAAATTTTTTTAAAAACCGGTAACCTCTAACCGGAAAGAACAATATCTTTCTTTGGGAAAAAAACAAAATTTAAAATTATTGTTATAGAACGTGTATAGTTTTCATAAATTTTATTAGAACAAAAATAAATTTAAAAGAATTAAAAGTAATATTAAAATAACAGAATTTTTTTTTTTTTAAAAAAATAGGTGTAAATATCTATATCCTATCATACCTATATTTGTTTTAAACCAAATTTATAAATTTTAAGTTGTTACCAAAAGCGACGTCTGCCTATATTCATATTCAACAATTTTAAAGCAAGTTAACTTAATTGAATCTTTACTTCTAAATTAAGGAAATAATATTTTATAATCTATAATTAAACTTAAATTTTCAAAAAAATTAATCATGATAACTGTTAATATTTTATTATTGCGTCACATATATGTATAACAAATACTTCTTTAAAAATATATACATAATTTACACAGTCCTATTTTATACAGCTAAAATTATGAAAAACTAACCGATATTAAAATATAGCTTTCGACAGTGGTTAACCGTTAACCAATATTTTTATCGGTTACGTACCCTGGTTTAAATCAATTTTATTAAATCAATTTTAGAGAATTTTATACGTATATGTAACTTTATGACTGTGTCCTGACTAAGTTTGTCTTCGATTTTTAATTATTGAAAATTGTTTATAATATATTTATTTATATGTGTACAAAAATTTATGAAGCGGCAAACTGGTTTACTAGTGTTAAAAATAAATTTTTGTAAATCAATCAGTAAATTTCACAGTTATTCATAAGTTTATAAAATCTGCCAGCGATTTCTGATTATTTAAATTTATATATAATATATTTCTTTATTTGCAGGCAAAAATATGGAAACCGACAAGTACATTTGTAGAAGTTATTTCAATTTTACTGTTATAACATTAATTTCCATTATGAAAAAGCGTTTCTATCTCTGTACTACTGTTTTCACGCAAATAAAATCAATAAACAATTGCTTTGTTTTATAAAATAAAAAATAATTATATTATGGATTGTGTGTCGGAAAATAATTCCGAAATAGAAGAGGCTTAGAAAACCGCCCTATTCGTTTATACTTATGAAATCCAAGTGCAGATGTGAAAAAACATAAGCTCGTATTACCAGCTTGATTTTAAAATTGATTTTGACTAATGCCTCACAGTGGTATGAATCCTGAATCTAGGTGGATAAAATTTCAAGATATATAAAATGGAAAATTGCGTAAAAGTTACGCTTTTAGGGCTCATAAAAGTGATTTTGATCTTATAACAATAATTTTTTCATCATATTATTAAAAAAAGAATTAATGAGTGCTTTTATAACTACATTGTACAATGTACTAACTATTTTGGAAAATCTGGCCTCATAACAACTTTTCGGAGGCTTTTATTTTAAAAACTTTACAATATAAAACCGGACAAGTATTGTATTATCGGATTCGGAATTACATTTGGAAGCATTCCATTTATTTAGTTAAGGTTTTTTCTTGAATTTTGTTCAATTAATTTTATTAAATTTGATTAAAAAAAAAAACATAAAAAAGTAACAAGAGATTTTTTTTTAACAAAGGGACAGAATCACTAGGAATTCGGAATTTTGCAGATCATCAATACAAGTCGATACAAAAAAGTTATAAACTTTTGTAAAGCTATAAAGTTATGTACTTTATTTTAAAGCAATTAAAAAAATCAGGCCAATTAAAAAAATATACTTTTAATAGTAAAATATAATAGAAAATTGAATGTCGAAACACAAATAATGGATGTAACATGCGTGCAGAATCATTCTGGAATTTATTTATACATACACTTTTTTCTGCATTTTTTTACAATAAATTGTTATTCTCTTAACTTTTCTATTCATATAAATAATATTATTAACATTCGACTCTTTTCGGATAGATGAATCAACAAATAATAGTTTTAGGCGATTAGAAGTAACTTTTTTTTTTTGGGAATTTTGTCCACCTACATTTAGGATTCATACCAGTGTGTGTCGGTTTTAAGACAACGTATCTGGTCATAAGAGGAGGACTAAACAAATGAAGTAAACCACCTAAAAAACCGAGCTCGTAATACCAGCTATAGTGTTTATTTCTTTATCAACAGCATTCTCACAGCACTATGAATAATTTGTCTGTTGCTATGGAAAATTGTCAAGGTGTAGTAAATTCAATTTACGTAATTTATCAACAATGACTGTAAATACGTATAACAACACCTATAACAACGTAGTTGTTTATTCTTAAAACAAAACAGAAACCACTAATTTCCGACCGACCTACATGAAGCTGATAAATATTGTCAATTAATTTAACAAATTAAGCATTTTTTTTCTCGAATTTTATACAATAATAAATCAGATTTTGTTTGAAAGTTAAACTAAAAACTTTAGATTATAGACGTGGTTCTACGTTCTAAACGTTGTTTTAGTTCGTAAAACTACTATATTTAATTATACGAATAAGTAATATCAAAAGTAAAACTTAATCAATGTAAACAAAATAATTACTGATATATATATGCTATAAAAAAATACTCTGCTATGTTCCTAAATCGAACACATAATGTGTAATTGTTTGTAAAATACTTTAAATTAGGTTGGGTTAATTGTAGTCTGTTCTCGAAACTTATAGAAGAGAAAATAAATAAATAATTACTTATCAATTTATAAGCATGTAATTTTTTTGCAATCTGGTTAAAGCTAGTATTTTACTTACAATTTCCGATGCAATGGTTTCCAATTTGTATGATAACAATACATTATCCGAATCCATTGTAGTTAAAGTAAATTTGATATTATCACCACCAGCACATAATCGACAAAATTTTTCATTTAAATGTTGTTTCAATACAATTTGAGAATCGATACACTGTTTTATAAATTTATAAGCATCATTCAACTGAACAGCGCAAACTGTGCAAATACCATTCGGTAATTGGATCCTGCAATCTACCTAAAAAGTAAAAGATTTAAAAATAATAATGTACAATCAAAACAAATCAGTTCATTCTTACAATTTCTGGCATAATTGCTTCCAATTTATCTACGAAACGTTTGCCATCTGAATCAAGATTAAGTATAGTAAACGATACATTTTCATCACTTATACATAATTGACAACGTTGCATAAAATTATTCATGATTAAAATTAATTTTCACCCAAAAAAGCCTCTTACAATAAGTAAAACATAAAAGTATTGTATTTGACAGTATTGGAGGTTAACTTACAAAAATATGACATAAATCCAGTTGGCCAAATAAATTTTGTGAAACATTTCAAGAATAAGAAAAAGAATAAGGGACTGTCTCCGTTGCCGTCGACGGCAACCTAGTATTTTATGAATCGTTGCCGGCAGTCGCCATTTTAAATATTTACGAATAGAAGTCGCCGCGAAAATATAAACTTTAAAATTATTTATAAATAAATTTATTTTAACCAGGTATCCAGGTTTGGGATTTTCCTAAACCTATCAAAAATTACAGAATAGCCTAAATAATATAGAAAAAAAATTATAGAATTTTTAAAAAATACTGCACGATTTTTTTAATAACAGCACTGATGTGATCTTTGTCTGACATAATCACTTTGATATTTACCGTATTCGGATTGCATTTTTTGAATTGTTTAATAAACCAGTCTATTGTTTCTTCATTCTCATTTAATAATATCCCTGCAGCTCTGCAGCAACTACAACCCCATTTCCTTCAGAATCTTCTACCATAATTAAATATGTTGCCGCTTTGCTTGCGTGAAGACAATAAGTTCCATCAACAAATATTATTTCAGGATAAACAGCAAATATTTTCTTCATTTCTACGTCTTGAAAATATAAACATAAAAGATTTTCTTCGCTATCACAGAGGACATCGACATCACAGTTATAAATATTTTTTAAAATGTCTACACAATCAGAAAATCCTTTTTTACATTCTGGTTTTCTATTAAGGTTTGATAAATCTTTCAGTGTAATTAAACATCCTGTATGTTCTATAATCTTATTTTGAATAATTTTCTTATTACCTCGCGCTTGCAGTGCTTGCTGAGATGATACTTTAATTTCTGCTGGCAAATTTAATTGTTGATGTGGTAGCGTATTAAATAAGGTTTTTGAAACAGTGTGGTTGTGTTCTTCATTTATTTCCTGAAGTTGTAAATATTTTCCACATGAAATTAATTTAAGAAACATTCCTGCTGGACAACCTTGTTTAAAAGTTAACGTACTTTTCTTAAAATTTTTTGCTACGTGTTGTCTACCTCCTTTGATGCATGCAATCCGTAAATTATAGTATTTCAAATTGGTGCTGGCTTGAGCCGCAACACCATTTGGAAATCTATTTAACAGAGTTTTTAATGTTCTACAATCTCGAATCCAATAGTTATTGAAAGTAGCTTTCTCATATTCATGAAGCTTTGATTGAAATTGCTCAAAGCTTTCAAATTTATCTCCAACTTTAAACATACTGGCAATCTTAAAAAATAAAATAATAATAATGGAAGCCGTTGTACAATGTTGTGTACCTCTAGAGGTGAATTAAAGAATAATAATAATATAAGTATTATGGTATTTAAATTTGTTACCTGTAAGCTATATATAGTGATGGTTTTTGTACCTGTACAGGTAAAAAACCGCGAAAGCATACAGCTCGCTACTATAAAGTTCAATCGCTTAGTTATCCATGTGGCGGATAGGTGGCAATACTCTAGGTGCCGGCAAAATACAAGGTTGCCGTCGACGGCAATGGAGACAGTCCCAAAGAATAAACAACAGCGTCTTATTTGCTGAACGCATCATAATTAAAAATGTTTCATCAATTGTCACTTGTTATAGTTTCTAGCAGCTTGTGTAAAGAAAATTTATTTTTTCAAATTTATATGCAGCTCAAACTTTACATTAATTTTAAAGTAATATTAAAAAATATATATTTGAATATTTTCATACAGTGTTATCTATATGGTATTGTTTGAACTATTTGCGAATCTAACAGTGCTGTCGATAAAAAAGAAAACTGTAATTTAAAAACTGGTAGCGCTATCTATGAACTATTTTTAAACAAGTATTGCTATTTTAACATTTACATTAGAGTAGCTGAATTCCGTTTATATCTGATATTTTAAATTCAAAATAATTAAACAGCGACCACGATTATTATGGACAAATTCATCTGAGAAATAAAATAAAATGATTACGACATTTATCGTCACAATAAAATTTCATCTATAACTTATTTATTGCGGAACAAATAAAAATATAAAACATTAATTTAACATAAAAAATTACAAGAACTTTTTTATATTTATTTTCTTTAATTAAAATGAGAAATAATAAATAATTATTTTGCACATTTTTTTTTAATATAATTATAACTTTCTCAATGTTTGTTTTGTTTTATATTGAAATACATCATTCAAAAATATTTTTCTAGTAAATTAATATTTGTTTTTTACATATTTCGACACTTCAAGTTTCCATATAAATAGTTCTATATAAAAAATATTTTAAAATTATTAACAGCTTATACCATTGAACTAATATTGGCTGGGTCTGAGACGTTCGGAACCCACTATAAGCTGTAGGTACCCTGCTTGGCTATACAAGTAAAAATTATTAAGAAATTCAGCTTCACGAGCATATAGCCCCTATGTTTCACCTAAGAAATACGGCAAATTAATGATGAAATATTTTTTATTTATTATTATAATTTTCTTTTCACTTAATCCTATCTTCCATCTTATGTTTACAGTAAAACAATCATTTGAAATTTTGCCACTTTACTTTTCTGCCACCTATTAAAATATACGATTTTTAAGAATCTATTACAATTTCTCACAATCGGTTACATTTTTTACCATTATGTGTTACCAACTGAAATAGAATTTTGGCAATAATGATCCGAGCTCTCCTTGTCATAATACAAACTCCTGGCTACATCCATCGGCTTTATATTAGCGATTTTAATTAACATTTCATTAAAATTTGGCATGTTTTGTACTATAATTCATATAATCGACTAATTTAAAGTAATTATTATAACAATATTATACTCTAATTAACAACAGAAAATATGTTAATAATTTTTTTTTTACAGTTTGATTGACAAGGGAAGCAGTGCTTTCCTTTCATGGACGCCACGCCACTCTAGTTTGCTTTGTAGTTTGGACTCCATAGCAAAATCGTAATCTTGTTCGTAATCGAAACGAAACCGAAAATACAGTGTTCAAATAATACGAATACGAGTGGTTCCTACGAATGACAATGCATTAGTAATATGAACAGTAGTTATATCAGTAGTGATATCAATCGAAACTTCTCGTCTACTTTTACAACACGGAATCATTTTAACAAATGGATGTAAAATTTATTAATTTGTATTGATCGTTTATTGCCACTTATCGAAATCCTATTGTTAGGTCAATTGTATTTTTCGATTACGAAAAAAAATTCGATTTTGCTATTTATTTAACGGATTTTACTCAAATTTTCACAAAAGATTCTCCTAGTATTCATATAATTTATGTAATTTCAACAAAATACAGTGTTGCCAACTTTCCGAGAGAAAAATTACTAAAATTTTTAAAAATTCATTATGACCATTATATTTAACCGATTTTAATAAAATTTTCAGAAAAGTTTCTCCTAGTGCCCAAATAAATTATAATATTATTTAAATACAGTGTTGCCAATTTTCCAAGAAATGTCAAAGTGGTTTCTATATGGGTTTACCCATATAATTCTAATCTTGTTTTATAAATTTTTAATTAATTGAATCCAAATTTTATTTAAATCAGTGCCTTTATAAAGAAAAAGAAAACATCAATTACTGTGCAGGCATTGATTTAAACAAAATTTCGCTTCAATTAATTAAAAATTTATTAAATTTTTATGATCTAGTTACATATTTGATACCTAGTAACTTGTTTCTATGTTCTGTTATTTACTGTAAATGTCATTTGTATCAGTTTTCCCGATGAAGACTATTATAAAATAAAAAATATTACTAAATATTAATAATTTTGTAATATAACCGATTGGAGATGTTCAATTAAATACACTTGACCGTGTTTCTATGATCGAATATGCAGTTTCTGATCATTTTGAATCGGTGCACATTGCCTATTTCTTGCATTTCTTCACACATTTTCAACAATCAAATTCAAATTTAAGCGAAAATATACAATGCAATTGTCAATTAACTTAACTTGCCGTAATAGTTTTTTTTCAATATGATGTTGTAGTTAGGTTTGGTGATGCCATCAGCGGTGTATATAGTAACTAGCTGCTGTACAATAATAATATAGATTATTGTAATAGTAATATAATGACCTCTTTCTACATAGACAATATGGTAACATAATATTAATATTATGATACGCTTAAAGAAATTAGTAAGTACATTATGTTACGAGGAGCAGAAATCGATCTTTATTGATGGTAATTGATACGACAATGAAGAGCAGCGACCAAGACCCAATCGTGGAATTCAATGGAGACTTACAGGTCGCCTTGAAGACCTATTCACTCATACACGCGATCAAACGAAGCTAAAATTAAATGAAATAAATATTGTTAGCATAGTTGATCTTAAAATTAACACCAAAATAAAATAGAAAAACAAAGTATCAACTCTTTAGATAGCATTATCAATAAATAGAGGCTCACACATCTGCCCTGTCTCAACAGACAGGCTTACTCAACAATTTGTGTTTTGCGGAAGCGAAAGTAGTAAGAATAGAAAAGACCATGTATAAGAGGTATTGTGAATGTGGATAAAGCTAAAGCTGTTTGTTCGGATAGGGATCTTTAGAGAAAACTAATTTCGAAATAGTTTGAATTTAAGCTCTTGTACCACACTCTTTTAGGTACATGGCATGATTGTGAATGTATGTATGTATTTAATTTGACTTATACCATTGTTTACTTTTGTATATATATATATATATATATATATATATATATATATATATATATATATATATATATACAGTGTGGAAATTAAGTATGGAATAAATTCAGTAATTTCGTTGATATTAATTTTTTAGAAAAAACTCGATGGTGTATAGCGATTTTAACTATAGCAAATATTTCCATCCTATTTTCAGTTTTTTATGTCATTTGTTTTTCAAGTTATGACGTCATCGACTTTTTTTTTTAAATGACAACCTATATTTTTTATTATTGATTTTGGTGGTACTTTTTATTCTATTTCCAACCGCGTATAACATATTCAATATGTTATATTTGAAAAAAATTAAGAAAAATAGTCCAAGTATTAGAAAAATTAGAAAAAGTAGAAGAAAAATGAATCTAATTATTGGTGTATAAAACAAAAAACATTAGCTACAACTGTTTAGAATTATACAATTTGTAAATATCACAATAAAATAAGTAATATTATTATGTTTCTTTTTTTGTTTTTTGCTCAATTGTACCATTTTTATTAATAAAATAGTTTTTCTAAATTAGAAAAATCAAACACTTATTTTATTGTGACATTTCTAAATTGTATAATTCTGACAGTTATAGCTAATGTTTTTTGTTTTATACACCGATAACTAGATTTATTTTACCAATTTTATTAATTTTTAATATTTGAACTTTAAGACTATTTTTCTCATTTTTTTTTCAAATGTAACATATTGAAAATGTTATACGCGGTTGGAAATGGAATAAAAAGTACTACCAAAATCAATAATAAAAAAGATAGGTTGTCATTTAAAAAAAAAGTCGATGACGTCATAACTTGAAAAACAAATGACAAAGAAACTGAAAATAGGCTGAAAATATTCGCTATAGTTAAAATCGCTATACCCCTTCGAGATTTTTTCCAAAAAAATTAATATCAACGGAATTACTGAATTTATTCCTTACTTAATTTCCACGCTGTACTTGTTTAAAAAATATATGTTGTTTAAATATTACTTGTTTACTCAATGCCTATACCGGAAAGTGATATCAGTAGGTACTTCCGCCTAGTGCATTTTTAGTTTTTAGACAAACATTGAAAAGTCCCATAATCATTATTTTCACAAAATCAAATATTAAAAATATCTTTTTGGTGGACGCTGTATATTTTGAAAAATACTTTACAAAAAAATATTAGAGCATTGCTAAAATAAAAAATAAATTGAAAACCAATAGATACACGATACACGTTTATTTTTCTTAATGAAGAAATTTAACTAAAGTAAATTAAAATTTAATAATGCCAGCATATTTCCTTGCCTGGCAAGAATTTGTTTCTTGTATCCTAAAAAAAAATATTCCAACAAAATTTGATTTCATTTATAGATAATCCGGTATCCGGCTATCTAATATGGCCGAATATTTCTTATTTTTTAGTCCGTTGCATCACTAAACAAAATATTTCCAAGGGGCCATCTCTGTTTATAAGACTGGGAGTTCAAATTTTTTGGACGATGCATTTTTACTGCAATTTGATCGTGTAAATAGATTGAGTAGGCCTTAAAAAAAGTCTGTCGCATACCAATTTCATACATTTTGCGATTTTCAAATTTTTTACACATTTGACTCCAGAAGAAAGTCTTGGTTCAAACAGGGTTGGACTGGATAAAAAATTAGTTCCAGAGAAAGTTGCAGGATAGGCTCATTAGCTGTGTTTTTTTTTTTACCGAAAAACGCACCTCAGATCGCAACAAATATCAGTAACCTTGAAATAATAGCTGTTTTATTTATCGTTTCGTAACTGAGTTCGAAGTGAGTGAATTGCTTTTCCCCTTACCCCGATACTGAGTTGCATATTTAGCAAGTGCTTAGCTGAGATTCAAGTGAGCGCACATGCGCGCATTTCAAATTTTCCAAGTTCAAAATTTGATAACGTGTTTGATACTGGTTGGCATTTCTGTTTGAAAATTTTATTGTGAAGACAAAACGATAGATATATCCGGGGCGAGTTGCAATAAATTATCAACGCAAACAATCCAAATTCATCTAGTATTTTAGGTTATATCATCATATGTGGAACTGACGATTTTAAACGTCACTTTTAAATAAACTGTTTTATTTATCAATATAACTCACTCAGCAAAACTCAGCTCAGCTCAGCTCATTTACAAAGATTTACTGATCTGAGTGGAATGTAAAAAAAAACACAGTTAATATTATTTAAATACGTTATATTTCTATATTTCAATAAACATTGGAAATGACATTAGAGAAAAACAAGATTAGAAGTATATGGGTAAACCTATATAAGACCACTTTGACATTTCTCGGAAAGTTGGCAACATTGTATTTTAATAATACTATAATTTATATGGGCACTAGGAGATACTTTTCTGAAAATTTGATCAAATCGAATAAATAATGTAGGTAGCCATAATGAATTTTTTTTTAAATTTTTTTTTCGATAAATTGGCAACACTGTATTTTGGTAAAATTGCATAATTTATTTAGGCACTAGGAAAAACATTTATAAAAATTTGATTAAAATCAGTTAAATAAAATAGTCATAAAAATTTTTTTTTAATTTTACAAAATTTTTTCTCGAAAAGTTGGCAATACTGTATTTTGTTAAAATTACATAAATTATATGAATACTAGGAGAATTTTTTGTGAAAACTTGAGTAAAATCGGTTGAACAACATGGCCATAATAAAATTTTTAAAAATTAGTAATTTTTTCCTCGGAAAGTTGGCAACACTGGATAATAATAAAATTATGTAATTACTGGGAACATTAGGGAAATTTTTTCTGAAAATTTGATCGAAATCGGATAAATAAGGTAGCCATTATGAATTTTTAAAAACTTTAGTAATTTTTTTCTCGGAAAGTTGGCAACACTGGATATTAATAAAATTATGTAATTAATGGGAGCATTAGCAAAATCTTTTCTGAAAACTTGATTGAAATCGGATAAATAACTTAGCCAATATGATTTTTTAAAAACTTTAGTAATTTTTTTCTCGGAAAGTTAGTATCAGTGGAAAGAACCAAAAACACATGACCATCTTGGGCACTAGGCAAATTTATCCTGAAAATTTTATTAAAATCGGTTGAACCGTCTAGGAGAAGTTGAGGCCACAAAATTTTGACTTACGACCGAACGAGCTGACGACGCACATTTATACACCCACATAAACTAAGTTCAGATTCGTCATCTAGAGGCTATATGAAGGATTTCTATACAGTTTTTTTTTTGAAAATGTTACAGACACCGTACCACCGTACCGCTATACCACTTTTTCCTTGCAGTCAAAGTGGTAATAAAGACGATTCGTAAAAATGACACATATAAAATTAAATATAATTTTTTATTTAAATCTAAGTTAAAAAACTATTTAATAAATGTCTCTTTTCCGAAATTTTGTTAATAATATTTTCATTATCTAATTTTGTCCAAAATATCCGTCTCGCATGACATGAACATGAAAGCCCCACGAAATTATCCTTGTAGTTTAATTTTGTAAAATGTTCGTTCGCATGATACTTGAGTGGAAGATATAATGTTAGCACTAATTTATAAGCAATAAATAAAGTTAGTTATTTTCAACTTTATTCTTGCGTTCCTAATACCAAGTGGAAATTCTCAGACTTCGTTGTGATCAGAAGAATGTAAAAATGGCAATACTTGTTTAAAAATAGTCCATAGATTGCACTACTAGTATTTAAATTACAGTTTTCTTTTTTATCGACAGCAAAATTCGATTTGCAAATAGTTCAAACATTACCATATAGATGACACTGTAAGATCATTGTTCGAAATAGTTGGCCAGTTGAATGTTGTGTTATAAATTTTCAAATACATATTGATTTTTATAGTAAGTAAAAAACATTATTCTACATACAACATTTAGATATGATTTTAAATAATAATCATGTAAAAAAAAGTGACAAATTATATTTAAAGTAATTGTTTATATTGACGGTCCTGTAGGTAAAATTCATTCAACTTTATTAACTTTAGCTGCAGAATGATTACTTATCTTTCTATTTTTTTTTTCTTTTATATAAATTTTATTTAGACAAATCGCTAGAACCTGGATCAAGTAGCAATTAAGGAAAAAATTGTAAAATTAAATACGCAGGTATTTATTCTTCTTCTTATACTAGTAATTTTACACAAAATTCATCTGGCCAACTGGATTCGTGTCAGATTTTTATAAGTTAACCTCTAATACTATCAATTACAATATTTTTATATTTTACTTATTATAAGAAGCGTTTTTTTGGTAGAACATTTAATTTTAATCATGAATAGTTTTAGGCAACAGTGCCGATTATGTACAAGTGATAAAAATGTATTGTTCACAATACTTAATATGGATTCAGATGGCAAACGTTTTGTAGATAAATTGGAAGCAATTATGCCAGAAATTGTAAGAATGAAATCATTTGTTTTGATTGTAATATACATTATTGTTTCTGAATCTTTTACTTTTTTATTTTAGGTTGATTGCAAGATCAGATTACCGAATGGTATTTGTACAATCTGCGCTGTTCGTTTGAATGATGCTTATGTATTTATAAAACAATGTTTGGATTCTCAAATAATATTAAAACAACATTTAAATGAAACACTTTGTCGATTATGTGCAGGTCGTGATAATATAACATTTAGTTTAACTACAATGGATACGGATAATGTTTTGATATCATACAAATTGGAAACCATTGCATCGGAAATTGTAAGTCAATTACTAGCTTTAATCAGGTCTACGTAATTATTTATTTATTGTCTCTTCCAAAAGTTTTGAGAACAGTCTCTATGATATTAGTTCAACATCATAGAGACTTGGTGATATTACTAGAAATATATTTCTTTATTAAGCTAACCTTAAATCGGAGATTTGTATTTTGTGTAATATATAATTTAAATTTATACTTTTAGATGGAATGTACCGAGAAGTTATCGAATTGTATTTGTTCAATTTGTTCTGTTCGATTAAATGAAACGTATAAATTTGTAGAAAAATGTTTTAAATCGCACGAAATTTTCAAGCGCTGTGCAAAACAACAATCGCAAAATAGTGAAGTTATGAAAAACGAAATTAAAGAAGAGAATATTGATGAAGAATACATTAAACTAGAATTGAAAACTGATACAAACATTCAAGTTGAAGAAAGTTTAGAATCACAAAATAATAGAAATTTTGATGTTGTTTGTATGAAAGAAGAATCTATTACTGAAGAACACTTTCAAGTAGATTTGGAAAATGATACAAATATTAAATTTGAAGAAAGTTTGAAATCAGAATCTTTAGATTTACATTCAGAATTAATAATTAAGGAAGAATATTCTGATTTTGAGAATGAAACGGATATAAAACGTTGTCAAGCTAGTACAGATTCGAAGAAAAATAATATTTTCAGCTCGGAAAAAAATGATGAATCTATAAAGAAAAGTGAATCTCATAAATGTACATTATGTGAGAAAACTTTTACTCGGAATGATGTTTTAAAACGACATATTCGTAGGCATACAAATGAGAGACCTTATAAGTGCGAAATATGTGAGAAAAGTTTTACTAAAAGTTGTAACTTAAAAAGCCATATCCGTTGTCATACGAATGAAAGACCTTATAAGTGCGAAATATGTGAGAGAACTTTTACTGAAAGTGGACACTTAAAAACTCATATCCGTTCTCATACAAATGAGAGATCTTATAAATGTGAAATATGTGAGAAGACTTTTATTACCAGTGGACAATTGAAAGTGCATATTCGTACACATACAAAGGAGAAACCTTATAAATGCGAAATATGTGAGAAAACTTTTACTCAAAGAGGAAGCTTAAAAACGCATATTAGTATACATACAAATGAAAGACCTTATAAATGTGAAATATGTGAGAAAACTTTTACTCAAAGAGGAAACTTAAATACACATATCCGTTCTCATTCAAATGAAAGACCTTATAAATGCGAAATATGTGAGAAAACTTTTATTGTAAATTCAAAATTAAAAGCGCATATTCGTATACATACGAATGAAAGGCCCTATAAATGCGAAATATGTGAGAGAACTTTTACCGAAAATAGTAACTTAAATAGACATATCCGTTCTCATGCAAAAGAGAAACTTGATGAATGCGAAATAGAAAACTTTTCCTCAGAGTAGAAATTAAAAAGAAACATATTCGTATTCATAGTGTAACGATTTAATTTTTGTAGTTCCCTTTTTATTAATGATTTTAGTTTTTAAATATAGTTAAGCTTTATTCGGACTGCTCTTTCGCTAGCAAAATCAGTGTTATGTTTTTGCGCAGAACTAGTTATTCTGAACCGAACTACATGTGAGCTTATATGAATACATTGCAAAAGCACGGATTTAGTTTCATTAGCAAAATGGCCAAGGTTTCTAACTAAAATTTACTTATGTTTTAAGAACGGCAAATCACATTTTACTAAAATGAGATTGCGATGAGTTTATGTTTTTATGAAAGAAACGTCAAATTTATAATATGTAAATGATCAGTTTTGAAGAAAAAATTAATATTATTTTGAAAACCCGTATTTCATATAATAAAATAACATTCATTTTAGACACATCAGAAGAAAAATTAATAAAACAGATGGCGAATTCTTTCTATAAACCTATAAAATTATATTTATGTCTTATACTTTTCTAAGTGTTCTGTTTTGCATTCGTATTTTTCAAATGATTGTACAGGTCTTATTTTGTATAATTATAAATTCTCATTCAAACATATTTAACAAAACGTAACAACTTAAACTTTAAAAAAACTATACTGAACGTAACCAAAAACTGTTTAGAATGTATACAATGTAAATAGTAAAGTCAAAAATAATTTTTAACAACATTTTTCAAGTTTTTGCACTGTGTTACGTCGTGAAACTAAAACTAAATCGTAAAACTGTTCTGGTTGTCTGAATATAATTTGTCAGTACCTTTTTTTTACATGATTATTATTTTAAATAAAATTAAAATGTTAAGTCTCATTCAGACTGCTGTTTTAGTTTTCTGCAGAAGCACAACAATTTGACCAATCCAAACACTTGACACATTTTTAGTTTTTACTTCAAATATTTCTGAGTATTTTGGTAAATCAGCTCTTGTGTTTGTGCGTAAAACTAAAACGGTAGTCTGAATTAGATTTTATGTACAATAATATTTTCGAATTTCTATAAAAATCAACATGTATTTGAATATTTATAACACAACATGAAATGACAATAAACTTTGTTTATGCGTTCCTGATACAAATTGAAATTTACAGTCTTTATTGTGACAAGAAGATAACAATTTTTTGATTATTCTATTGTAAAGATGAAGTATTTGCCCAAATCAATTTTATATATTTTTTTTAATAAATATTAATTTTATTATTATTAGATATGTAAAATATATTAAACGTTAATTATAATAAAATTCAAATTAATAAATAAATTAGTATTATTATATACTATGTATTGATGTATATTTATGTAATTTTACATAGGTTTTAACAGTAAAATTAACAACATTTTGTAATTTTACTGTGATAATTAACGTAATATTACATTTTTTAATAATAAATTACATTTACAAATCATGCAAAATTACACAATTTTTTGCATTGCATGTTAAAATATCTGTAGATTATTCGACTTACGTTGTCTCGACTTACGACTATTGATTTATATAGATTTTAGTTTATAAGTTATTACGAAAAATAATATATGTCAATCAACAGCGTAAGTCGAGACAACGTAAGTAGAATACTGTAAAAAAATGTAACGTATATTTTTGTAATTTTACATTTTGTATTTTTACTGCGATAATTGACATAATATTACATTTTCTTTCTGTAAAAATACATGTACTTATAGCATATTATGTTTTCTAATAAAACTTTGTCAAAATAAATTATATTATATATTTTTTTCGTATAAATATTGCTAATATTCGACTTACGTTACCAATACCAGAGCCAGCTCTGTCGTAAGTCGAGGTATTACTTGTATAATATAATACTTATTGCTGATTCTTCTAAAATAAAAAAAAACTTTAATAATAACATTTTGTTTGGTTTTTGTCAAACGAAATATAATTTACAAAATAGTTTAAAAACGATGCAAATAATAAAAATTGCTAATACGGCAATTCCGAAAATACTGAGATAGGCTCCGTTGTTGAGATGTCGGGTTTTGGGAAACGACACTGCGCATGCGCAGCCAGCGATGTCTACAGAAAGAAAACAAAAACAGAGATACAAATATTTTTTAAGAAATAATTAATAATTTTTGATGAATGAGAATATCTAAATAAAACAAGATTATAAGTGTATATGGGTAAACCCATATATAAACCACTTTGACATTTCTCGGAAAGTTGGTAATACAAGATTTTTATTAAAATTATAATTTATGTAGACACTACGAGAAACTTTTCAGAAAATTTCATCGAAATCGAATAAATAATGTAGCCACAATAAATTTTGAAAAAAAATTTGGGATTTTTTTTTTTCGATAAGTTGGCAACACTGTATTTTTGTAAAATTGCATAATTTATTTAGGCACTAGGAGAATCTTTTATAAAAATTTGATTAAAATCGGTTAAATAAAGTGGTCATAATAATTTTTTTAAATTTTAGTAATTTTTGTTAGGAATGTTTGGAGGCGACTGATTTCGGGATGATGAAAAGAGTTTGTGCCACACCCTTTTGGGTACATGGCGTGATTGTGTATGTATGTATGTATGTAAAAAGCTCAACCAATTCGGTAGAAAAAGTATTTCTATTTTAATTTACAGTCAATTAAAAAATGATCTTATTTTAAAAATAATATCACAGAATTTAAAAACAAATCAAATAAAAAACAGATTGTTAAAAAAGCTAAACAGGTTAGTTACTGTTTAGCTATTTTAACAATCTGTTCCTGATTTCCGGAATTAGGAAACGCTGCAATAGTTTTCGTTCGATTTTGCACTAGCAGATGTTGGCGTTGTTGTAACAGCAGGTCTGGAATTAGGTGTAGGACTAACTGAAGACGATGACGAACTTGTAACACTGGCAACACTACTTGAGGACACACTTGGTGTTAAAATTGGCGTTAAAGTGTCAGGTACTAGACCTGTTTCACCAGTACCTGAAACTTTTACACCAATTTTAACACCAAGTACAACGCCGCCAAGTGCTATTATTACAGAAAAATTATTTAATACAGAAAATATTATCGTAAGAACATACAAATTAATTTTTTAGTTTCTTATATTCAATTTAATTTAAACTAGCTATCAAAAACAACATAGAATTCTAGATAATACCTGTATTCTTTTTACCTATAATTCACCAAGATTTTAGTTCTTTTCAGACTAATACTGATTAACTTAAGCTACGACAAACTTAGTCAGATACCTTTCCCTCTTACAGATTCTGGTGTACTTGCAAAATAATCTCAAAATAAAGTGAGACATTCGATTCAGTACCAGAAGAATAAGTTTAAATATCAGCTTTGCTGTTTCTAAGATTAAAAACAGAAAATGCGTTAAATATACATTATGATTTTTAAAATATACTATTATTATAGTAATAAAAAAGCATTAAATTTCCTGTACACAAAATTATTCAAAACAAATAAAAACTGTAAATATGACTAGTAAAATTTAAACATTAAATGAACACATTAACACGATAACGTATAAAAATGGCAAATGTCAAGAAAGTTCAAAATGCAGAGCAGATCAAAAACACAGAAAGACAGAGAGAGATCGGTTCGGACCTGCAAGGACAGGTGATAGTGCAGTCTTTGCATGTGCAATGCGGAGCGGTGCTAATGTTGCGCCACTATGCCGATGCTCTGTTGGGGCGTAGCAATCACCTGACCCGATTGCTGATAGCGATTCACTGCCGTTAGATAAGATGCCATGCCAAGCCTAACAGGTCCAAGTAATATTACCAACTAGTACACGACTTTATTTCGTTTATTCTTATTATTTATTTCTTGTAATGAATTCGAGATATAACCCGATCCGATCGTTCCAAGATTGTAATAAGTGCCTGCCTGATACATATACCCATACATAACGATGTAATACTAGCTCATTCACATCAGAAATCAATACAGTAGGTGATTGGATTGGTTAACGAACAATTCAGACAACGAACACTTTCACGAAAGATTTTTGTGTTCAGACAACAAACATATGTTCGGATAACAAACGTTTCTGAACCCCTTAGAAAAAAGAAATAAATTAAAAAATATTAGAAAATCTGGCAATATTATGAGGATGATCGGTTAACAAACATTTCGGTTTACGAATATAGTCTTAGAACGGATTATGTTCGTAAACCAATCACCCACTGTATACACCAAGCATTTTTATACAAGTGTACACTTTTGCCACGTTCGTATCAATGATAGCTCTCATACATGCTCCTTTATTCTTCAAAGTGATAAATATTAATCAAATTGATAATAGCAACACAAATTCTTATAAGAAATAAATTAATGATGTTTAATTTACTAGTAATTTCTTTTTAGTAATTTCTAATAAAATATTATCGTAACTTACCTCAACAAAAAATTAAAAACAAGTGCAATATATCATATCTTTTGTCACTAAATACATGATATAAGAATAGTTACAATTATTTATTGCAAAAATAAATAAAATTTATTTTAAAGTTATAAAAAATTCATCTTGTATTTATATTATGTCTACTAAATAAAAATCATACCTTAAGCATATAAATATTTGGAACAATAAAAGTTTACGTATAGTTAACGCTTTAAGAAATAATTAATTAATAATGGCGCGGTTTCTGAATTGATAACATTGTCGACAAAGAACATCACTAAAATAATGCACTATATTTCTGTTACTGCAATCGTTATGTATGACATATCAAGCACTTGAAACAATCAGACCTAAATACATTTTAATATATTCAACAATAGACAAGTACAAAATATTTCATTACTAAAAACTTTATTTATTTTATTGAATTATTTTCTTTTATCGAAGTATAGTCGTCGATCTTTCGTAACTTTATTATATAACTAACCAAACAATACATTATTATACAATTTAGCTAAATGATGACGATGTTGATAATAAGTAAAATTCGTATGTGTCGTACGCACATTTATTAATGTTGTAGCAAAAGTTGGTGTTAGTCAGTTAAGATGGTTCGGACATGTTGAGCGTATGTCTAATGAACGTTTGGTTAAAAAGATTTATTTGAATCATTTTGATGGTATACGTTTGCGTGGACGTCCGATGAGTAGTTGGAGTGGTATGATTGAGAGTGTTTTGCGTGAGCGAAAGTTTCCAAGTGGTAAGAATAAAAGAGCATGTATGAGAGGAATTATGAATGTGGATAAAGCAAAAGTTGCTTGTTTGGATAGGAATGTTTGGAGGCGACTGATTTCGGAATGATGAAAAGAGTTTGTGCCGCACCCTTTTGGGTACATGGCGTGATTGTGTATGTATGTATGTATGTAATATGAAATGATAAAAAAAAATAACCTATCTGTTGCAATCGACTTTCTGTAACTGGAGAAACAGTGCCCGGCACCGCGGACTGATTTGAGAGGACGTTCTCTGCCACAACACTACTCTGGGCGGATTCAGCTGGTTCATCCGATAGCATCTCTAGATGATTCGAATGCAAATACATCTCGTAATGCATATTACGCGGCCGTTTTTGCCATGCGATGTAGTCCAACATATTACCGCCTGTCTCCAAAAAATACATCTCACCGCAATGTTTATTCAATCTAATAAAATAGAAAAAATATATGATAAGCTTACTTGTCCACAGCCTCACTCAAAGTCGAATGTTTTACGATAACTTTGGCATCTAAACGAGCATGTTGCACACGTGCACTACAATACGTTTTGTTACTCGATTATTATATCTGTTTAACAATACAAGTCCGATACTGTTGCCATAATATTAAAATAATTTCAAAAAATTAATGTTCGGTTTTTATAAATTATAACAACCAATGTTAAAAACAACTTTGACAAACCCGACTTTAGCAAAGCGTTAGATTTTAACCGTAAAGTTAACTGTAAGATACAAACCAAGAATAAAAAAACAATTGCCGACGTACGAACGTGGTACGAACTACACAGATTTTTATTTAAAAAAACCAATTGAAACGATATTAAAACTATATATATATATATATATATATATATATATATATATATATATATATATATATATATATATATATATATATACTGGGTGTCCCATTTTAATCCGCCACCTGCAATAACTTTAAAATCGTGCATCGGACAAAAAAATGTTTCGGATAAAAAGTAAATGGTTTCGAGGGGGACATCTGATGCAGAGACCCTTGCCCCCTCCGGACCCCCTGGGGGGCGGGAAAGTGGGGCAACTTTGAAATCTTAAATGGAACACCCTATTTTTTATTGTAGATTCTGATAGGCCATTGAAAAGTATCTAAATTTTATTTTAAGACTTTTTGTTTATCTTTGATAGATGGCGCTGCAAACAGCATTTTTTTCTCAGTTTATCAGTTTTCAATTTGAAAAAAAAAGGTGTAACTAAGTACGATATTCAAGTTCTTTTCTGTTCTTTGGAAAGAGGGGGGGGGGCAAGGGTCACTGAATCAGATATCCCCTCGAAGCCATTAACTTAAAGTTATACCCCTCTAAACCATTAACTTAAAGTTAATGGTTTCGAGGAAGATATTTGATGCAGTGACCCTTGCCCCCCCTCTTCCCAAAGAACTGAAAAAATCTTGAATATCTTACTTAGTTACACTTTTTTTTTCAAATTGAAGATTGATAAACTGAGAAAAAAAATGCTGTTTGCAGCGCCATCTATCAAAGATAAAAAAAAAGTCTTGAAATAAAATTTACATACTTTTTAATGGCCTATCAGAATCTACAATAAAAAATAGGGTGTTCCATTTAAGATTTCAAAGTTGCCCCCCTTTCCCGCCCCTCAGAGGGTCCAGAGGGGGCAAGGGTCTCTGCATCAGATGTCCCCCTCGAAACCATTTACTTTTTATCCGTAACATTTTTTTGTCCGATGCACGATTTTAAAGTTATTGCAGGTGACGGATTAAAATGGGACACCCAGTATATATATATATATATATATATATATATATATATATATTTATATTATTAACTAATTTATTATACAGAGCGAGTGTAAAGTCTGGAACTATCGCATATTTTACTGTAATCGTCACTTAAAAATCGTCTTTTGTTTTTGAGTTATGATGTAAGCGATATTTTTTTTAAATGGAAACCTATATTTTTTATTATTGATTTTGGTATTACTTTTTATTCCGTTTCCAACCATATAAAATTTTAAATATGTTACAACTTAATCGTTGGGTTTGAGTTGAAATGGCAAGCCTTATCTTTGCTTAGATGGAATCGGGGGGGGGGTCCATGCGGAGAATGCAATATGCAAAATATGAAAAGAAAACAATGACGGGGAAGATTAGAATTGTACTTGAAGGTAAACGCATGTGATTCCACTGGGATCATCACATTTCACCTCTTTTGGTAATTCTTACACTTTATGAGATAACGAGAATATTATTACGCTATCTACGAGATATATATATATATATATATATATATATATATATATATATATATGTATATATGTATATATGTGTGTATATATATATATATATATATATATATATATATATATATATATATATATATGTATGTATATATGTATATATATATATATATATATATATATATATATATATATATATATATATATTCACAAGCGAGAAATTAACATCATTTTGACAATAAACATAAATAAATTTTAAGCAGTGGAGTGCGTTCTTATAATATCTTTTGTATATTTTATTTCAAACTATTTATGTAGTACTAATTGAAAATAATTAATGCTGTGTGATATTCGAATGCAATAAATGCATCTATGCATCCACGACAGAACTGAATACAAGTACGACCAAAAGTAGGCAAAAATTACACATTTGCCATGTGATTGTAAAATGAGAAATGTTTTTTTTTCTTGTCTTTCGGATGCATATCAAATGATAAGGATACATAAAAAATTAACAACAATGCTATAATAATTTGAAAATTGCCATATTATATTTGTGTTAGAAAAATATACTTATTTACCGTAAAGAATCTAGATTTTTGTCGTTTTTTTATTTCAATTATTTATTTAAAAATCTGAATTTTTAACAATTGGTTTTGCGATTATTAATTAAAATTAAACGAGTTAAAATCATTGTCAAAACATTATCAGCAAATGACTGCTAATCCTCTATAAAATTTCGAGACAGAAAATAAAAATAAAGAACTTTTGTAACAGTAAAAAATGTGAGATAATAATATTTGAAATTTTAAATCAATGAGATACAATTATTTGTAACAAAAAAATCACTTAAAAAACTAAACAAATTAGCAGTTTAATACTAATCAAAATACACGAACAGTTTGCTAAAATCTCAAAACAAACATTGAATAGAATTTGTTTAAAACACCGATGGTTTCCAAAGTGTGCGTCGCGATCCTCTTGTTAAAATAGAAGTGTAGTTTACATATTCATTAAGAGAAATATTTAATTCATCTATTTAATACATTCATATTATGTATATCTATTAAAAAAAACTAAAAGTTGTAAGAGGATATTTTTTATGCAATTTCCTCTATTTTCTATGAAAAAAAAAAATGGATTATAAGCTAGTAAATCGTCTAATTTAGAACCGTCTATTGAGTAATAGTATTATAATAAGTATTAATACTATATCTATCTGAATTAATTGTAAAATGGATATTTATGTTACAGATAGATGAAAACATGAGTATAAGAAAAAGAGAACAACTTACGATTCGTCCAAGCATTTAGTCCTCGCCCACTTGTGCTCGATCAGGCTCGCTCTGGCTCCCGACAGATTCTCGAAGCCCGGCGGTAATTCATCGAGCCGTGTCCGTTTCCGTGCCGGTGAACTGGCCGGACTGGCTTTAGGCGCGATGGGCGATTGGGACATGGACATGGAGGACAACGACGACGACTGCGAGGTGGATGATGATGATGCTGCGGCTGTTGCTGCTACTGCTGGAACCGCACTGCTACTAACGGTGCTCTCGTTCGACGCACGATGATTGGAAATGTTCATTATTCTTGTGATGGTGTTACTCGTTGGCGATGATGTCGAACCCGATAACTGGAAAATTTGTCAAGGTTAGTTGGTATTCAACAAAAATAAAGGTTTTCAACACGTTTTCAAATTAAGGTTACAATAACACAATTAGTTTTGTAAAAAAATCATGCAATACAAGTACAAAATTAATCGACGTAAGACAAAAAAAAACATACAGAATGTCTCATTTGCATGGTAAACTTCAATTATTAACTAAAGTCAAGCGTCAAAATCATTCAATTATTAATTAAAATATAGATTCGGGAATGTTGTGCACATTAATCAAACTTATAAATAAGTGAAATGTACATAAACATATTTTATAACATCAACCAATTTTTTTGTATTAATAAAAAATTATGACATTTAAAAGAAGTTCTATTTCATTTGATTGCAAACAACGTATATTTGATTTTATTTTATTTATTAATTTTATATTTGTATATTAGTTCCCGTAATTCCTAAGCGGAAAACATGGAGAAAATTATTTACTTGATTTGTTTATATGTTTATATAAAGAATTAATTAGTCTGCAATAGATTTCGATTTCAATCTAGTTATGCAAATTCAAACTTATTTATTGGACAAATATCCACATTAATTATAAATTAAATTATAGAAATCATTGTAAGTAACAAGTCATCTAAATTTATCATCAACAGATTAATTTAGTTGGTAAACGTACTTATCATTTAATATTCTTTCTTTTGTCTGGAGTTGAACTATTAAATAATTCAATCATTTTTATAAGAAAGTTTTGTTGCATAGTTTCCAAAATCTTTCAGAACTCATAATAAAGAAAACAGAATGTTTTACCAAAGTTGTCTTAAATTATATTAAATTAGAAAATCCTATTTAAATTTCTAGTAATTCTCTATTACATCAATTATGAATTATATCAAACTTAATACAGAAAATGTTGCTTAATTTGGTTAACTTTCTTTTTACAGTATTTACAATTTAGTAGTACATTTCAAAAACCGTCTTCGATTAAATAATTTCGTTACTATTTTTTTTTTTAATTTAAGGACCGTCTCTTCAAATATGACCCGGGAATCATCAGAGTTTTAAATATATCAATTTTGGAAGCCGGATTTTCTTATCTTCTTGAGGATTGATAATTGGACGACAAATAAAGATGATAAATAACAGATCACAATCACATTCAGTATTTTTTTTTTTTCGTTTACAACCGCCTCTAACACTTTACATATTATATAAAATAAATATTTCCAATATTATTTTTAAGTGCATATAATTTAAAAATGAAAAATATATTAAAATAAGATAATTATTTGACAACTGTTAACAGTTTATGGTTATCGTGTAAATAAAGAATGACAGTCAGTATGTTTGTGTTTTTGCGATTTATTATTTGATATTTTTCGTAAACAAATTAATTACAATAATATAATAGAATATACAGTAAAAACTATTAATAAAAGCGATTAATAATCAATAGGTAACAGTTTTATGTTACATTTGTTCAGAATACTTAATATATTCAAATACTTTCATTTCATTTTATAAAAACATTTTTGTTTGTTTACACACATCTTTGCACACTTGATATATCGTTGACTATTCTAATAATTAATTACATATTTTATTTTATTCGGTTAAGTATATTAAAATTTATTGATTATGAAAAACGACTATATTGGGATTTGTTACTTATAAATCTATCATTACTTAATGAGATTTTTACGTGGGGTATGTGGTGTAAATAGGAGAGATCGGGTACGAAATAGATTAATGTATAATGAGTGTGAAATTGAAAGAAATGTTGTAGCAAAAGTTGGTGTTAGTCAGTTAAGATGGTTCTCGGACATGTTGAGCGAATGTCTAATGAACGTTTGCAGTTAAAAAGATTTATTTGAATGATTTTGATGGTATACGTTTGCGTGGACGTCCGATGAGTAGTTGGAGTGGTATGATTGAGTTTCCAAATAGTAGGAATAAAGGAACATGTATGAGAGGAATTATGAATGTGGATGAAGCGAAAGTTGCTTGTTTGGAGGCGACTGATTGCGGGATGATGAAAAAAGTTTGTGCCACACCCTTTTGGGTACATGGCGTAATTGTGTATGTATGTATATGTATGTATGTATTACTTAATATATGTGGTACATTACGCAATACTATCCAAAAATCTCTACTATAATTGCGGTACAGATTTTTGTATTGTAGTATTGTTGATATATATGTGATGTAAACAGTTGCTATGACAACGTGTAGTGTACAGTTACTAACAACATAATGAAACTGCTATATAAAACTAGTCAACATAAGACCGACTATCGCTTTACACACAAAAAATATTCAAATAAGATAAATTCAATAGTTTAGACCAAGCGTGTCAAACTCGTAAATTCTTCTGAGCCAAAAAATGAAGGATTAAATTTAGGTGGGCCGCAAAAAATAAAAAGGAATGAATTTATTTTAAATAGTGTAAAAATTAACAAACCAAAATAAATTATACTTTTTTCCCGATATTTGATACCTCTTTGTCCTTCTCAATTGTTTATTTATTACAAATGTTATATCACCAAGATGAAAAACATAAAATCTTTCAATCTTTGTCAGGCCTAATATTAACGTAAAATTAATTTCAATTTGAAAATAAGTCTCAGCTTCATTTTACAAAACTTTATCTTAATATTATTGATTGTGTCGATGCTTGTTCAATCTTCGTAGCTCAATTTGTAGCAGGTAGAGTTGAAAGATGACCACCGATTTAGATGAACATAAATTATTATTATTTTTAAATATTACACATATATAAATTAGGATTAAATATATTAGTATTAAAATACAACTGGATTAGATTCTGTTTAATTATTTTATAAAAACGACATTTCTTTGGGGTCATTGATAAAAAAATTCGACCTGATTGAAACAGTTTTATATTTGAATACAATGAATTCTGAAAAATATTTTACTGTTATAATAGTATTAATTATAAACAAAGCAAAGGAGAACAACAATAAAAATTAGAAATTACTTTCAATATTTTAAATTCGACTGCTCTTACAATTCTTTATATTATATTGACACTATAATATAGACAATTTTCTTTTGTTTTCCATATGTTTTGGAAGCCTTTGAAGACGATTTAAAATAAATCGGAAGCTTGCCCCTATTAAAATTAAATGAGTTTGATTTAACATCCTTTCCAAATTGACTGATATACCTATTACTTACTTACAAATATATATACCGGGTGTTCGTTCGTTAAGTTCGTATGGCCGTTTAACATGCAATTTCGATAATTTGCGATATACTACTTTCTCGAATTAAATTCGGAGAAATACTTATAGGCCAGTCAAATTAGCAAAAAAATGGGGTCAACCTCGGAATGAGAGATAATAAGCTGAAAATTTGTATACACCTTCATTTTGGCGTTCTAAAAGTTGTCTCAAAAGTCTCATAAAATCTCGTGTCTGCGTCGTAAGTTATTGAAGGTCAAAGGTCACAAAAATCGGTTTTTTGCGATTATCTAGGTTTCTATAGCTCCAATGATGTTAACATCTATTATAAAAATTGTAGAGCATAAAATTTGTGACAAATCTTGTTCCAAACATTTTTTTGTGCGCTTAACCGTTTTTGAGATAGAGAGCGAAGAGCGCGCAACACTCAGCCATACACACTGTAATGCAAGGTCAACTGTGAATCTCTGTGAATAATACCTTGTATAAAGTTATTAAATCATTAAAATATCATTAACAATAAATAATTTGTATTATTTATTAGTTAATACATTGTATTAAAAATGAGTACTATTGTTTCTATAATGAAGGTGCCTAATAATAATAAAGCCAATGAATTCCGTCCGGTAAATATGTTACCATCGATAGAAAAAATAATCGAAAAAGTTGTGTATATGCAAATAATACAATATTTAAATAATAATGGTCTTATAATGCCTCAGTATTTGTCAAATAAATTAACCTTATTTAGTAAAATTCATAATTATAGTACTAGGAATAGAAACAATTATAGTTTGTCGCATAAAAATAAAATATTTACTAATAATTCGATTTTTAATAAAGGTATATATGAGTACAATAAGTTACCAGTAGAGATAAGAAGCATCAGTAATATAAAGAAATTTAGAAATAAGTTAACAAAATTATTTAAAAGTGACTGATTGTATATTGATAATGGTTTAATACACATTTGTAAATATTATTGTATTATATTTTTTTGTTTTTTCTTCTTTTTATATATTTTTATGTTAAATGTTTATATTAATTATATATATTTGTGAATAGCTGTATTTTGGTTAAATAAACGTCTATTATTATTATTATTATTTAATAACATTTTACATTACGGATAGATACCCAAGAAAAGAACATCAAATTATTTAAGTTACGAATAGACATCCAAGTGTAGAACATTAAATTGTAAGCTACAGACACTGTCCATATATTGTTATAATTTTTAGTTATTTTGTAAAATCATTTGTTAATTAATTTTATTTATTATTTAATAAAATTATCTTTTAAATTGTTCTCGATTTTTTTTATTAAAAACTTCAAGAAATCAACCACGTATGTGCAATTGTGCAATCTATATTTCCGCTCGGCCTGACCGAAATCGTTTTAGTAAAACTTATAGGTTGTTACAAATTATATTAATACTTTTGTTTTTTAAATTATTAAAGATTTGTAAATTTTCACTTCACTTCAATTTAAATTGTAAGAAATATACAGCTGCTGAATAAAGATAAAATTAAAATATATTTACTCGTTTTATTTCTACTTGAAATCTACTTTCAATAAATTAATATAAAATTTAGATATACAATTAGTATTTCATTTAATGAGTTTTAATTACACAAAGTAGGTAAGTATTATTAAACGAATATATTAGATATATGTAAAATGTTATTATTATACAATGTATTAACTAATAAATAATACAAATTATTTATTGTTAATGATATTTTAATGATTTAATAACTTTATACAAGATATTATTCACAGAGATTCACAGTTGACCTTGCATTACAGTGTGTATGGATGAGCGCTGCGCGCTCTTCGCCCTCTATCTCAAAAACGGTTAAGCGCACAAAAAAATGTTTGGAACAAGATTTGTCACAAATTTTATGCTCTACAATTTTTATAATAAATGTTAACATCATTGGAGCTATAGAAACCTAGATAATCGCAAAAAACCGATTTTTGTGACCTTTGACCTTCAATAACTTACGATTTTATGAGACTTTTGAGACAACTTTTAGAACGCCAAAATGAAGGTGTATACGAATTTTCAGCTTATTATCTCTCATTCCGAGGTGAAACGCTAATTTGACTGGCCTATTAGAATACTTTTTGATAGGCAATAAAAAGTTCTATAATTTGGTTTTAGTTTTAATTTGTTAGCATGTGCCGTTTGGACGCTAGAAATTTTTTTTTGATTTTTTGGTTTTTATTTTTTTCCTCAAAAACTATGAGGGGTAGGAAAATAAGCATGATATGGAAAAATGCGGAATAATGCGTACTATAATTGAGTCTAGAAACCATTATTCTAAGATGCATAGTTTAGTAAAAAAATACTGAATTTTTGAAAATTTCTCAAGGGGTACCCTTAGGATTTTTTCAAAATAAGACTTTTTCAAAATTTGCTGAAAAAATCTGAAAAAATTCAGTAAAATAGAAGAAAAAATTAGCTACATAATAGCTAAGCAACTGTTTTTTCAAACTCATGCTGGTTTGGCAGGAAAAATTATTGAAAATTCTAAAAAACATTTTAGAATTTTGAATAATTTTTCCTGCCAAACCAGAATGAGGTAGAGAAAAAAGTTACTTAGCTATTATGTAGCTAATTTTTATTTCTATTTTACTAAATTTTTTCAGATTTTTTTTGAGCAAATTTTGAAAAAAGTCTTATTTTGAAAAAATCCCAAGGGTACCCCCCTCGAGAGATTTTCAAAAATTCAGTTTTTATTTTTTTTTTACTAAGCTATGCATCCTAGAATATTGGTTTATTCACTAAATTATAGTACTCATTATTCCGCATTTTTCCATATCATGCTTATTTTCCTACACCTCATAGTTTTTGTGAAAAAAAATAAAAACCAAAAAATCAAAAAAAATTGTAGCGCCCAAACGGCACATGCTAGCAAATTAAAACTAAAACCAAATTATAGAACTTTTTATGCCCTATCGAAGGGTATTTTAAGTATTTCTTCGAATTTTAATCGAGAAAGTAGTATATCGCAATTTATCGAAATTACATGTTAAACGCCCATACGAACTTGACGAACGAACACCCGGTATATATATATACTCAAATATAATCATAAAGGAATAATCTGAAAATGAAAAAATCATATCGCCTCAACCTGGGATCGAACCCTGGTTGCAATACATTTTATAAAAAAAAATCCAGAAATAACATAATATAGAGAAATTTGTTTCATTTTTGTACTAAAATATATTTAAAAAAACGTACTGCAAGTTTTTATGTAAATTTTCTATTTCCATTTCTTAAAATATTTCTTATTTCAGTGATTACAACTTCTCAATTTGCTCACTAATTTTTGTTTTTTAATTCTGACCGAATTGAGTGTATCATTATTAAAATTTGATATTTAATATTGCTAATAATTAAATGTAGAAACGAACAAATGATATACAGTCAAACCTGTTTTTATGCGGTCCTTTTTTATGCAATTTTTTTTGTGCGACTACATTTGTGCGATTTTATTTTTTTATGCGGTATGATTCCAACAGTGTTGGCATTATAATGTTGTAATGTTTTCTATAAGTGTACATATGTACATGATATGTACACTGTAAGGGCGCTGTTCGCCTTTAGACGCTATCTACATTTGATATCAACAGTTTCCCGAAAATGCACATTCAATTTCTATTGGTCATTTCTCCCTAATATGTTTTAAAAAATTATTTCTTATAAGTATTTATAAAATTTCCTAATATTTTTTTGTGGTTTTTTTTTTATACGGTTCCATTTTCCGCACAAAAACAGGTTTGACTGTATAGTTTATAATACATGTAAGTTAACACTCTCGTTAATTAGCCAAGTTATGAATGAGACAGGTGACAATCTAGTTAACTCATTTAATTAAGGACTTAATATTTCCAATTTTATTTATTCTTAAGATAAATTAAAAAAATCACATTATGATATGATAACGTTTCATTTGCTAATTTAAAAATTATTCCAAAGATAAATTTATTTCAATATTTAGAAATACTGGGCCTAGGTAACTGATCTTTAGTTTTCAACATTCAACATTGAGTGCTTGTATCTATCCATTTAATAAAATACATATTTAAAAATTAATTATTAAATAATAAACGTACTGTTTCGTAAAACGAGCCTAACTCTAATGTCATTTTTGCCTTTTATACAACTGTTCTTATAATGCCAGAAATAAAAAAAAAATTCCTGTTTTTTATTTGTTTTTATAAATAAAAATACTACAAACATTTCGCAAACCGTAGTTAATACTGTAAACTACAGATAACCTAAAAATTTCTTTAAATACGTTTCTGCGAAAAACTTTGTCTATGTTAAAATGAAATTTTTCTAGATTAGAACCTTATTTTAGTACAACGTTCACGTTTTCTAAACACAAAATGCGTTTAGAAATGCACAAAAATGAAAATATGTTTACACTAAATTTGTTTGTTTACTATTGTTTATATAAAAATACTAATATAATAAAATTAAAAAATCCACATAAATACGTGCAACACAAATAATATACGTTAATGTAGGATTCCTATTTACTAAAAGCGATGTAACAAGTATGCAATATATCTAATTTTATTGTATTCTATTCACATTTATGTTGCAATTCTTTTCATATCTCGTGTAATTCGTAGCGTTACGAAATATTCTGTCTTCTTCTAGTAAATGGGAATACTTGGTTTGATAGAACAGACTAACTTGTAACGCTCCGAGTCTTACGAGATACGATCAGAATTGTTACATAAACTATATTAATTTTAAAATATAAAAAAAAACTGTAACATTATTTTTACATGAATATGTAATGTTGTGTCAGTCATTCCTAATACAAATCAAAGTGCAATGAACTAGTTTTCTCAATGTATACTTTGAATCACATTTAGATTTAACTCGACGGTAGTAACTGAGTTTATACAACTAAATTTATGTAGAATATTGTACCATATGTTTGCGCGGCTGTAGATTTATAAACTAATTATCAAACATATTTTATAAGTATCATTTGCTATTGTCGCAATTACTATATGTGTAACCATATAATTATCCAGTATATGTACTACATTAAAAAGTTAAAACTTTACCGAAAGAAAATTAAGCAAAAAATTATTCCGTAAGTTTACGAGGCTCACAAAACAATTTCACAAGCTTCAAATATAGTAAATTTATTTAAATATTTATAATAAATTTTCTAAACTACAAAATAAAACACGTAGTTTCAAAGGCTAAGTTTCTGTAATCAGTATTAGATTCAGAAATTAAATATAAACACTAGAATCCTAGTCAACGATTTAAGATAACACAACAAAGATCACTTTAATTTATCATAAATTCAATTTTTATTAAAATAATTAGAATAAAAATATCGCTAAATACGTATTTTAAAAGCTAAGTTTTTATTATCAGTAGAAAATTTAGACAAAAACATAAAAACTAAAATCCTAGTTCACGATTTAAGATGATACAAATATTGAAAGTACCCAACGTTCGAAAATCAGTTTAATTCCAAATTCGCTACCAACAGTGCAGGATTTACGTATAAGCTAAACAAGATATAGTTTAGAGCCCCCACTTTCTTGGGGGCCCCAAAAAAAAATTGTCCGAGTTAGCAAGTGTCATATATGTATACTTAAATATACTGCTTACTATAAACACGGATATTCGCCTATATTGCTCCCTATCTCAAATAGCTTAGGGCCTTATCAAGTCTAAATTCGGCCCTGGCTACTAATGATAAAACCTTAGTTTCCGAAATACATATTTAACGTTGTTTTTATTATAAATGTATGATCTAGTAGAGCATTTATTTTAAATTTATTTTGTTTAATTACAATTTTAAATGGGAGAACAATATTGTTTTTATTTTTTTACTGAAAGTTGAAATCTTAAATAATCTAAATACTAATAATCAAAATCGGGATAACCGCATTTTGATGTAAATAAAAAATAAAATTTTGAACTTTTGCTCGTAACATATTGTAATAAAAACACATGCATAAAAATCAGGTATTGTGCAAGTACGTTGTATTGAGGAAAAATGTGTGTTGATTATATTGTCAGTTGGTGTAAATAGAAGAAATCGGGTGCGAAATAGATTAGGTGTATGATGAGTGTGAAATTGAAAAAAATGTTGTAGCAAAAGTTGGTGTTAGAGTCAGTTAAGTTGGTTCGGACATTTTGAGCGAATGTCTAATGAACGTTTGGTTAAAAAATTTATATGAACGATTTTGAAGCTATCCGTTTGCTGCGAGGACGTCCGATGAGTAGTTAAAGTAGTATGATTGAGAGAGTGTTTTGCGTGAGCGGAAGTTTCCAAATATGTAGTAGGAATAGAAGAGCATGTATGAGAGAGGAATTGAGTGGTTGGATGTTAAAACTGGCTGAGCGCTCGGATTAAGGGTCAATACCAGTACAGTTCCGGCGGAAATAATGGTCATGAAAAAATTTTTTTCATAAAACTGAAAGAAAAAAATATATTCCGATAAATCATTATAAGGCGCATATTTTTTGATATTGTAGTTTTTATTTTCAACACATTACTTTTCGAAATAAAAACTAAAAATATTTTACTGCGGAAAATCAGTGTTTTTAAAAACTAATCTCGTTCTATTTCATCGAAATATGTAGGAATCGTCTTCAACCTTTCAGAATATAAAAATCAATTACTATTGAAGTCTGTGGGCTAACGAAAATTGCTTATAAAAATTTATTAACAAAGTCGATCGCGCGCCAAACCACGTTTTTCGTAATTCTCGCGTAGAAAGTGTGTTAGGAACTTTTTCGAAGAGAAACCTTCCAGTTGCAAAGTTGTTCCTTAATGTTTAGGGAAGTTTTTTATGAACTTTCAAATAAATCGGTTAACAATTGTAGGACATATGAATTTTGATAACAAAGTGCTCGACTGCCGCGGCGGCCATGCGCTGTAAGGTCCGCGGGCGTCAACGTATCGTGATAGGTTTGCACTTACTTGTTAAAAAAACAAACAGCCATATGTGCAAATCTATGCTGCAGAACACCCTATTCCTGATACGGAACACGAGTCATTCGTTCACGCTGAACATACACCTACTACCGGGTGATTCAAAAATGATTACTTGTGTCGCTTTATTCTGATTAAACAGGAGAGAATCGGTGAAAAGAGTGACGTCACTCATTGCATTGGTATGTTGATATTGAGTTTTCGAATCGGACTGAAATTATTTTGCCATTATAGCTAACTTTCATACCTAACCTAGTTTCAAACGTAATAGAATTGACGCCCAATGTATAAGCAAATTGTATTATTTGATTTTTAAAAACACTATTGCCAACAGAGGCAAAATAAATACATAATAATAATTAATTAAAATGAAATTAAGTATTTCATGCGGTAGAAAGTAGCGAATATTATGTTAGCGCACATTAAAGTAGCTAAGCGCACCATCTAACCGATGAATAAATAGATTTTATTGCGGAAATACTGTACGAAAGGTATTTTCATCATTTTGACATTTTTCAAAAGACGAAAATCATTATTTCAGTGGGAAAAAACCGTTCATTTTTGAAAACTATCTACTATTAATATATATATATATATATATATATATATATATATATATAATATATATATATATATTTAAAGGGATCAAATTCGCAATTAGTAACGTATTTTTCTCTCCCCTCTCTCTCCATCTAAGCTGTATTATTTCACGGATATATTATACGATATGTAAAATATGTGTATTGTTTAATTAACTTTAAAAATGTGATATTTAAATGTATTTTAACAAATTTAACTAATTGTATTTTCTTTAGCTAATGCAAAAATCAAATTCTTACTTATACCTTAAAAACATTGCTAAACGAAATATCTAATTGCACGATTATAGATGAACTGGTTTAAAAAATAAATATCACACAGCACTAATTAACTCTTTTAATTAAATACATAGTAACTCTACGTCGATTTATTTCTATTTCAAATACAATAATTATATTTATCATAATTGAATACGACTCTCTGAAGAGAAACGTAATAATGTGAATAATGGCCAGTGACAAATTCTGCTATATTGTGCGTACACGATAACATTTACAATGCAAACGCACTGCATCAGGTATATGAGCTGGTTCAGAAACGTGTTTATAAAATGTAGAACGTTTTACAATCTCGGTTTAAAATGAAAATAATATCAAATATTTCGAAATTTTCACTTACCAAACAGGTACAAAATTGCTGCCTATGTTACGTTTTTTAGGCAAACCACTGCTAAAATTTCTTAGAACAGACCTTTCCAATAATAATATGGTTTTAGGGTATAAACACTTAACACTTAGGGGTCTTCTTTCTATACAAATTTATTTTTCAAAATAAGTTTATTTTAAATCAATGCATTTTTTTAAATATTAGTAATACCTATATTAGAAATATAAAATATACAAACAAACACAATAAAATTAAAGTTAATGTGTCATTAAGTAAATTTAATAAAATTAATATAATTTATAATAATAATAGGAAATCTACGACATTTTTATATTTTTTGATATCAATTGTTTTTAGAAAATCTATGGCCCCTATTCTAACCTCTATTGTTCGTGAAAAAGTGCTTTTATCATCAATTTCAAAATAACTTTTTGCTTCTGTTTTTCATCTAATGTAAATAGTTTTTCTATTGTTGATCATTGTTATAATAATAATATTGTATTATACCATTTAAATTTTATTACTCTTCCTTTTTAAATAAAACAGCAACTTACGAAAAATATGACATAAATGCAAAAAAATTCAATAAATTGACAAATAAATTTATTTCAATACATTTTCTTGCTAAACCAGAACGAGTTAGGAAAAAAGTTACTTAGCTAAAATGTAGCTAAAATATTGCTCGTATCTACTGAATTTTTTCAGATTTTTTGGAGCAAGTTTTCGAAAAAAAGTATTATTTTGAAAAAAAAAATTTGGGACTTTTAAAATTTCTTAAACGATACATTCGACAATAATAGATTCTACACTCAATTATAGTACTCATTATTCCGCATCTTTTCATATCATGCTTATTTTCTTAAACACGTCATCAAAGCGTCTTTTCTTATAGAATTTTTTAGAATTTTCAATAAATTTTCCTACCTAACCAGAAGGAGCTAGAGAAAAAACTTACTTAGCTATTATGTAGGCAATTTCTTTCTCTATTTTACTGAATTTTTTGAGCAAATTTTTGAAAAAAAAATTTATTTTGAAAAAAATTTGAAAAATTTAAAAATTTATTTCTACTAAACTATAATAAATATCAAACTGCGGTTTTTTGGAAATAAAAGAGGAATATCTAATTCAGTGACCTTTGTTCCCCCTCCTCCCACAGAACTAAAAAGAACTTGAATATCTTAATTAGTTACACCTTTTTTTTCAAATTGAAGACTGATAAGCTAAGAAAAAAAATGCTGTTTGCAGCGCCATCTATCAAAGATAAAAAAAAGTCCAAAATAAAATTTACATACTTTTTAATGGTCTATCCGAATCTGAAATAAAAAAAATAGGGGATTCTATTTAAGATTTCAAAGTTGCCCCTCGTTCCCGCCTCCCAGAGGGTCCGAGGGGGCCAAGGATCCCTGATTCAGATGTCCCCCTCGAAACCATTTACTTTTCATCCGGAACATTTTTTTGTCCGATGCACGATTTTAAAGTTATTGCAAGTGGCGGATTAAAATGGGACACCCAGTATATATATATATATATATATATATATATATATATATATATATATTTAATTGCTTATGAACAACTCACAAGACTCATAATAATCACGAAGCAACGGATTTCAATAATGAAACAACAAATCATATTTGACATTTGAATTATGAAAATTCATTCGTTTAGCAATGTTCTATGTTTAATGACATTATCCTAAATTAATAATTCATTATGTGTAATAATAATAATAATAATATAGCGCTAAACATTTAAATTTGAATTTACCGCGATGTTATAGTTGCGTGCTAGGTGGCATGATGGTGGTTCCTGGTCGGTAATACAGTGTGTGTGTCAGAGTGAAGCAAGCTGGCGAGGTGTGCGTTTAATGGCGCGACATGTTAAATTTCACTACAACAATAAATCAACTAATATCTTATGTCTAGTGTTTTATTTCTTGGCCATCACTTACTACAGCTTCAGAAGTGGGATAATAAGAATTCAATCACCACGTTTATTTGTGTGTATTAGGAGAAATAGTGAAATTAACTCGAACCTTAGAACTGTGGATTAAACACGTGGTAGAAAAGGATAGTGAGATATAAATACTAGTGAGTGCGAGAGAGCACGATAGTGACGCGCTGTTTTGCCAACGATTTTATAAGTTTTATTTCTGATTATTTATTATGGGGGATGAACAGAATACAGTAACATTGATCGATATACCCGAGATCGCGAATAATATTAAAACTTCTCCAGCATCGGTAATTAAAGCATTACATAAGTTTATATTCGGAGTGACTGGCGATCGTTTAAATCGAAGCCGGTTACGTAAGTTTTCGGGATTTGAATTCGCTTCGGATTCTGAAGAATTCACACAGAAGGTTGAGTGGACAGTTCAAAATTGCTCTGTCGGTGATTTAACAGCCAGTTGTAATCTTTTACGAATAGACTATACGGGTACTCCTAAGGAAATCGCGCAAAGATTGTGTGAACATCTGACCAATTTAGATTTATTACAAGGTCGCCCCAGTGACGAAGACGTCGACACTGAAGACCCCGATGACGAAATCGACGAGGATCAAGATGAAATACGAAGTTCCGTAAGTCAACAACTTGTCAATACTAATGCCACTATAAGTTTTAGAGATATTGAAGACACAATTCGATTGTTCGATGGTAATAACTATCCTGTTAAATTATGGGTGACCGAATTTGAGGATAATGCAATTTTGATGGGCTGGAATGAGCTACAGAAATTTATTTTTGCAAAGAAACGCCTAAGTGGATTAGCTAAACTATTTATTCAGAGTGAACGGGACATCCGATCGTGGAAACTCTTACAACAAAAACTTATTGAAGAATTCTCGTCAAAAACAACTAGCGCACAATTACATAAAATGTTACAAGATAGAAAAATGAAACGCGATGAGTCGGTGCAAGAATATTTCTTACATATGCGAGAATTAGCTTCAAGGGGAAGTATTGAAACGGATGCTGTTATACAATATGTTATTGACGGTATAACCGACGACCCGAATCGAAAAAGTATTTTGTATGGTGCACGTAACTTCAGAGAATTTAAGGACAAGTTAGAAATCTATACAAAGATTCGCGCATCATTCCATTCTTCATGGAAACGAACTTCGTCCGTTCCAAGCATTAGTCGATCGCAAGGAATTGATCGAAATGAAACAAGTAAGAAGCAGATGCCTGCCGAAGAAAAATCGAAGACCGACACTAACCATGTAAGATGTTTTAACTGTAATAATTTAGGTCATGTTGCAGCTTCTTGTCCCCGACCACGAAGGCCCAGAGGATCCTGTTATGGTTGTGGATCCACCGCACATTTGAAAAGGGACTGTAAACAAAATGGCAGAGAAGCACGTGGCTCCGCACCTGCTGACAATGATGGTCGTCAAACCGGTGAAACAAGTAATGCCTTCCATCTTATAGAATCTGCTCCAACTGTTGTGTTACCAGTTCCGAGTTATACGGTGTTACTTCAACTGGAACAAAGTGAGATATGTGCAACGCTAGATACAGTAAACCGAGGAAAATTATTTCGGATAGAGGTAGTTCGTTTATGTCCGACAAATTTAAAGAATTCTTAAACAATGAAAATATTCAGCATATTGCTATTGCTAGTGCAACCCCACATGCTAATGGTCAAATCGAAAGAATAAATCGAAGTCTGACGCCAATGTTAAGTAAATTATCTAACAGTTTATCCACATGGAATACCACTTTAAGCGATATAGAGTACGCGTTAAATAACACTATAAACCGTTCGATTGGAACAACCCCCGCACAACTCTTATTCGGAATAAACCAGATCGGTAAAATTAAAGATGATTTAAGCCAAGCTTTATTAGACCAACAAGACGTTGATCGTGATTTAATTCAAATGCGGGATGATGCTTCTAAACAAATACAATATACTGCTAATCGTAATAAAAATTATTATGATCAACATCACAAACAGCCGTATGAATATAAAATTGGAGATTATGTTATGATCAAAAATGTCGATGTTACTCCAGGAGTGAATAAAAAATTATTGCCGAAATACCGTGGTCCTTATGTAATTAGAAAAGTTCTAGACAATGATCGTTATGTAATTACGGATCCTGAAGAACATCAGTTGACTCAAAAACCATTCGAAGGAATATGTTCTCCGGAAAACATGAAACTTTGGAAGGAACATATTTAATCGAATTCAAATTGTTATGAATATATTTTACTTTAGTTATGTTACTTATTATCTTATGTATAACTTATGGTTAAGAAAATTATGTCAACCAATCTTATGTATAACTTATGGTTAAGAAAAAATTATGACCAACCTTATGTATTTTAAGATTTTATGAATCATTTATGTACTTATGTCTTAACAACCGAATTCGTGTATTAGTTATGTGTGAACCATTTATGTTAAGTGTTCCAATGATATACGAATTTTGTTGTTAACCTACAGATGATTAGGGGCAATCATTGTGTCAGGAAGGCCGAACTATAGCGCTAAACATTTAAATTTGAATTTACCGCGATGTTATAGTTGCGTGCTAGGTGGCATGATGGTGGTTCCTGGTCGGTAATACAGTGTGTGTGTCAGAGTGAAGCAAGCTGGCGAGGTGTGCGTTTAATGGCGCGACATGTTAAATTTCACTACAACAATAAATCAACTAATATCTTATGTCTAGTGTTTTATTTCTTGGCCATCACTTACTACAATAATAATAATAATAATAATAACTTATATAAATTTTTTTTTAAATAAACCACTTATAATTATTGAAATCAGCGGATTTTAATAGCGAAAGAACGAATCATATTTGACATTTAAATAATTTTATTTACTAATATTTTACGTTTAATGACATTATCGTAGATTAATAATTCATTATGTGTAATAATAATAACTTAATAAATAATTATTTTTTTAAAAAATAAACAACTTATAATTATCTGAAATCAACGGATATCAATAGCGAAAGAACGAATCATATTTGACATTTAAATAATTTTATTTACCAATATTTTACGTTTAATGATATTACCCTAAATTAATAATTCATTATATGTATTAATAATAATAATAACAACTTATATAAAATTAATTTTTTTTTTAAATAAACAACTTATAATGGGGTCGTTGCGCTCATTTTTTTTATTTTTTTAATGAAAAATATATATTTAGACAATTACATATATATAGATATTAATGTTAAATTATTTATATTTAATTAGAAAAAAATTATTGAAGTCGAAGGTCAAATTCAAATTTTGAAATTTGTGACGTCATCCATTCTATAGTACCATCTTGTGACTAAATCAAAAACTAGTCGATTCTATTAGCAATGTCAAAAACATATACGTAGGCTAACGCCTCCGATACCAATAATAATAATATATATAATAATAAAAAATATGTAATTATAATAATAATAATAAAATGTATAATAATAATAAAATATATAATAATAATAATAAAATATATATAATGTGCACTATTACATTATTAATATCAAGTGCACTTTTAACAAAAGCAACACTCTACCAGTACCTGTCATTTGACATTTCTAATAAGTTGTGTGCGATAGAAAGAGATAAATACAGATATCTGACAATAGGTTATCCTTGTCTAATCTGAAAAAGGTTGACGTCATAGGCGTTGTGGAGATTCTGTGGCGCGTAAAAAACGCTATTTTTCCTAATTTTTTTTTAAAATACTGTAATCGTTTTTGAATTAAAAAAATGTGTTTTGGCCTTGTTTTTATATAATCTTTTAATATTTATTATTGAAAATAGTAAATTTGATTGAGCGCAACGACCCCATTATCTGAAATCAACGGATATCAATAGCGAAAGAATGAATCATATTTGACATTTAAATAATTTTATTTACCAATATTTTACGTTTAATGACATTATCCTAAATTAATAATTAATTATGTGTAATAATAATAACTAATATAAAATTATAAAAATAATTTTAAGCTGACTATAATCAGAATAACACTAAGTATTAAAAATAAAACCACTAACCATTTTAATCCAATAATTTTGGTGACATTTACGTGAGGGGGGGCTAGCAACTCAAAACCACTTTTGAACCACGTTTTATCTTCATTAACTAATATTTCAATCACTATACAACTTATTTTGATTCCGAACTTCACCTAACCAACAATACTTGACGTAAAACACATATATATTTAAATTCCGATCTGATACGTTTCTAATTCATTCAAAACTGATCTTTATATTCAATATATTGTAATTTTGCAAGATTTAATTCCCTTCTCCTTCGATTAAATAGCACTATTATTAAATAAATCAACAAGCATTAAACTAAACGAACGTATACATGTATCCGCCATCTTAAACAAACTGTTCAGGCTGTTATGGCTGTTGGTTCATGCGATTCGTGGATGAATCATTAAAATCAGTTTCTGCAACTGCATATGCGTCATATTTATTGTTGCAATTAAAAATACCGTTTATTCTTAATTAATTTAATTTAATGAGCTAGAAAAATGTCGCAAATAGTAGACTGGGCGAAATACGTTGAAGAACAGGAAAATTTGTTAGCGAACAAGGTAACCTATACTTTTCAGTAAGATAAAGTAATAAATATCTAATACATTTCAATTTAGGTTTCTGGGATTAATATTGAAAAGAAAAAAGAAAATTCTGAAGACGATGATGTGCCAGAGCAATATAGTCCTGCAGATGCCAGCTTACTACAAAAAATTATACGAAAAGGTTTAGTAGAAAGCAAAAGTGACATAGAAATTCAACGCAAAGATCCGAATTTACCACTTTATTCCGTAAAATCATTTGAAGCGCTAACATTGTAAATATTTGTAATCTTTCTTATTATTTTTTTTGCTTATACGATTGTTATTTTGAAACCGTAGGAAACCTAACCTCTTAAAAGGAGTTTATGACATGGGATTTAATGCGCCTTCTAAAATTCAAGAAACCGCTTTGCCAACACTTTTAGCGAATCCCCCGCAAAATTTAATCGCTCAGTCTCAATCAGGTACTGGTAAAACGGCAGCTTTCGTTTTAGCCATGTTAAGTCGTGTTGATCCAGAAAAAAACTATCCCCAAGTACGTTAGTGTAATTCGATTAACTTAATTAGTAAATTAATTGCTTGAAATTTATTTTACAGGTTTTATGTTTGTCGCCAACGTATGAATTAGCTATTCAGACTGGCGAAGTAGCGGCAAAAATGGCAAAATATTGTCCGGAAATTTTATTGAAATTTGCTGTTCGTGGAGAAGGTTTGTAACCAAATTGTATAATGACATTTATTTAATTAATTTTTTAAAATTAAATATTGCAGTGCTACGTATCACAAAATTAACGGAACATATTATAATTGGTACACCCGGAAAAGTTTTAGACTGGGGTGTGAAATATAAGGTTTTTGATTTATCGAAAATCTCTGTGTTTGTTCTCGATGAAGCCGACGTTATGATTGCGACACAGGGCCATCAAGATCAATGCATTCGTATTCACAAGTAAAATTAATTTCTTCGCTTTATCTACATATTTTATTGTGTAACAAGAAAATATCTTTTTCTAGACGTTTGAGTAAAAAATGTCAAATGATGTTCTTTTCTGCAACGTACGATAATGACGTAATGGAATTTGCAGAAATTATTGTTCCTAATCCGTTAATTATTCGATTGAAACGTGAACAAGAAAGTCTGGATAATATTAAGCAATATTACGTACGTTGTGCTAATCAACAAGATAAATACGTTGCTGTCACTAATATTTATGGTGTTATTGGAGTTGGTCTATGTATTATTTTCTGCCATGTAAGTATTGTATTTGTTTATTATTTTGGAATTTGGTTTATATGTAAATCATATTTTTTCAAAATAGTTCAAAGCTGGGCAAATTTATTTACAAAAAAAAAATTACAATTTTTTACCAAAACGAAATTAATTCACAATAGTAATTATAATTTCATAAACCTTTTTCTTAAATAAAAATGAATTATTAAGGTTTTTTTCATGTGAATTAATTCTTTTTTTACATAAAATGGATAAAAAAAAACTTGATTTACATAAATTAAATTTGTTTTGGGTGCTTTGGGAACTTTTGCTAGGAATGTAAATGTTTCCAAAGAAGCCCGTTTGAGTATATACAATGCAGTTTTGGTGCCCACGTTAATGTATGGTAGTGAATGTTGGGTTTGGTTGCAAAAGCATAAACGGAAAATGACTGCTGTGGAATTTACGTGTGGTTTGTTGTGTAAATAGGAGAGATCGGGTACGAAATAGATTAGTGTATGATGAGTGTGAAATTGAAAAAAATTTAGCAAAAGTTGGTGTTAGTCAGTTAAGATGGTTCGGACATGTTAAGCGAATGTCTGATGAACGTTTAGTTAAAAAGATTTATTTGAGTGATTTTGATGGTATACGTTTGCGTGGACGTCCGATGAGTAGTTGGAGAGGTATGATTGAGAGTGTTTTGCGTGAGCGAAAGTTTCCAAGTAGTAGGAATAAAAAAGCATGTATGAGAGGAATTATGAATGTGGATGAAGCGAAGGTTGCTTGTTTGGATAGGAATGCTTGGAGGCGACTGATTTCGGGATGATGAAAAGAGTTTGTGCCACACCCTTCTGGGTATATATGGCGTGATTGTGTATGTATGTATGTATGTAAATTAAGTCTTTTATTAACGAATTAAGCGTACATATAATTCCAAACTTATTATATATTGAGAGACTTCAATCATAAGTATATTTTTCAAATGTTTAATTTTTCAAAATTAATTAATTCATTATTAGAAATCTTTTATTGAATGAATTCACGGCATGCTCCAGCAATATTTAAAATTTATAAAAATATTCTAACAAGATTATATAAAATAGCGGATATTTATTTTTTAACTACTAGATATTGATTTGTTAAAATTTACAGACTAGAAAAAAAGCGAACTGGCTTGCAGAAAAAATGAGCAAAGATGGTCACGCAGTAGCTGCATTAACCGGTGATCTAACTGTCGAACAACGTATTTCCGTTCTAGATCGTTTCCGTGCATCGCAAGAAAAAGTTCTAATTACAACAAACGTCTTATCAAGAGGTAGTAGCTATTTCATATTTATCATTCATTATAGAATATTTTTTAACATATTTTCGATTTTTCTAGGTATTGACGTTGAACAAGTAACAATTGTCGTAAACTTTGATTTACCGATTGACGTAAACGGTAAAGCCGATTGTGAAACTTATCTACATCGTATCGGTCGAACTGGACGTTTTGGAAAAGCGGGAATTGCTATAAACTTAATCGAGTCGCCTGAAGCTATGGAAATATGCAAATCTATCGAAGCACATTTTGGCAAAAATATTAAATATTTAGATGCTGAGGATTCCGATGAAATCGAAAAAATTGGAACATAAATTATTGTATTATAAGAATTATTATAAACTATTTTTTTGTACAACCCGTTGAACATAATACTATTTTCGTTTATTATTAAAAATATAATTATTATTTTATCAAAATCATTTTCATTTTCTTATCAAACATTTATAAATAAAAGATTTAAACCTTCCTTATGCTTTATCTTTTTTATAACAAGCAAGCTTGCCAACTTTGCCAGTGTTGCTGATTGACAGCAATATAGTGAGTATAGACAAGGTTGATAAAAGAAAATAAAAATCTTCATATTTTTTTCTTTTAGAAAAAGGTTAATTTCAGTTATGCTTAATTAATAAAATTGTTAAAAATTTTGTTTTATTTCTATTATTTATTTTATTACTTTTTTTTTTTAAATATTGTAAAAATACATTTTTTATTTTTACCGCGATAAATATGTATAAAAAAATTAAATGTATATTTTTAAAAAATTCGGATATATCACAAATTTATTGTTCTCTACTTATAATTCGTGGTTTTTATTTGATTGAGAATAAAAAAAATTTAGTTACTTTTTGTTATATTAACTTGTCAAATTTAAAAGGAACTATTAAAGTTTTTATATTGGTACCACCATTTTTGATCTGGAAAACAAATGACAAGTTTCAAAATATTTGTGGTTATATAAAAAGTCGATAAAGGTATAAAGTAGTAAATAAAAAATACTTTATTAATTTATACAAACATAAGGTATGTATTCAATTCAAATTTGTATTAATGAGAATGTTCTGTTCCTCTTTATACTAAAAATATACGTAAACTATTTGTAAATACATCATAAAATTTTGTGCACGTTTAATTTATTGTACAGCACAGGCCGAAATAACGTTGTTTCGTATTGTGTGTGGTGGAATCGGAATGACGTTTAGTCCAATATTACTGACTGAGTGAATTCTGTTGCCCATAGATTTTTTTAAATGTTCTGTACCATTAATTTGTGATGGATATGTATTTATGCAGTAAAAAAATGTAATTGACGAGAATTTTTGTAGCTTTTATTGAAAAATATACTGCGCAGTAAACTGAGTAAAATTTGTATAGTGTATGAGAAAACTGAACTATTTGTAAACTCGCAATTTTATTAGGATTTTTCTGCACAGTAAAACTAACACCTTTAGCTAACAATGAGTTGTTATCTGATCATATTAATCAAGCATTTTAAACAGTCGACAAATGTAATTTCTGTTTAACTTTTTGTTTTAGAAAACTGATTCTTCTAAAAGTAATAATATTGTGCAAAACATAAACATGGATAACAGTTTAAAAGTGGCAGTTGAAAAGGGTAAATTGAAAAAAATCAAACAACTCTTAAATACAATCGATATTTCTTCGCCTACATTTGCTTTGGAAGGACATCTGTTGCTGTGTAATGCTCTTCGAAAGAATCACATTGAAATTGCTAAATTATTAATAAACAAAGGCTGTAAAGTTAACATTGGTACTGAAAAAAGATCAACTCGTATTGCTCTTCATTTAGCAGTTAATAATAATTATCCGGAAATTGTTGAAATGTTAATTTTGAAAAATGCTGATATACATAAACGATATGAAAACGGTTCGACATGTCTGCATGTAGCTGTGGAAAAGAATTTCGCGCGAATTGTTGAGATTCTTTTGCAAAATGGTGCTCATGTTGATGCCCCAGATAAAGATTGCAATTCACCGCTGTATTTTGCAGCAGGAAAAGGAAGTTTCGAAATATGTAAATTACTCTTAGAATACGGCGCTGATGTGAATGCACCGAATCGAAAATATCAGATACCACTTCATGTTGCTAGTCGCAAATCGAAAAATAATTCTATAGTAGAACTATTGATACAATATGGATCAAATTTTAAATTATACGATTTCGAGGGTAATCGATCAATTGATATTGTTCATCGGTGTAGAACAGATAATTCATTTAAAATATGTATGGTATATTTATGTGTAAAATTTAAATACGTACATTTTGATGAATATCAAAATACAGAATTAGATATTGAACTTTGTGATGTTGATAGATTTAATTCGTATAAAGATCTGTGCGGTAGAGAAATTGAAAAAATGAAACGTACAAATATTTACAATAATGTAACTTATTATGACATTTTACGGAAAAGTACTAGACGGGTAGCCATCTATTTACGAAATAAACAAATTGTTAAGAAATTAGAATCGGTTAAAAATTATGAAAAGATATTTCCTGAATATGCAAATATGATCGAAATGCGATATAAACAAGTCCTAGTTAGAAATTCGTTAACTGATAGAAGTAAGAAAATCTTTAATATTTTATCGGCAAATCAATTGCCTGAATTGGTTGTCGATACTATAATGAGTTATTTAACAATATTTGATTTGAAAATGTTAGCATTATTAGAGACATACAATCGGCAACGAACTTGCTAAGTTAGCGAACTAAGTTACTGACAACTGTTTTTGCGGTAATACTTTAATTTTGTTTTCTTGTGATTCTATTCTAAATTATTTTCGAAAAAGGCAAATAAGGCATAATGTAATTTCTTTAAAGTGTTATTTTGATATTTTATGTTTAAGAATTGATGTCATAAAATTATTATTTAGTATTTTGTGTTATTAAGAATATTTTTAATTTTTATAAAATATTTTGTACTTCTTATAAATTAAAGAAAACTTTACAAAAACTAATGATTTTTTTATTCTATTATATAAAATATTATTTTAAAAAATCTAATTATTTCGCTTTTGGTGTTGTTTCTTTTAAATACTGAGTAATATTAAAAAAAAATTACATGAGTATACAGGTAATTATATAAGATTTATTTAAATATATTTTTTATATTAATAGAAATATTGTAGTAAAATATTTTTTAAACTGTTTCAGAATTAGATTTTGTTTAATTATTTTATAAAACAAGATTAGAAGTATATGGGTAAACCCATATATAGACCACTTTGACATTTCTCGGAAAGTTGGCAACACTGTATTTTGTTAAAATTGCATAATTTATTTAGCCACTAGAATAATCTTTTATAAAAAAAGTAGACGTAGTAAATTTTTAAAAATTTTAGTATTTTTTTTTCGGAAAGTTGGTAACACTGTATTTTGTTAAAATTATATAAATACTAGGAGAATCATTTGTGAAAATATGATTAAAATCGGTTAAATAACGTGGTCATAATAAATTTTTTAAAATTTTAATAATTTTTTTCTTAGAAAGTTTGCAACACTACTTTGTTGAAATTATCTAATTTATATGGATACCAAAAGAATCTTTTGTGAAAATTTGAACAAAATTCGGTTAAATAACATGACCGTAATAAATTTTTAAAAATTTTAGTAGTTTTTTCTCGGAAAGTTGGCATCATTGGAAAAAAACAAAATCACATGACTCTATCTTGGGTACTAGACAAATTTATCCTGAAAATTTTATTAAAATCTGTAAAACCCCGTCTAGGAGGAGTTGCTATCACAAAACTTTGACTGACGATCAAGTGAGCGAGCTGACGACGCACATCCATACACCCACTTATAAACTAAGTTCAGATTCGTCTGATCTATAGGCTATATGAAGGATTTCTATACAATTTTATTTTGTTTTTGTGATAATGTTACGGACACCGTATCAAACACTATACCACTTTCCCTTGCAGTCAAAGTGGTAATAAGTTGCATTTGTTGCATGGAAACTAAGCGGATTGCCCCAGCGCATAAAGTTTTCGGTTCACAAAAACTTGGTATATCTACCAAAGCATAAATATTATTGGTATATCTTTCTGAACTCATTATATTAAAATAAAACTACTTTCGGTTTAAGTTTTGTATTAATATTTATTAATAATCTACGTAATATGTGACCGTTTCAATATGAATCTTAGCAATTTTTAACTCTAGTTTAACAATCCAAATTGGGTTCGTTTGTTTTGTTTTATTTAAATTTCTTTAAGTTTTATTTAACCTTGGTAAAAACAAAAAACATTTGTTTCATTATTATAAATCTAGGAGTAAAGTTTTATTATGTAAAATTGCAAAATAAGGCCAAAAATACATCTCATATGATTGCATGAATAGGAACAGACCGTTCCGCTGTTTGAGTACTACTGAACACAGCCGTACGTATTATATTTCTATTCATTATATTATTAAATTTGACAATTATTATCACTTTGACTGCAAGGAAAAGTGGTATAGCGTTTGGTACGGTGTCTGTAACATTAAAAAAAAATTGTGTATAGAAATCCTTCATATAGTCCTTAGATGTCGAATCCGAACTTAGTTTATGTGGGTGTATGTGTGTGCGTCGTCAGCTCATTCGATCGCTCGGTCGTCAGTCATAATTTTGTGAACGCAACTTCTCCTAGGCAGGGTTCAACCGATTGTATTAAAATTTTCAGGATAAATTTGTCTAGTATCCAAGATAGGGTCAAAAAATTACTAAAGCTTTTTAAAATTTATTGTGTCTACATTATATATCCGATTTTGATCAGATTTTTAGAAAAGATTTTTTTAGTATTCATATAATTTACGTAATTTTAACAAAATACAGTGTTGTCAACTTATCGAGAGAAAAAACACAAATTTTTTTAAAAATTTATTGTGGCTGCATTATATATTCGATTTCGATCAAATTTTCAGAACAAATTTCTATAATGCTCCTATTAATTATATTAATATCCAGTGTTGCCAACTTTCCAAGAAAAAAATTACTAAATTTTTAAAAAAAAATTTATTATAACCGCTATTTAACCGAAATTAATCAAATTTTTATATAAAAAAAATCTCCTAGTGCCTAAATAAATTATGCAATTTTAACAAAATACAGTGTAGCCAACTTATCGAGAGGAAAAAATCCCAAATTTTTTTTAAACTTCATTGTGGCTACATTATTATTCGATTTTGATGAAATTTTCCGAAAAGTTTCTTCTAGTGCCCACATAAATTATAATTTTATTAAAAATACAGTGTTGCCAACTTTCCAAGAAATATCAAAGTGGTCTATACTGGGTGTCCCATTTTAATCCGCCACTTGCAATAACTTTAAAATCGTGCATCGGACAAAAAAATGTTCCGGATAAAAAGTAAATGGTTTCGAGGGGGGACATCTGATGCAGGGACCCTTGCCCCCCTCGGACCCCCTGGGGGCGGGAACGGGGGACAACTTTGAAATTTTAAATAGAACCCCCTATTTTTCATTGCAGATTCGGATAGACCATTAAAAAGTATGTAAATTTTATTTTGTGATTTTTTTTTATCTTTGATAGATAGCGCTGCAAACAGCATTTTTTTTTCTTAGTTTATCAGTTTTTAATTTGAAAAAAAAGTTGTAACTAAGTACGATATTCAAGTTTTTTTCAGTTCTTTGAAACGAGGGGGGGGGGGCAAAGGTTACTGAATCAGATATCTTCTCGAAACCATTAACTTAAAGTTCTCCTCCTCGAAACAATTAACTTAAAGTTAATGGTTTCGAGGAAGATATTTGATGCAGTGACCCTTGTCCACCCCCTCCACCCAAAGAACTGGAAAAACTTGAATATTGTACTTAGTTACACCTTTTTTTTTCAAATTGAAGACTGATAAACTGAAAAAAAAAATGCTGTTTGCAGCGCCATCTATCAAAGATAAAAAAAAGTCTTAAAATAAAATTTACATACTTTTTAATGGTCTATCCGAATCTGCAATAAAAAATAGGGAATTCCATTTAATATTTCAAAATTGCCCCCTGTTCCCGCCCCCAGGGGGTCGAAGAGGAGGAAGGGTCCCTGCATCAGATGTCTCCTTCAAAACCATTTATTTTTTATCAGGAACATTTTTTTTTCCGATGGACGATTTTAAAGTTATTGCAAGTGGCGGATTAAAATGGGACACCCAGTATATATATATATATATATATATATATATATATATATATATATATATATAATAACAATAATAATAATAATGGAAATTGTCATTAAAATATTTAATAATTGTTTCATTTATTTGTTATTAACAATATTTTTTGTAACGGAACATTACTGAGACGTTACAAGGCTATTTTGTGCGCAAGCGCGCAGAAGAATAGGTGAGATATAAATTTTGAAAACGTATGTCATGTCGTAGAAAATGACAGCTGAGACAGCTGTATTTCAATAGCTTGTATCGATGGTAACAATGACAATTCATGTGCGTCTGATTTAGAAGGCGACAAAAATTTTGCGAAAACATTACTGACATCATTACGACATGTTTTTCCATTTTTTTTTTTTTTTAGGAAATCTGGGCATTTTTGATAAAAATGCCATTACCAGCAAAATAAAAAGTTAAAAAAAATACGCTAAACTTTGCCATTATTCCTAAGATTCTGTTACGTTAATAGACAGATTTAATTTTCTTATTTAACTATTATTTATTTTGAGATCTGTAATAGTAAAAAGTTTTTGTTTTTTACTTTCTGTTCAGTTAAAATTTTTTCAAAGTTTATAATTTTTATATTAAATCATTATTATTAAAAAAAAAATTTTTCTTGCGTTTCATTATTTATTTAAAAGTTTCCCCTTTCCTACCAGTGCATTAGTTGTTATTCTCTTCGACTACCAAAAACAAAAGATCTACCAAGGTAGGTAATAATTATAATAATTATAATAATAATTACAATAATTAATAATAATAATAATTATAATTGTGTAGAGCATTTAAAAACACATTGATTTCTATATAAAAAAAAAAAACTAATCCGACGTTTTTATTTCGAGAAAGAAAAAAAATATTTTTTCAATCATTAAATTTTACTAACAAGGTTAGCATGCCTTTAAGTTAATAATGTGTTAATCATGTGGTTAAAATCAACAGCGCCTTAATTGTGTGATTAAACTGGAGAAAAAGAAATTTTAATTATTTTTAACTATTTTTATTTTTGCATTAAACACCATTAATTTTATATTCTATTTATCTAATTAAACATTAGACAATTTTTAAATTAAAGAAAAATGCATTGGCCCTGCATTTTAATTTAAAAATTGTCTAATGTTTAATTAGATAAATAAAATATAAAATTAATGATGTTTAATGCAAAAATAAAAATAGTTAAACATTTACACCAAAAGAATTTATAAAAATTAATTATTTTTATTCGATTTTTAATATAATTTATTATTAATTTTGTGTCTAATATCTGTAAAAATAAATAAGTTAGCATGCTGTTAAAGTAATACTGCATTGATCATGTGATTGAAGTTAACAACACGTTAATCGTGTCATTAAACTTAGAGAGAAATTTTAATTATTTTTTTGTAATTTTAATATAAATTATTTTTAATTTTGTGTCTAAAGTCAGTAAAAATTAATAAATTTTAGTAGTAAAATTAGCATGTTGTTAAAGTTAACAGCGTCTTGATTGTGTGACTAATCCGATTAAAAAAATGTAATTATTTTTTTGGTGTGATTTCAAAACAATTTATTTTTAATTTTGTGTTTAAAGTCTGTAAAAATTATTAAATTTTACTAGTAATATTTAATATATTGTTAAGTTATCTATACGTTAATTATGTGGTTTAAATTAACATCGTGTTAATCGTGTGATTAAACTTAGGGAGAAATTTCAATTATTTTTTTGTGTTATTTTCAGATATTTTATTATTAATTTTGTGTTTAATATTTATAAAAAAAATTTAATTAGCAATATTAGCATGCCGTTAAATTAACGCTGCGTTAATTATGTGGTTAAAATCGACAGCACGTTAATCGTGTGCTTATTCTTAAAGAGAAGTTCAAATTATTTTTTTTATGATTTAAAAATATTTTATTATTAATTTTGTGTGTAATATTTATAAAATTTGTTAATTTTTCATAAGAATATTAGTATGTTGTTAAGTTAACAGTACGTTAAACATGTGGTTAAAGTTAACAACGCGTTAATCGTGTGCTGCAACTTAAAAAGAAATTTTAATTATTTAATTATAATTTTAAGATGTATTATTATTAATTTTGTGTCTAATATTTGTAAAATTTGTTTAATTAGCAATGTTAGCATGTTGTTAAGTTAACAGTGCGCTAAACAGGACGTTAATCATGTGTGCTTCAACTTAATTAGAAATTTTAATTATTTAATTAAAATTTTATTGTATATTATTATTAATTTCTTGTAAAATTTGCAATTATTTATAGCAATATTAGTATATTGATTTTACAGTAAATAAACAGAACAGTTCTATGTTCCAGTATCAGAATAGGTATCAATATAAATAAAAACAATTTTACAATAATTACTTATATTTGCAATCAACATTTCACGACTGCATTGCGGGTAGCATAATTACTATTTTGCAGTTTAAATCGGTAAATTTTTTTCGATTAATTTTATAAAATAAGTCTGAGTTAAATAAAATTTCGCTTCCATTGTATTTAGTATACTCTGACAATATATTCGTCATAGCCACACTTCAGTAAAGTTTGATAATTATCCAAAACAATTATGGAAATAAACGTGAATAAATATTGTGCTGTAAAACAGGAAAAAAATATTTTTATTCATTAGAAATTATCATTATCAGTAAAATATACCTCGCCGCTTACGATAATTATTCTATAAAATGAAATTTGACATACGGCACTTGAATGTAATTCCGCATAATTCTTTTGCTTCAAACCCAATTGAATTATTTCCATCTGATTCTGTTTCCAAATATTTCACTAATGATTGTGATACGTTACTCATTAAATTGAACATATTCTTAATCTAGAAAAAATAATTATGTAATTAAACAATGCATATGTCTACACTGTCCGTCAAAAAGTTTGCATCAAATAGGTAAAATTTTATTATTTTTTTTTTTTTTAATTATTAATAATAAATTTCTGTGCTTGTCCAAAAACTAAAATTAAATAATTTACAAAATTTCAGGCAGATTTACTATTTTTAATTTTTTTAAATAATCTACTCAGGCGATTGATATCATTGTCGAATAATGGTTAATTTATTAACTGCACGCATTGTTCAAATAATTTATAAATTGCAATTTAAGAAAACCTTAAAAAAATGTTTTTTTGTATTTTTTTACAAATAAAGTAGGGTAGCCTAATGTTTCTAATTTGTACCAAAAAGTCTGGTAATAATAATTTTCAGAAGCAAATAATAATAAAAATTTCTCTATGGCGCCAACTTTTCGGCGGACACTGTATATGTGTCTATGAAATCATATGTTAAATGTTAAATCAATGTTTTTAATAAAGTGGTTTTTATGCAACCCTGATTTTTTTTTCAATATGCTGTTGACTTTTTGGAACTAACTAACAGTGTGTTGACCCCGACCCCGGAACATAGGACTTTAACATGTAATTTCGATAAATTGCGATATACTACTTTCTCGAGTAAAATTCGTAAAAATACTTAAAATACTTTTCGATAGGGCTTCAAAAGTTATATAATTTGGTTTTAGTTTTAATTTGCTAGCATGTGCGGTTTGGACGCTAGAATTTTTTTTTTGATTTTTTGGTTTTTTTTTTCTCAAAAACTATGAGGTGTAAGAAAATAAGCATGATATGGAAAAATGCGGAATAATAAGTGCTTTATTTGGGTGTAGAAACCATTATTCTAGGATGCATCGTTTAGTAAAAAAAATTAAAAACTGAATTTTTGAAAATCTCTCGATGGGTACGATTTTTTCAAAATAAAATTTTTTTCAAAATTTTTACAAAAAAATCTGAAAAAATTCAGTAAATTACAGAAAAAAATTAGCTACATAATAGCTAAATAACTTTTTTGTCAAACTAATGCTGGTTTAGCAGGAAAAATTATTAAAAATTCTAAAAAACATTTTAGAATTTTCAATAATTTTTCCTGCCAAACCAGAATGAGGTAGAGAAAAAAGTTACTTAGCTATTATGTAGCTCATTTTTTTCTTTATTTTACTAAATTTTATATTATATAATCTATAATTATACTGTTTTTTCAGCGTACAGTGAATACAGCAACATCTCGGGGGACTGTTCTGCACTTATACCAAATTTAGTTTATTATATGTAGAATAGAATAAAATTAATTTTGTTTATTAGTGAGTTTCATGTTGATAAGTTTTATCACGTGATTATGACGTACCTATCTTTTTATCTTGTCGCGACTATAATAATTAGATCTGTGCTTTCTCAGTTTAAATATAATCTTTAGTTTAAGTGTATTTTAAATTTAAACGATAAATGTTTGAGAAACTGGGCCCCAAAATCCTCACAAATATGATTTAATAATAGAATTTTATTGTTGTGTAATACAGGTTATTACCATGGCGAGCGATATCAATGTTTCTAAGAGGATTAGTACCGGATGCTGCACCAACTCATGGCTGCCAACTTCAAGCACAACCTCCTGCAGCAGCAGCAGCAGCAGCAGTTGTTACTACACCTTCTCCTGCGTCACCGCCTCCAAGAGTACAACCAAAACAACGTAACAACTCTGTCATCATCAGCCGATGTCACATTACACCATCGTATTACGACAACAGCGTCCGAAAGACAACCATAAGCAGCGGGACGGAGAATTCATTCAATTCAGCTCAAATTTAATTCATTTGTACAAACATTTTCAGCTACACTGTAAACAAATTTTACAATGAAAGTCATTGGACACTTTGTTGCCAACGATAATCATTGGAAATTTACAAAAGAAAATGTATTTTTACAAAAATTATTTTTATATGGAAAATTACAATTAAAATATCTAACACATTTTAATCTATTACATTTGCTAAGTAAATTTACATAACTACTTGGAATATTTCCACTTTTTCGAGTAATTATTACATTTGTGAATGTAAATATTACATTTATGCGTACATTAATAAATGTAACAATTACATTTACTGTTGTAAATATTACATTTATTAATATAAATATTACATTTATTAATGAAATTATTACTTTTACTAATGTCATTATTATTACATTTATAATTTTTTACATTTTTATACAAAAATATTTGTATAGTTACATAAAATAAGTATTCAAATGTAAAAATACATAAAAATTGTAAAATTCAAATAATATTATAAAATTTCTGTAATATTTACAGATTTTAGTAAATTTACAAAAAAAAAATAAAAATTACAGTGAAACTCATTGTAAAATGACCATGATTATCATTGTAAATTTACACCTATTTTTTACAGTGTAGATTTGATTTATAATTCAAATATTTTTAAATCATAATTTAGAATTTTTTATCTTGTTCATTTTGTTCATAAAAAATCGAAAATAATGCTTTTATTTTGTTGTTTTTTTTTTTTATATAAAATTAAATTTATAATATTTTTATTTTGACATTTTATAATTATTTTTTAATTAATACAAAAATTGAAAAAAAAGTTTAATAAATTGTATTTTAAGTTCTTTAATTGTATCTTTGGGAAAATCATTTTTTCTGATTTTCATTTAGTCAATACTTGTAGTATAATTAGGTAACTGATTAAATTTTGTAATTAAAATATCACTTTTTATAACATCACGCTAGAAATATCTATTTATAAAACAAAAACTTTGTAAAATTTTTTCTATTTTAAATTGTTGTTTGATTTGCTTTTTTGAAAAATCAAAAAAATAATAATAATAAATTTTTATTAATGTTTTTACATACATACACAATCACGCCATGTACCCAAAAGGGTGTGGCACAAACTATTTTCATCATCCCGAAATCAGTCGCCTCCAAACATTCCTATCCGCAAACAAGCAACTTTCGCTTCATCCACATTCATAATTCTTCTCATACATGCTCTTTTATTCCTACTACTTGGAAACTTTCGATCGCGCAAGCCACTCTCTCAATCATACCACTCCAACTACTCGTCGGACGTCCACCTGCAAACGTATACCATCAAAATCATTCTAATGCATCTTTTTAACTGCAAACGTTCATTAGACGCATTCGCTCAACATGTCCGAACCGCATCTTAACTGACTAACACCAACTTTTGCTACAACATTTTTTTCTGAATTTCACACTCATCATACACTAATCGTACTTCGTACCCGATCTCTCCTATTTACACCCAGCTACCCCACATAAAAATCTCATTTCGCACAGCAGTCATTTTCCGCTTTTATGCTTTTGCAACCAAACCCAACAACATTCACTACCCTATACGTATCAACATAGCCACCGAAAACTGCATTGTATATACTCAAACGGGCTTCTTTGGAAACATTTACATTCGTAGCAAAAGTACCCCAGAGCACCCAAAGCACCTTACAACAGCAGCATTTACTCTCCTTTCAAATTTCCTAGACGAGATACATTTTTATTGCAATTTGACCCCCCGTGTAAACAACCAATTTCATTCTGCTTGCAATTTTTCAATTTTTTACACACTTGGCGTCCAGGAGATACGTTTCGCTCCGAACAGAATTCGACTGGATAAAAAATTATGCCCAGGAAAAAGTTGCAGGATAGCCCCCCCCCGCCCCGCTCCACATTACATCTAAATATTCTTCAATTACGTTATGTTTTTATATTTTTTTAATCGTACAAATAACACATATAAAATTAAATATAATTTTTTATATAAATCTAAATTAAACAAGATTAGAAGTATATGGGTAAACCCATATATAGACCATTTTGACATTTCTCGGAAAGTCGGCAACACTGTATTTTAATAATATTATAATCTATGTGGACACTAGGAGAAACTTTTCGGAAAATTTTATCAAAATCGAACAAATAATGTAGCCACAAGAAATTTTTAAAAAATTTTAAGATTTTTTTCTCGATAAGTTGGCAACACTGAATTTTGTTAAAATTGCATAATTTATTTAGGCACTAGGAAAATCTTTTATGAAAATTTGATTAAAATCAGTTAAATAATAAGCGTTCATTAAAATTTTTAAAAATTTTAGTAAATTTTTTTCTCGGAAAGTTGGCAACACTGTATTTTGTTAAAATTACATAAATTATATGATTACTAGGAAAATCTTTTGTGAAAATTTGAGTAAAATCGATTAAAAAACATAATATATTTTTAAAAACTTTAATAATTTTTTTCTCGGAAAGTTGGCAACACTGGATATTAATAAAATTATATAATTAATGGGAGCACTAGGAGAAACTTTTCTTAAAATTTGATCTATATCGGATAAATAATGTAGCCAATATGAATTTTTAAAAACTTTAGTAATTTTTTTCTCGGAAAGTTGGCAACACTGGATATTAATAAAATTATGTAATTAATGGGAGCATTAAGGAAATCTTCTCTAAACATCTGATCAAAATCTAATAAATAATGTAGCCAATATGAATTTTTATAAACTATAGTAATTTTTTTCTCGGAAAGTTGGCTTCACTGGAAAAAATAAAACCACATGACCATCTTAGGTACTAAACAAATTTATCTTGAAAATTTCATTAAAATCGGTTGAACCGTCTAAGAGGAGTGGCGGCCACAAAATTTTGACTTACGACCGAGCGAGCGAGCGAGCTGACGACGCACACACATACACCCAAATAAACTAAGTTCAGATTCGTCATTTAGGGACTATATGAAGGATTTCTATACACAATTTTTTTTTTAAATGTTACAGACACAAACGCTGTACCACTTTTTCTTTGCAGTCAAAGTGGTAAAAATAATTCTTCAACATGAAGTGACATTTAGTTATTTTCAACTTTATTCATGTGTTCCTAATATCAAGTGGAATTCTCAGACTTCGTTGTGATCAGAAGAATGTAAAAATGGCAATACTTGTTTAAAAATAATTCATAGATAGTACTACTAGTATACAAATTACAGGTTTCTTTTTTATCGACAGCACAATTCAATTTGCAAATAATTCAAACATTACCGTATAGATGACACTGTAAAATTATATTCGGCCAGTTAAATGTTGTATTATCAATTTTCATATATATGTGAATTTTTATAGTAATTAAGAAATATTATTCTACATGCAACATTTAGATTTGATTTAAAATAATAATCATGTAAAAAAAAGTGACAAATTATATTTAAAGTAATTGTTTGCATTGACGGTCCTGTGGGTAAAGTTCATTCAACTTTATTGACTTTAGCTGCAGATTGATTACTTATCTTTCTATTTTTTCTTCTTCTATTTAAATTTTATTTAGACAAATCGCTAGAACCTGGATCAAGTAGCAGTTAAGGAAAAAGTTGTAAAATTAAATACGCAGGTATTTATTCTTCTTCTTATACTAGTAATTTTACAAAAAAATTCATCTGGCCAACTGGATTTGTGTCAGATTTTTATAAGTTAACCTCTAATACTATCAATTACAATATTTTTATATTTTACTTTTTATAAGAAGCTTTTTTTTGGTAGAAAATTTAATTTTAATCATGAATAAGTTTATGCACCATTGTCAATTATGTATAAGTGACAAAAATGTATTGTTCACTATACTTGATCTGGATTCAGATGGCAAACGTTTTGTGGATAAATTGGAAGCAATTATGCCAGAAATTGTAAGAATGAAATGATTTGTTTTGATTGTAATATATATTATTGTTTCTGAATCTTTTACTTTTCTTATTTTAGGTAGATTGCAAGATCAAATTACCGAACGGTATTTGTACAATTTGCGCTGTTCTATTGAATGATGCTTATAAATTTATAAAACAGTGTTTCGGTTCTCAAATAATATTAAAACAACATTTAGATGAAACACTTTGTCGATTATGTGCTGGTGGTGATAATATAACATTTAGTTTAACTACAAAGGATTCCGATAATGTATTGTTATCATACAAATTGGAAACCATTGCATCGGAAATTGTAAGTAAAATACTATCTTTAATCAGATCCACGAAAATTAATTATATGCTTATAAATTGATAAAAAATTATTTATTTATTGTCTCTTCCATAATTTTTGAGAACAGACAACATTTAACCTAACCTAATTTACAGTATTTTGAATTTTAGTAACTTCGTTGGTTTTGTTTAATTGAAATTTATGTAAAATAATGAAATAAGTTGTAATTTGAATACATGTACATTTACAATAAAAATGACATAAAACAATTATTTTATTAGCTTTACTTATAATAAGTTTATTAATTATTATAACATGTAAAACTAAAATTTGTTCCTGAAAGAGTAGTTGGGAATAGCTATTATGAGGAAAATGTTGTTGGTTGTGTTTAGGGTAATAAAAATTTTGTCTTGTATTTTTAATTGTTACTCCATAACCAAGTAACGTACTCACATAGCTTATAGTGGGATTTAGATCTCTCAAATAAATCAAATATTAGTTAAATATCATAGAGACTTGGTATTATTAATAGAAATATATTTCTTTATTAAACTCCTATTTTAAATTAGAGATTTTTATTATATCGTATATAATGTAATTTTAATTTATATTTTTAGCTGAAATGTACTGAGACGTTATCGGATTCTATTTGCTCAATTTGTTCGGTTCGATTAAATGAAACGTATAAATTTGTAGAAAAATGTTTTAAATCGCAAGAAATTTTCAAGCGATATGCAAAACAACAATCGCAAAATAGTGACGTTATGAAAAACGAAATTAAAGAAGAGAATATTGATGAAGAATACATTAAACTAGAATTGGAAACTGATAGAAACATTAAAGTTGAAGATAGTTTAGAATCACAAAATAATACAATTTTTGATGCTGTTTGTATGAAAGAAGAAGTGATTAAAGAAGAATACATTGAGGATTTGGAAAATGATACAAATATTAAATTTGAAGAAAGTTTGAAATCAGAATCTTTCGATTTACATTCAGAATTAATAATTAAGGAAGAATATTCTGATTTTGAGAATGAAACCGATATAAAACGTTGTCAAGCTAGTAGAACTTCAAATAAAAATATTTTCAGTTTGAAAAAAAATGATGAATATGTAAAGAAAAGTGAATGTCATAAATGTACATTCTGTGAGAAAACTTTTACTCGGAGTGGAAATTTAAAATTGCATATTCGTGTACATACAAATGAGAGACCTTATAAATGCGAAATATGTGAGAAAACTTTTACTCAAAGTGGAGACTTAAAAAGACATATCCGTTCTCATACAAATGAAAGACCTTATAAATGCGAAATATGTGAGAAAACTTTTACTATTAATGCAAACTTACAAACGCATATTCGTATACATACAAATGAGAAACCTTATAAATGCGAAATATGTGAGAAAACTTTTACTCAAAGTGGAGACTTAAAAAGACATATCCGTTCTCATACAAATGAAAGACCTTATAAATGCGAAATATGTGAGAAAACTTTTTCTCAAAGAGGAAGCTTAAAAACACATATTCGTTCTCATTCAAATGAAAGACCTTATAAATGCGAAATATGCGAGAAAACTTTTACTCGGAGTGGAACTTTAAAATCGCATACTCGTGTACATACAAATGAGAGACCTTATAAATGCGAAATATGTGAGAAAACTTTTATTCAAAGTTCAAACTTACGGAAACATATCCGTTCTCATGCAAGGGAGAAACCTGTTGAATGCAAAATAGAAAACTTTCCCACAAAGTAGAAATTAAAAACAAACATATTCGTATTCGTAGTGTAACGATTTTGTAGTTCTCTTTTTATTAATGATTAATTTTTAAATATTGTTATGCCCGTTCAGACTGCTGTTTCGCTAGCGTAATCAGTGTTATGTTTTAGCTCAGAACTAGTGGTTTTGAACCAAATCACATGTAAGCTTATGGGGATATCCTGTACATGCGCGGATTTAGTTTCATTAGCAAATTTTGTTTGATCGCTGCCAAAGTCTGATCTGGCCAAAGTTTCTTAACTAAAATTTACTTATGTTTTAAAAACGGCCAATTAGATTTTACTAAAATGAGATAGCGTTGTATATCTGTTTTTATGAAATAAACATCAAATTTATAATATGTAAATGAACAGTTTGCAAGATAAAATTAATATTATTTAATATAATAAAATAAAATTCATTTTAGACACAGCAGAAGAAAAATTAGCGAAAATAAAAAAGATGGCGAATTCATCGTGTAAATTTGCAAAATTATATTTATGTTCTATACGATTCGAAATGTTCTGTTTCGTAGTCGTATTTTTCAAATGATTGTACAGGTCTTATTTTGTATAATCATAAAAGTTATGATTAATTTGTTGTGTTAAATATGTATAGGTCTGAAGAAGAATTTACATACATACATACAAACACAGTCACGCCATATACCCAAAAGGGTGTGGCACAAACTCTTTTCATTATTTCGAAATTGGTGAAACTTTTGTGCTTGTGCGTAAAATTAAAGCGGTATTCTGAATGACACTTTATGTACAATAATGTTATTTAATTTCTATAAAAATCAACATGAATTTGAAAATTTATCACACAACATGAAATGACAATAAATTTTGTTTATGCGTTCCTGATACAAATTGAAATGTTCAGTCTTCATTGTGACAAGAAGATAATAGTTTGTTGATGTATTCTAATCTAACGATGACGGCATTTGCCCAAATCAATTTTATATATTTTTTAAATTTAGATTAATTATAAAATATAATTATATTTATAATAAAATTAAAGTAATAAATAAATCAATATTATTATATAATATGTATTCATAAGTTGTTTTAACTGTATTTAATAATATGAATAAAATATAGTTTTTTCAAGTGTATCTTAATATTAATATTACTTTACCATATTACCAAGAAAGAGGTCATTATATTATTAGTACAATAAGGACATTGTTATGCAGCAGTTGATTATTACCTATGTACTTCACTGGAGGCAGCATGAAACATAACTACAACATCAAGTGTATTTAATGCATGGACTAAATTAAGAGGAAAGACAGGTTTTGCTTATACCAGAGCGTTTATAGTGTATTTTTTGTTTCTAAATTGGGCAAAATTTTGCACAGTTCATGCAATTGGTTGCACGTGTAAACACAATTTATTTTTAATTAACATACATACATACATACATACATTTATGTACCAATACATAATTAACTAAACAATTAATACTTAAGAGGGTTTTTTGCATCTTTATACATCGGAGAATATGAATATTGTCGGCAAAAAACTTTTTAAGTCATAAAAAACGGGTTTGTATAAAATAGAGTTCAGAACCAACATAATACCTATCTGAAAACTTTAAACGCGTTTTGCAATGTGTTTCAGAAATCAGAGTACTTCTTTATATACAATGTGTCTGAAGAATTTTTAATCTATAATTTTATATTTACGTAATACATTCTATGAAGTTACAATTTTTATACGTTTTAAAATATATATACATATATATATATATATATATATATATATATATATATATATATATATATACCGAGTGTCCCAAAAGTCTGGAAAAGGCCGAATATCTCGAGAACAACACATCGGATTAAAAAGTTACAAAATACGTGTTTTTTTTTTACAGAACTATTTAGGCATACTATGTAAAACCCACCCCCTTGGAGGTGGTGTGAGGTGTAGTTTTGAAAACTTAAATAGAAACACTCATTTTTTTATTTCACTCTCCTAAGCCTGTGTTTGAAGTCAATTTTGTTTTTTAGTAAATACCCTTGAAAATTACATTTTAAATCATTTTAATAACACACAAACAAAAAAGGATTTTTACATTATCGTTCATATTTTTGTTTATATTTTTTCTTTATTAGAAGCAAGATCTACTATGTTTGACTGACATTTGACGATAGACATTAAAATTAAATTTCATTTTTAAATGTTAATCAGAATATGTTTAGTGGGATATTATAAAAGTGAATGTAATAGAATAAATGTTTGATTAGTAATGAAAACTTTTATTATATTACGATATTAAATGTAGAATAAACATTAAACAAATTTTCAATAATTATTATTATATAGATAATAATGTCTATAATTACAATACAAATTATCATATTATATGAATCAATTATATTTACGGCATACCACAAAAAAAATGGTGAACAAGCCCATTGTGCGCAAAATACAAAAACAGCTGACCACAACTTTCGAAAAATTAGTGCGCGGCCATGCACCCGCGCAGCTCAGAGGGAACTTTGGTTGCATCCTAGACGATGCATTTTTATTGCAAATTGACCGTGCAAATAGATTGATTAGGCCCTAAGAAAAGTCTGTCGTACAACAATTTTATACTTCTTGAAATTTTTCAATTTTTTAGGTTTAGCTCACAACATTCTGAGCTCCAGGGAAATATTACCTACATGCATTTTAATTCGTTCACTGCCAAAATGCATGTAGGTAACCTGATATATGGGTTTGCCCATAATCTTTTCATTATTTAAATATTGATAAAATTTAAACTAATTTAAATTAATTAGTTAATTAATTTTAATTTTTGCTAGGAATGTAAATGTTTCCAAAGAATGTTACGTTAATGTATAGTAGTGAATGTTGGGTTTGATTGCAAAAGCATAAACGGAAAATGACTGCTGTAGAAATGAGATTTTTACGTGGGGTAGCTGGGTGTAAATAGGAGAGATCGGGTACGAAATAGATTAGTGTATGATGAGTGTGAAATTGAAAAAAATGTTGTAGCAAAAGTTGGTGTTAGTCAGTTAAAATGGTTCGGACATATTGAGCGAATGTCTAATAAACGTTTAATTAAAAAGATTTATTTGAATGATTTTGATGGTATACGTTTGCCTAGTGGATCAGTCCGATGAGTAGTTGGAGTGGTGGTATGATTGAGAGAGTGGCTTGCGTAAGCGAAAGTTTCCAAGTAGTAGGAATAAAAGAGAGCATGTATGAGAGGAGGAATTATGAATGTGGATGAAGCGAAAGTTGCTTGTGCTGGATAGGAATATGTGGCGACTGATTTCTCGGGATGATGAAAAGAGTTTGTGCCACACCCTCTTGGGTACATAGCCTGATTGTGTATGTATGTATAAAATTCATTTAATTGCAATTGAATTTTTATAATTTCCTACATTGCAATGTCGTTTATAGTAGGTAAAATGCACTTGATGAACAAAAAAAGATAAATTTTATCAAAAGATTTTTAAATATTTGTAGATTAGATAAATATAGGTAAGTAATTTGAAATTATTGCAAACTATATCGATTTGTTGTTTAAAGCTAATACGGTGAACAATAACAGAAAAAAATTATTGCAGTGCAATCATTTCTAAGCGGTGAGTACAATTTCGAATAATATTAGTTTAATTTGTATTTGTAATTTGTTCTTATTTTATCGATTTTTGCTGTAACTATTCAATTTCTAACTTTGTCCCCAAATTTAGACAGTTCCTTGGGACTTGCTGACTTACATACATACCTACACAATCACGCCATGTACCCTAGCAGGGTGTGGCACAAACTCTTTTCATCATCCCGAAATCAGTCGCCTCCAAACATTCCTATCCAAACAAACAACTTTCGCTTCAAAAACTAGGACATGCTCTTTTATTCCTACTACACACGCAAGCCACTCTCAATCATACCCCACTCCAATTACTCATCGGACTGATCCACTGGGCAAACGTATACCATTAAAATCATTCAAATAAATCTTTTTAACAGCAAACGTTTATTAGACGCATTCGCTCAACATCTCCGAACCATTTTAACTGACTAACACCAACTTTTGCTACAACATTTTTTTAATTTCACACAGACAGATTAACTGATTTTAATGAAATTTTCAGAATAAGTTTATTTAGTACCCAAGATGATCATCTGGTTTTATTATTTTTTAGTGATATAAATTATATAAATTGTTTAATTTTACAAATGTTCAATGATGCCAACTTTCCTAGAAAAACATTACTAAATTTTTTTAAATTTTATTCTGATTTTACAATGGGGTTGTCCCGTTTTTTCTAACACCATTATTTTTATTTTTTTCTAAAAGTTGAAGGCTTAAGTAATCAAAATATATCATGCATATTTTTTAATTTTGTTTCATTACAGAGAAAAGAAATATTAAAAAATATTCACAAATTCAAATTGTTTCTGTAAGACGTACACTACATTGAAGCAGAACACTGGCGTTGTCTGCTGGATGTTGCCGTTAATGACAATTTTTAATTATAATTATTTTATTTAAATAATGTATTTAAGTAAAAATATAACAAAAACTATTTATAATTGTTCAATAAAAATGAAGTATAAAATAATTATGCATCAGTTTCTTGTAAAAATTGAAATTGTTTTCTTTAACAGTATGCATAATTACAAATGTGGCAACGCTGTTACATGCAAAAAATGTAAACAGTTATGAAACTATCAGTGATGTATGTGACGTCATAATGCCGATGGCGGGTAAAAACCTGATATTTTAGTAATTAATATATATGAAATTAGAAGGTATTTTATAATAATTTTTTTTCTATAGTAAATTTAAACATAAATAATCGTTTTCTGCAATTACATTGTAAACTTTAAAAAAACGGGACAACCCCATTTATCCGAAATTAATTATGAGTTTATGAGAGTGTGATGTTTAATCGTTAAAATTTTCTGCCCCCAACTTCTCCTAGACGTTTTAACTGATTTTAATAAAAAAATTAAGATAGGTTTATAATGCTTAAGATGGTCAAGTAGTTTTATTTAGTTTGGTGATGCCAACTTTCCGAGAAAAATTACCAAAGATTTTAAAAATTTATTGTGGCTATACATTATTTATCCGATTTTAATCAAATTTTTACAAAAGATATTATAAATTATTTTATAATAATATAAATATTATAAATTTTATTCTCTTCGATTTTTGTTTACAAATACATTTACACATTACCCATGCACTTTAATGTAAACAATGACTGAGTGCGCTAAATGCAATTCGAAGCGGCGTGGTGCCACTCTTATTGCTTGCGAAGGATCTTGCGGTAAACAGTTTCATACCAATTGCGTGAATATTTCTGAAGAAATCTACAAATCCATTGAAAACTGTAACAATCTTTTTTTTATATGCGACAAATGTAAAATTTCCTCTATAATTGTGGATAAAAAAATTCTGTCTGGAATCGATGACATCAATTCTACCATTTCCAGTATTACTAGTGGTCGTAACGCGTCATTCAATGATTTATTTTCGACTTTTCGTGATGAAATTTTCAATAATTTAGACAAAATTATGACTGGTTTTAAAAAAGAAATTTTGAATACTGTTTCGGATAGAATTGATCTTATTAAACAAAATATATCAGTCGATAACACAAAACCCCTTTATGCTGATGTAATGAAACATATTGAACCACCTGTACTTATAAAACCAAAAGCTTCAAATCAGAATGTTGCTACAACAAAATGTGATGCCTTAAGTGCGGTTGATCCTATTTTGTCAGATATTATAATATCAAAAACTAGTCATTCTAGCAATGGTGGTCTAGTTGTGCGTTGCAATAATCCTGGTGATGCTGAAAAATTTCAAAAACTTGTAACTGATAAATTAAGTAACAAATACGAGGTTCGACAATTGTCTTCTCTACATCCGCGTATTAGAATAGTTGGCTTATCAAATAAATTGGAAAAGGAAACTTTTACACAGTATCTTCTCAACCAAAACAAAAGTATATTTTCTGAAAATCGTAAATTCGAATGCGAATGTATTGATATATTACCGCTTCGTAATAATGCTAAAATTTTCCAAGCTATAATTCAAGTTGATCCCCAATCTTATCGGGAACTATTGGAACTAGGTGAAATAGTAATTCTATATGATTACTGCTCTGTTTATGATGCCATTCAAATTAGACGTTGTTATAACTGTTGCGGATTTCATCACTATTCTAGTAAATGTACACGAAAATCACCGACTTGTCCGAAATGTGCCCAATCTCATACGATTAAAGAATGCAAATCAGAAATATCTGCTTGTATTAATTGTCTAAATCTGAAATCTGCCTCAAACTTAAATATTCAAATAGACCATCCAGCATGGAGTTTAGATTGCCATGTTTATAATGAGACTCTAAAAAAATTTAAATCCACTATTCTCACAGGAAAGTAGCAATTAATTAATGAACCTGACATTTCACAAACAACTAGTTCCACACAAGCATATAATAAATATATATCTCATAAAATTTATTATCAAAATGTAGGCGGTCTCAGAAGTAAAACTGAGAATCTATTTAATGCAACTTTGTGTTCAAATTACGATATGTTTGCGTTTACTGAGACTTGGTGCGACAATGGAATACTTAATTCCGAATTATTCGATTCTAATACATTTAATGTGTTCAGAAGTGACAGAAATCATGCTTTCCTTAATACAACGCGAGGTGGTGGAGTTCTCTTAGCTGTAAAGAAAAATATTCAGGCTGTCGAGATCAACATTCGACGAGAATGTTCTTTATTATATAGAATTAATAATATTGACATACTTTGTGTTTTACTCAATCCTAAATTATACGTAATAGTATTGTATATTCCGCCATCTACAACTTGTTCGGATTATGATATTCTTTTCGACTCCATTGCTTCCTGGTTTCTTTATAAAACTGATTCCAATTTAATAATTATAGGTGATTTCAATATTACTGAATATTCTAGTTGCATTAATGGTATGATTTCAACTAATAAATATAATTTACTGAACAATTTCTGTTATTACCTAGATATAAATCAATTCAATTCAGTATTTAATAGCAATAATAGAATACTTGATCTTTTATTGTCCACTTCTAAATGCATTGTTAATAAAGCAAATGATATTATTTTACCCGAAGGAACCCATCATCCTGCATTATGTATTAAAATGAAGAGTTACACAAATAACGCTACTTTTAATTATCGATCCAATTGTGATTACAATTTTAAGAAAGCAAATTTTCCTGCTCTATATGCCGAGTTATCAAATATTGATTGGAATTTTTTGACACAATTTTCGAATGTTGATGATGTAGTTTATGCGCTTAATAAAAAATTGTATGATTTGTTTGACATTCACGTCCCTAAAAAAAAAGTTTGTACTGAAATATATCCTCCATGGTTTAATGCTTACATTATAAAAAAAATTAAATCTAAACATAAAATGTGGAAGCGTTTTAAAAAATTTAATAATTTATCGGATTTAGAAAATTTTAAAATTTTGCGTACGGAATTAAATATGAATATTAGAAATGCATATAGTGACTTTTGCAAAAATGCTGGTGAGAAACTTCGTGTCGATCCTAAATCTTTTTGGAATTTTGCCACATTAAAACAGAAATCTACTACTATACCTAATGTTATAACTTATGATGACACTACCTTGGAATCTCCTGAACAAATAGTAAATGGCTTTGCTAATTATTTTTCTTGTTGTTTTGGTGATTCTGATCACAGTAGCACACAGGAAATATCTTCAAACTTGTATAGCCTTCCAGCTGCTGTAAAATCTATTAGTGAGGTGGAAGTTACTCAGGCAATAAGAAAACTCAAAGCAAACATGACAATGGGGCCGGATTTAATACCAGCCTTCTTAATTAGAGATTGCTCACCTATCTTCAGTAAAATTCTCACTATTGTATATAATCTTATTTTAAAAACTTCTATTTATCCTTCAGCCTGGAAAATTTGTAGAATTTGTCCTGTGTTAAAAGGCGGCGATAAAAATGCAATTTCCAGTTACAGGCCCATATCCTTATTGTGTAATTACAGTAAAATTTTAGAAAACCTATTACACACAATAATTTATAATCATATTTCGCAAATGATATCACCGCATCAACATGGATTTGTGAAAGGAAGATCTACAGTTACCAATTTAATGTGTAAAACGCAATTCATATACGACTCTTTGGATCGACAAGGACAAGTTGATGTCATCTACACGGATTTTTCAAAAGCTTTTGATCGTATAGACCATTATATTCTACTGAATAAATTGGATAATTTCGGTTTCTCTTCATCATTACTACTTCTGTTAAAAAGTTATCTAATTGATAGATATTTCTTTGTGCAATATGGTGGGCACAAATCTAATATGTTGGTTCAAAAATCAGGAGTGCCTCAAGGTTCTGTTCTGGGTCCTCTTTTATTTATAATTTTTATAAATGACATAGGTAATAACTTTGATGTCAACTACTTGCTCTATGCTGACGATCTTAAATTATATTGTTCCATATCGTCAATAGCCGACTGTCAGAACTTGCAAACTAACTTAGACCGCTTGTATGATTGGTGTAGTGCTAATAACCTACATCTAAATATAAATAAATGCAACATAATGTCTTATACTCGTAAACGTGAACCTCTTGAGTTCAAATATACCTTGTGTAATGCAGATCTAAGCAGAGCAAAATCCGTTAAAGATCTTGGTATTTGGTTTGATGCACAGATGACATTCAAATTACACATTGACAACGTTGTCACTAGTGGCTTCAAAAAGATGGGTTTCATTCTGCGAAACTGTAAACAGTTCCATGATGTAGAAATTTTTCGCTTACTGTTTATATCTCTAATTCGTCCAACACTTGAATATGCTTCAATTATTTGGAATCCTATTTACCGTAATCAAATTCTATCTCTTGAGAATGTTCAAAGACGTTTTTTCAAATCTGCAATGTATTACATAACAGGATCTTATCCCGAAATTGGAATCGCACAAATCTTCCTGTTACAATATTTTTCGATGTTCTCTCTTGAAAATAGAAGATCTTGTCAGTTCGTAATTTTCTTACATAAAATATTAAATTACAAGTTTGATTGCAGTTTAATACTCAGCCTACTCCAGCTTAGAATTCCACGAGGGGGTTCCCGTAAAGGAAGTGCGTTCTACAAACCTACAGCAAAGACAAACTGTATGCTATCCTCACCGATCTACCAAATGGTGGATGTCTATCAGACTGTGGAAGATAGCATTGATATCTTCAACTGCACATTGAATGACATTAAAATTAAATTGTATTGTCACAATATTTAATTTTTTTTTGTTTTCAATTTTTTATGTTTTGTATTATTTTTTGCATATATGTGTGTGTATATATATATGTGTAAATTTGTATTGCATCTATGTACGTATGTAGTTGTATATGTATCCTTCAAATAGGCAAGCATGCCTTTTGGATACAGTATTCTAAATAAATAAATAAATAAATAAATAAATAAATAAATTATATAATTTTACTAATATATAATGTTGTCTATTTTTCAAAAAAAAATACTAAATTTTTTAAAGTTTAATTTTTGGTTCACTATTTATTCGAGATTAATCAAACTTTTACAAAAGATTCTATTAGTGCCCATATAAATTATATAATTTTAATGTCTTATAATGTTGTCAAGTTTCAAAAAAAAAATTAATAAAATTTTACAAAATATTCTTTTAGTGCCCATAAATATTATATAGTCTGCCAAATAAATAATATTGTCGGTAAAGTATGGTATTACTATTATTCAGGAATAGCAATAATTAATATTTTGAAACTTAACAAAGTAATTTTAACAGAAAAATAACAATATACAGGTTTTTTTTTGCGTTTATATAATAATTATATATGTTCGATTATTTTGTCAATTTTAAAAAAATAATATTAAATAAAGTATTCTGCTCTGGTTTATTTTTTTGTTATTATATTAAAATAAATAATAATTTAAGATAAGAAAGAAAGAAAAAGATTTAATAAATAAAATGTTATAATTTTATTTATTCTAACTCTATTCGGTTTTTTATACAAAAATATTTTCAGAGATTATTATATACTACCAGAAGGGAATATATATATATATATATATATATATATATATATATATATATATATATATATATATATATATAATAAAGTATAGACAGACCACTTTGACATTACCATATAAATACTAAAAAATAAGAATAAATATATTTATATTTTTTCACCAAAAGTTGGAAGCATTATTCAAAAATTAAATTCCATAATTATTATGCATGAAAGAAAGAATCTATTCTAATTATTTTTAAATCGTACAAATAAATTTTGAATAGTTTTTTTTAGAAAATTGGTAACATTGTATAATAATTAAATTGTTCAATTCTTTCAGGGGTCCCCCCTTGTCAAATTTTTAAAAATTCAGTTTTCAATTTTTTTCTACTAAACGATGCATCGTAGAATAATAATTTTTTCACTCAATTATCGTACTTATTATTCCGCATTTTTCTATGTCATGCTTATTTTCCTACACCTCATAGTTTTTGAGAAAAAAATAAAAACCAAAAAATCTAAAAAAAATTCTAGCGCCCAAACGTCACATGCTAGCAAATTAAAACTAAAACCAAATAATAGAAGCTTTTATGACCTATCGAAAAGTATTCTAAATATTTCTTCGAATTTTACTCGAGAAAGTAGTATATCGCAATTTATCGAAATTACATGTTAAACGCCCATACGAACTTGACGAACGAACACCCGGTATATATTTATTTAGGGTATATAATATTGTAAAATTTGTTTATATTATTAGAGCTAATGTCGCTTGTCCTCATATCCTGTGCATATTGAGTACAAGCAAAAAACAAAAACAAACTGAAATATTTTTTTAAATTTAACCTTGTCGTTTTTTGCTTGTTCTACATTGACACTTAAATATATGCATATGTTTCTGAGGATATGCCTATGCAAATGCATTTAAACAGACATAAAATTAAATATTACACGTATAAAATTATATATGTTATATTTACATTCAAAATAGATACATCAAAATAATTAATAAACTTCTACTTTCGAAATTTTTAAAAAATCTAATATTTCGATTTTTTTTTTTTGAAAAGAATCACAAACAGCCTAATCCTGCTTGTAAATAATATTTCGTCAGGTTATGGAGTTTATGTTCTATTCTGTAGAATTCTATAAGATCTATAGTACTATAGAATCTTTTGTCTTTTTTTTAACATATACAATTTTCAATTTATTAAGAAAAAAGACAAAATAATCTATAGCACTATAGATCTTATAGAATTGTATAGAATACTAGCATAAATTTTATAAAATTAATGTATTTTTTAATGTATATTTTTGTGAATTGAAAATTTTAAATTTGTATTTTTATGTATGATATATAAAATTATATTAGTTAAAATTATTATTGTAAATTTTATCATAAAACCAAAATTGTACTTACAAATAAAACGATTTTTATCAAAAATAAATGTAAATACTTGTAAATAAATACTTTAGATTATAGAATTTAATTATATAAAAAATATAACTTTTTTTGGAAATTCCTTCACGATCTATGTAGTTAAAATAAAACGGCTTTAAGATTTAGTTCTGTATTAATTTTTATTAATAATCGATGTTTCGACCTACTCTACGTACATCATCATCTGGAAAAATGATACAAATGACATGAATAGTAAATAAACAGAACACTGGAATGAGTTACTAGGTAACAAGATATGTAACTAGGTTATTAAATTTATAAATTATTAAATAAAGGAAACCAAATTTTATTTAAATCAGTGCCTGCACTGATTGATGTTATCTTTCTTTATAAATTCATATTGCTTCTCTTATCAATCTGCTGTTGACATTGATAAGAGAAACAATAGAAAATTAATAAAGAAAAAGATAATATCAATCAGTCTGAAGACACTGATTTAAATAAAATTTATAATATATAATTATACATTTATAAATTTTATAATCATGTTTCTTATTTTGTTACCTAGTAACTTGTTTCTGTGTTCTGTTTATTTATTGTATATGTCATTTGTATAAGTTTTCCTGATGACGGTGTAAGTAAAGTACGTCGAAATCTCAATTTTTAATTAAAATTTATACACAATTTAATTCTAAATTTTTTACTATGTTAAAATATATCCTGTTATTGAATTCTTGCATATAAATTTTGTTGTCAGTAAGTGTTTATAATTTCATTTGATATTGATAATATCAAATGAGTAATAGTCTCGGTAGAGAAATTGACTTATAGACACTGTCAAAAATTTATGACATTTTACATGTTTTTTAAAAAATGTAAAAATACATAAATTATCACAGTAAAATTACAAAATATTGTCATTTTTACTGTTAATACCTATATGCATAAAATTACATAAATTCAAGATATATTTTTTATAGTGGATATCTAATTATATGGAACATCCCGTATATGTATTTGTTTAGTAACTTTATCACAAAACACTCTATTAAATAAATTAATTTTTATTTTTGGCAAAAACAAAATTACAAACTATAATTTAACGAAATTAGCTAATTAGGAATTTTTAAGCATTTTTGTTGTTGTTGGTTGGTGTATTTTAGTGCAAATCATGTAATGTAAATGTGTTTCGTTTTCGATTTGTTGTTAGTGCACCGCTCCGCTATTTTTGCATTTTGCTACGAAATTAACTGGCGCACTGGCTGTCACGAGCATAAGTTAATTTACCTTAAAAGCTTCGCTAATTAAATGTGTATGTCGAATAAGGTGGATATGCGCCTAGCATTATCTGCTTCATTAATATTTATATTGTTCAGTATTTGTTGATCATCATTCACTCATTATATCAAATCGACTAAATTCAACCTACTTAAATGGATTAGTAGTTATTTGCGAATTAAAATCAATAAAATGGATTAGCAAATGTTGGCCTAGTAAATTATCGCGGTAAGTAATGTATAAATAGGTAATTTATCACAGTAAAAAAATAAATAAAATTATAAAAATTAAATGTTTATTTAAAGCATTTTTATTATGAATAAAAATATGTATTCTCATCTCACATTTAAAAGTAATATTTGTCAAAATTACTTTTGACGTTTACTTAAAATTACTTAATAAGTTTATTTGAATTTTATAATATTAGATATAAAAATATATATCAAAAATATAAATACTATTCATATTTGATAAAAGATAGAAGAAAATTTTTAATTTAAAGCACAAATAAAAGTACTTTTTCATAAATAAAAGAGGTGGAATTACGGGCAAATGTGTTAGAAATCGCATGTAAACGAAGTTAGAAAAATATAGAAATGAAAGCAATATACCGTATTAGCTCGAATATATTGCGACAGCGAATTTAACGCATCACCGAAATTTTTCATAAAGATATTTGAAAGAAACAAAAAATAATCCGACTTTAACGCGATCGATTCATTTTTCATAAAAGAATTCAAAGAAAATAAAATTCTAACATTTATGTAATAATATGTAATAACACAGGTTACATTCATATCAATAAAATTAAGTAAAGAAATTTATATTAGGTAAGTAACAAGATACCTCTAAGTGAAAATAAAAATAAAAAAGAATATGTTTATTCAGAATCTGAACTTTTTGATGTTTAATAAAAGTAGACAATTCTTAATTGTAAGGAACGATTTTTTTTTGTTTATAATTGAGAAAGCATATTATCTTGGAATTTGGCGTCTCTGGTGCATCGACAAATTCATCACACGTAGGTCGGGTGAAGGCATAGGCGTACTAATAAGAAGAGTTATTACATTCCATTACCTAAACTTCGAATTTAGCGCGAGTCAATTTTTTAACGGGAAATAATTAGTCTAAAAATATCGCGTAATATTCGAGCTAATACGGTAATTATAATGAGAATAAGATTGATTGAATGTAATAATTTATTATAAGGGGGCGTGGGGTCAATTTATTAATGATAATGACCCGTCCGCGTTCGCAATATTTACCAAGTTGTTTACCTGCTGTGCCCATATTGAGAATGGAAATTTCGCCAAAGTAGCTGCCTGCTTTGAGCGTTGCTAGAACGGTACGTCCATTATCAGCTACTACTTGCAGTCGGCCACGATTTACAATGTACATCTCTTTGCCGACTTCGTCTGCAAACAAACAAATCAGAAATATCATATTAGAGATGCAATCCAGAACATTAATCGTATATACACAGTGCGATATTTTTATCTCTGAACATATGAACTGAACTACATATAAATTTCCTATGTTCAATTTTAAAAATAACACATCAATTGCATGGAGACATCCCTGATAGTTATGCAACCAATCTTACATAATGTGACAGTTATTTGAAAAAAATGAATTACTTTCAACAAAATATTTAGAAAGCATTAAACTATTCGCATTATTTCAAGCAATTTGTTTTAAAATGTATACAAAAAAAGAAAGATTAGAAATTTTGCACTGGTATTTCGACAAGAATATAGTTTGAGAAATGTGTTAGATTCATTTGCTGCTAAATAACTTGCCATTTCGAACATCTTTTATAAATTAATAAATTTATTAATTAAAAATTATATTTTTCTCTATAAAATATAGAATGTCTTATTTTTATTTTTATAGTATTATTTATTAATTAATTATTATTGTTCAGCAATTTACAATAAATGATCATATTCTGTTAAATATTTCATTTTTTATTCAAATAAACATCATATTACGTAAGATTGGTTGCATAACTGTCAGGGATGTATCCAAACGATTGAAGTGTTATTTTTAAAATTGAACATAGGAAATTTATATGAAGTTCAGTTCATATGTTCAGAAATAAAAATATCGAACTATATACATATATATATATATATATATATATATATATATATATATATATATATACAGTGGCGCAAGCAAGGCAGAGGGGTGGGCACGGGCCTCGGCCCCCCTTCTCAAGGCTAGCAGAATTAGCACAATTTTTATTCGTCTAGTCATATGTTCAGCAGTCACTTCTAACGCTACAATTATTTATCTCAAAATATTGAGCCATCTCATTCATTATTTTAAACTGTTAATTATTCAATTCATGTCAGATAAAATGGAAATCTGGCTCCATTATAACGTTCAGAATGTAATTACAATTAAAACGGCACTTCAAATGTGAAACACAGTAGAAAAATAGTAAAATTGTGTGTAATGTTCAGTTATTATTAAAATAAATTGATATCCTGAGAAGTTTTTCATATCTAAATATAGAGATAGATTGCCTAAATCGTACCTTTCTGATCTAATAATACTGTTTATATGAAATTTTCGTACAAATTGCCCCTTCCCCAATAAAATTACAGTTTAAAAACAGTACTATTGCTTCAAGATAATGACCGTTTTGCTTTTTTTTGCTTTTCCAAGATGAAATCCTTGCCCCCCTTCCCCCAAGATAAAATTCTGGTTGCGCCACTGACCGTAACATATATATATATATATATATATATATATATATATATATATATATATATATATATATATTTATTTGATGATTTGTGATAATACATATTTCTTTAGTCAAATATATAATTTCTTACAAATTTAGCGGTGTACGTTACATTTTGGGCATTTCTGCACATATTTTTTAATAAATTCAAATTTAAAGAAAAATGAATATATCAATTGTCAATTAAATTAACCTAACTTAAAAATTTTCAATTTAACGCGGCCGGAAATATCAGATTAAATACACTTGATCGTGTTTTTTTTAGTCAAATATGCAGTTTCTGACGACCTTGAACGGTGCACATTACATTTCTTGCACTCCTTCACACATTTTGAATAATCAAATTTAAATTTAAATAAAAATAAAAAAAAGCTTACCGTTCAGTGTATACTGCCGGGTGTCCCAAAAAGAATGGATACAACAGAACATAGAAATAAATAAATAACGGAACATAGAAACAATTTACTAGGTCACAAAATAAATAACTAGATTATACAAATTTTATAAATTTTTTTACTTACTTATTTGTAACCTAGAGTAACTTGTTTCTATGTTTTGTAACAGATTTTCAAATGAAATATCGATCGAAATATCGATTATTAATAAATATTAATACAAAATTGAAAACCTAAAGCCGTTTTATATAATGAATTCCGAAAATTTTTTTACTATGTTAGAATAAATACTGGTTGTAAATTTTTAGCTAAAATAAAACGGCTTTAGGTGTAAGTTCTGTATTGATATTTATTAATTAGCGAAGTTTCGATAAACTTAAGAAAACTGATACAAATGAGATTTACAATAAATAAACAGAACATAGCATCAAGTTATTAGGTAACAAAATAAATAACCAGATCATAAAAATTTTATAACGCGTGATTAACTACATGATCAGCTAACAACATTTTATGGAATTGTCTCTAAGTGTATTCTGTAATTATAATTATTAATAAATAATAATATTGTTACTTACCTGTTACCTTATAGCATTACCATTTACAACAATTTTGAAATTTTTAATTATTTTTAATCATTTTAATCATTTAACCAATTAATTATTTAAAAAAAATTTTAAAATATTTTACTGAATTAATTTTAAAAGTATTTTTAAATTTTCTTGTACATATTTGGTCAAGCTTTCTAAAAATTTTGAAAAAAAAAATAGATGATTGCCGAAAACTAACTGACAATAAAATAAATGGAGTGGTATGATTGAAAGTGTTTTGAGTAAGCGAATGTTACCAAATAGTAAGAATAAAACAGTATGTATGAGAGGTGTCGTAAATGTGAATGAAGCTAAAGTTGCTTATCTGGATAGGAATGTTTGGAGAAAATTAATTTCGGGAGAGTGGAAAAAGTTTGTGCCACACCTTTTTGGTGTACATGGCGTGTATGTGTATGTATCAATATGATAAATAAAATAGTTTTAGAACAAAGTCTTATTGTAATCAAAATAAATTAATTAATAAATATAATTATTGAGTAAACAAACATTTCTATACTCATTAATTTAATATTAAAAAATTAAAAGACTGAACAAAATATTATTATATAAAGCTATAGGATTCAGAGTAGAAGGAAAATTATATGATGAATTATGTTAGATACATAGAATTTTAAAACAATATATTTTACAAAAAAATTATACAAATGAACAAATATATTATTATAAATTACGTAAATAATTGTAGAACATACATTATTAATTATTGAGATTCATGAGTATTTTACATAAAAAAAACAATAACTATTTGACAGTAATATAATTGAAGAAAAACTTGTTATTTGTGACGTAATAAAAACTAATTAATTATTCGTGAAATAAATATGTGTACAGTGCAGCTATTCTATAGTGAAAACAGTGATAAAACATAATTTTGTAATCGTAAATTAATTAAGAAACTTATGTTGTCACATTCAACAATTTTGACTTTATGTGTATATATTTATCTAGAAATCACATAAATTATAATATGTTTGAATTTTTTAAATACTCTATAAAAAATAATGATAGCGAAATTACAGAAAAATATGAGTAAAATTTTAGTTAGTATAAAAAATTTGTAATTTTATTTTATCACAAAATTCTCTATTTCTATCTCAAAATTCTGTAATTTTTACATAATTCAAAATAATTACATAATGCAAGTAAAAATGACAAATGTAAAATTGCTTACTTTCGGCAAATTGCATCACATACTTAATGTAGAATTACATATTATTACATATTATTACAGCTTGCATATTAATATCTATAATAATTCATCAAAATAATGAGACAGTACATATTTTGTGTAATAATACTAATAAAATATTATAAGTGTAATTCAATCATTTCAAAATACATCTTTTACGTAAATTTAGAAATGTATGTATTTATGTCAAAGATAATATTACAAAACTAAACAAATTTTACCAATTTATGGAATATTCCTGAGAGCAAATTTACCAAATTTGTTCTGTAAACTTACTAAAAGAAACTTTACTAAAAAAAACTAGAATATTACATATATATGTACATTTTAATGCCGTTAATATCATATTACATAATATGTTTGTAATAGTTCTGATATTAAGTATTTTTAAACAATTATGAAAAATTACAGCAGTTGATTAATTAAACCTAGAAATATTGGGCATCATAATGTCTCATAGTTTGTAGGAAAAATTACATACATTTTTTAAAGTGTAGTTTCAATTGTAATTATTTAACATAACAATTTGCGTAAATACAATTTTTTTACACATATATTAGCCATAGCTAGAAAAACTATTTGCCATCAACAATGTTTTTTAGTAATCTTTAAAGTTTCGAGACGAAACAAAGACATTACGAACACCAAGAGAGATTTGAACCCGAGCTTACATAAGTGCGAGCGATATTAAGCGCCTTAAGCCACTCGGTTATGTAGGTCGGCATTATAGATTACTATACTAAAATAATAATTAAATAATTAAATTAAATAATCATTGTTATAACATTAGAAAAAAAATAATCTTATAATTTCTAAAATTAAAAAAAAATTAACAACAAAAAATACGAATTTTGCCGGGATTTCATTATATATAATAAACTTTCTGACAATATTAAAAATAGTGATTTAAAGTGTTATACAATTCAATTACATAACTTGTTGATATCACATTGTTTTTATTCTGTTAATAAATTTTTGAATTATAAATTATAATATATTTATTATTAATATTATTAGTATTAGATTACAATTATTATACAAGAATTATTATATGTAATATTATTATTATGTTTATTTTATTTATTACACTGATAACTTGAGTTAAATTTAATTGAAATTGAAACAAAATAAATGATCATACCTATATGTAATAGAATAATAAATAGCAAATACACTACTGATCTTGTCATGTATGTAATAATTTATGTTCCTATATATTTCTTTAATTTCGATTGCAAGCTTTACCATATCGCTTTTGTTACGATTTTCAAGTGGTATGTGTGCGAACATGTCTGTTTAAACTACTCGTTCGATTAAATGCTTTCTTACACGTTTTGCACTGGAATGGTTTTTCGCCTGTATGTGTTCGAACGTGTCTCATTAAAACTGCTTTTTGAGCAAATGCTTTCTTACACGTTTTACACTGATATGGTTTTTCGCCTGTATGTATTCGCATATGTTTTGTTAAATTGGTTTTATCAGCAAATACTTTCTTACACGTTTTACACTGATATGGTTTTTCGCCTGTATGTATTCGCATATGTTTTGTTAAATTGGTTTTATCAGCAAATACTTTCTTACACGTTTTACACTGATATGGTTTTTCGCCTGTATGTGTACGATTGTGTCTCATTAAATCTCCTTTTTGAATAAACGTTTTCTTACACGTTTTACACTGGAACGGTTTTTCACCTGTATGTATACGGATGTGTGTTGTTAACTGAGAAGGAAAACTGAAACCTTTACCACATATTTTACATTCGTAACTTCTTTTACCTGTACAAATTTTTCTAGTTACATCTGATTGATTTTTACAGACTTTCTTACCCATTTTGCACATATACGGCGCTCGAACTGTGCATGATCGATTATTCACTTTTACATTTGATCTGTCGTTAAAGGAATTTTGACATATTTTCCTGGTAATGCTTTTTTCCAATGCTGTATGAATATTTTTTATATTCTGTACATAATTTAATTGAATATTAATATTTACATTTGACGAATTATCCCTTATTGCACTCTTTTCTAATTCTTTATCAACATTTTTTGTATGTTCTTTATTTATTTCTTTAGCTAGACTTTGTAGTTTCAAATCATATTTCACTTTGTAATCATTAGCTAAATTGCATTCAATCAAATCAAAGCCAGTAAAGTTATTGTCATTTTCAAAGTCATCTTCGTCAGTTTTAATATCTTTTACTTCGGTAAATTCGTATTCGTTATTTATATTAATTGAATCATTGTGGTCTTCTGTTTTAGTAAATTCGCTATCGTCTTCATCATATAAATGTGTCAGTTCTTCGGAAGGTCTAAGCGAATAATTATGTTCTAATTTTATCTCTTTACCTCTTTGATTCGTTTGTATATCATCAGTTAAATCATTGCAAATTTCCTCAACGTTTTCATTTTTAAGATTTACAAGACGATTTCTAATTTCTTCTTCTACTTTTATATCATTTCGAAAATCTGCTTGATTAGATTCGAAATTTTCATTGGTATAATCATTAACATTATATTTGTCACAAATTTCTTCATTTAAAAATCCAGTTTCTTTCTCATCTTTAACAGTTACACTATTAAACGAATTCACTTCACTATTACAATTCGATTCTTCTAATTTTATCACTTTGATTAGAATTTCTCGATCATTAGCTGGTTGGACCTGTTGTCCATTTTGTAATTGTTCTAAATGTCGTTGAAATATTGCTTGAGTCTGAGAACATTTGTTTATAAATTTGTATGATATATTCAATTGCGTGATGCAATTCATACATATGCCATTTGGTAAATTAGCATTGTGATCCAGCTAAGAAATAAGTAGAATCAAAATTGATATAAATATATATATATATATATATATATATATATATATATATATATATATATATATATATATATATATATACGTAACAACAACTACATAACCTTATTTATATGATACTTACAATTCCCGGTGCAATGATATTTAATTTCTGGAAAAATGATAAATTATCCGAATCAATATGATGCAATGTTGTGTTGATATTCTCATAGCTTCTACATAAGCGGCACGAGTTAATTAATTTAAACATGTTTTACAACAAATGAAATTTTGCAGAAAAAAGGTCAGACAGTATGACACAATAGCCTAGTTCACACTAGCCAGGTCCTGCCTGTGTGGTGTTGTGTGGTAGCAGTTACTTCATTCAAGCATATTGACCTTGGCTGTAGGTGTAGAATGAATATTAACTTTTTTTCTATTTTTTTCTTTTATTTGAATTTCATATAAGTCTAATACTAGAATCTAGAACAAGTAGAAATTGAGAAAACATTTTCAAAATTAAATATGGTGCGTTCAGTAAAAAATTTGCTGTTACTCATTCTTGTTCTTACACAAAATTCATCTGGCCACCTGGATTCATGACACATCTTTCTAAGTTAACCTCTAATACTATTAAATACGTTTTACTTTTTATAAGAAGCTTTTTTTGGTAGAAAATTTAATTTTAATCATAAATAGTTATATGCAACATTGTCAATTATGTATAAGTGATAAAAATGTATTGTTCACTATACTTAATCTGGATTCAGATGGCAAACGTTTCGTAGAGAAATTGGAAACAATTATGCCAGAAATTGTAAGAATAAAATCATTTGTTTTGATTGTAATACACATTATTGTAACTGAATTTTTATTTTTTTAGGTAGATTGTAAGATCAAATTACCGAATGGTATTTGTACAATTTGCGCTGTTCGGCTGAATGATGCTTATACAATTATAAAACAATGTTTTGATTCTCAAATCATATTAAAACACTATTTAAATGAAGAACTTTGTCGATTATGTGCTGGTGGTGATAATATAACATTTACTTTAAGTACAATGGATTCGGATAACATATTGTTATCATATAAATTGGAAACCATTGCATCGGAAAGCTATTGAGAAATTTAATCAAAAGTCATATATTTTATAATTTATAGATTTATAAATAAACAAATTAATAATAAATTAAAATATGATTTAACTGTGGCGAAAATTTAATAAAATAAATAAATTTTTCTAAAAACTACAAACAATAACATTTATAAAAGAGCTCATATAGCACAAGATAAAGTCATAATGAGTCATGTAAAGTTACACAAATACTCAACGTACCGAGTGGTCAAAGATCACTAATTAACACCGATTACAAATCACGTAAGTTGTAAATGTTGAAAACATTTTTTTTTTTGTAGTGTAGCCAGCTCATTCAGAACTGGCCAATGGCGTACTCACAACTATAGAGCATGGTGATGGTAGAGGTATATATACCAGATTGCGGGGCAAAAACGGTCATTCAATCACCAAGCCCTGAGAATGCCATCTACGATGTATGGTGAAACGTCTGCAACGAAAATAGATCAGCCACGGTATATCAGCCCAGAAATTTCTACAAATTTAAGATTTAACGTTCAAAAATTTCCATCGAAAATAAAGATCCCAAAAAATAAATTATAATAATTAATAAATAATATTTGTTCTGTTTATCATATTTTATATAATATATATTTTATATTTACCAATGTTCTTTATATTGTGTAACAAATTTATTTTTTAAATACATGTGTGTGTGTAAAAATTTAAATATAAGTAATATATTTTTCCTGTTTTATAACGTAATTTTGATTTGATTGACTTCCTTATTGCAGCATTTTGAAAAAGTAATTAAAGCAAATTATATTCTTAATTTTTTTTTGTATTCAATTCATTTATTTATACTTGTCTGAAGATTATTTTTCCAAAATATTTTTCTCATATAATCTTTATTTAGTTTGTATACATAAATGCAGTGCGGTTTAATACGCTTATAAAATTATATGTGATTTATTAATTATATTAATTAAAAAATTTCAGACTATTTATAAATAGATGTGTAAAATATAATTAGATTTCTTTAATACTTATGTATGTGTTTAATTATAAATTCTATACAAACCTATTTGTGATAAAACAGAAAGCATTTTTACCACTTTGAATGCAAGGAAAAAGTGGTATAGCGTTTGGTACGGTATCTGTAACATTTTCAAAAAAAAAATTGTGTATAGAAATTTTTCATATAGCCTCTAGAGTCTAGATGACGAATCTGAACTTAGTTTATGTGGGTGAATGGATGTGCGTCGTCAGCTCGCTCGCTCGCTCGGTCCTCAGACAAAATTTTGTGATAGCAAATCCTCCTAGACGGTTCAACCGATTTTAATGAAATTTTCAGGATAAATTTGTCTAGTGCCCAAGATGATCATGTGGTTTTGGTTTTAACCAGTGATGCCAACTTTCCGAGAAAAAAATTACTAAACTTTTTAAAAATTCATATTGGCTACGTTATTTATCCGATTTTGATAAAATTTTCAGAAAAGATTTCCCTAATGCTTCCATTAATTACAAAATTTTATTAATATCCAGTGTTGCCAACTTTTCGAGAAAAAAATTACTAAAGTTTTAAAATTTTTATTATGGCCATGTGTTCGGTGCAAGTGTGTGTGTGTGTGAACAGTGCAGGGTTGTGTTGGTGCCGAGTGCACACGAGTGCGTCCGACTGAGTCAGACAGAGCTCAGCGCTAGTCAATTGTGAGCTAGCTGTTATAGAATATACACGTATTCTTTTGTTATGTACTATTTCTTACAAAGGCAGTGACATTATTATTATATATACAGTCCACAAAAACTTAGTCAAAACCATCGACTAATCGAAGAACAAACCCCCACACCATGTTATTCAACCGATTTTACTCAAATTTTCACGAAAGTTTCTCCTAGTATTCGTATAATTTATGTAATTTTAACAAAATACAGTATTGCCAACTTATCGAGAAAAAAATCACAAAATTTTTAAAAAAATTCATTGTGGCTACATTATTTATTCGATTTTGATCAAATTTTCAGAAAAGTATCTCCTAGTGCCCACATAAATTATAATATTATTAAAATACAATGTTGCGAACTTTCCGAGAAATGTCAAAGTGGTCTATATATGGGTTTACCCATATACTTCTAATCTTGTTTTCATAATTATTACTCTGAGGTCTAGTTGCATAAAACATTGTAAAACTATATTAATAGTTAACAATGTGATCAAGTCATACATTACTTAATCAATCAATCTACGTTTTATGCAACTAGCTCAAATTATTTTTAAAGTATATGTTCAATAAATAATTTTCCGTTATTATTTTTTTCAGGTGACATACATACACATACATACATACACAATCACGCCGTGTACCCAAAAGGGTGTGGCACAAACTCTTTTCATTATTCCGAAATCAGTCGTCTCCAAACACTCCTATCCAGCACAAGTAACTTTCGCTTTATCTACATTCATAATTCTTCTCATACATGCTCTTCTATTCCTACTTGGAAACTTTTGCTCACGCAAGCCACTCTCTCAATCATACCACTCCAACTACTCATCGGACGTCCACCTGCAAACGTATACTATCAAAATCATTCAAATAAATCTTTTTAATGAAACGTTCATTAGACATTCGCTTAACATGTCCGAACCATCTTAACTGAGTAACACCAACTTTTGCTACAATCTTAATTATTAACGCTGGCGTTGTGTCGGATCAATTATTTTTGGACATCCCGGATGAAATGATACAGCGAACATTTGATGTCAATATTTTGGCACATTTTTTGGATAAAAACAGTATTAGTAGGTGCCTACGTTGATGTATGGTAGTGAGTGACTGCAGAGCAGCATAAAAGCGGAAAATGACTGCTATAGAAATATAAGTTGTGTGGTGTTAGTAGACGAGATCGGATACGAAATAAATTGATGTATAAAGATGGTTGTTTTGCGAAAATTGGTGTTAGTCAGTTAAGATGGTTCGGTTATCTTATGCGAATGTATATGTCTCTGCGTGGATGTCTGATGGAGTAGATGGAATGGTATGATTGAGAGAATGGCTTGCTTGAGCGAATGTATTCAAATCGTGACAATAAAAGAGCATATGAGAGGTATAATAAATGTGGATGAAGTTGAAATTACTTGTCTGGATAAGAATGTTTGGAGAAAAATAGGGTTGGACTGGATAAAAAATTAGGGCCGAAGAAAGTTTTAAAGTTCAGATTCGTCATCTAGACTAGATACTATATGAAGGATTTCTATACACAAATTTTTTTTTTTTTAAATGTTACAGACTCTTTCCTTGCAGTCAAAGTGGTAAAAATGACACATATAAAATTAAATATAATTCTTTATTTAAATCTAAGTTAAAAGACAATTTAATAAATGATTCTTTTCAATTAAACAATTTTGCAATCTGTTTAACATGTACTTTTTTAATTTTGAAAATATTCGTTTGCATGATAATTAAATGGAAGATATAATGTTAGTAGTAATTTATAAGTAGCGAATATTGAAAAAAAAACAGCCAATACAATTGATACAACTGTATTACTACAGTTTGTTTGGCATCGGATTCATACATATATACATACATACACAATCACGCCATGTACCCAAAAGGGTGTGGCACAAACTTTTTTCATCATTCCGAAATCAGTCGTCTCCAAACTTATTCCTATCCAGCACAAGCAACTTTCGCTTCATTCACATTCATAATTCCTCTCATACATGCTCTTTTATTCTTACTACTTGAAAACTTTCGCTCAAGCAAGCCACTCTCTCAATCATACCACTCCAACTACTCATCGGACGTCCACCTGCAAACGTATACCATATCAAAATCATTCAAATAAATCTTTCTAACAGCAAACGTTTATTAGACGCATTCGCTCAAAATAACCGAACCATCTTAACTGACTAACACCAACTTTTGCTGCAACATTAGTTTTTCAATTTTACGCACTCATCATACACTAATCGTATTTCGTAGCTCCGATTTTTCCTATAGTTACACCCAGCTACTCCACTTAAAAATCTCATTTCCATAGCAATCATTTTCCGTTTATGCTCTTGCAACCAAACCCAGAACATTCACTACCCTATACAAATCAACGTAGGCACCAAAACTGCATTGTATATACTCAAATGGGCTTCTTTGGAAACATTTACATTCCTAGCAAAAGTTCCCAAAGCACCCAAAGCACCTTACAACAGCAGCATCTGCTCTCCTTTCAATTTCACGATCAAAACATGGCCATCTTTAGACAACATATTTAATGCGTTATTAACTAATTCAACAAAAACAATATGCTTCTTCTAATTTGGTTTTGAATTAATTTTGTGATATTGGAAATTTTTAATATTCTTTTGGTTTAAATTTGCACTAACCATATTGTATTTTATTTTTTTTTTTTCTATAATAATTTCTGAAAGGTTTTTATATTTTGTAGTGTAAGGAAAATTATTTTATTTTATTAATCTTTCGCCACAGTAAGATCACACTTTTAGCACTTTGACTGCAAGGAAAAAGTGGTATAGCGTTTGGTATGGTGTCTGTAACATTTAAAAAAAAAAAAAATTATATAAAAATCCTCCATATAGCCTTCAGATGACGAATCTGAACTTAGTTTATATGGGTGTATGGATGCGCGTCGTCAGCTCGCTCGGTCGTAAGTTAAAATTTTGTGGCCGCAACTCCTCCTAGACGATTTTAATGAAGTTTTCTGGATAAATTTGTCTAGTACCCAAAATAGTCACGTGGTTTTGGTTTTTTCCAGTAATGCCAACTTTTCGAGAAAAAAATTACAAATTTTTTTAAAAATTCATATTGGCTACATTACTTATCTAATTTTGATCCAATTTTCTGAAAAGATATCCCTAATGCTCTCATTAATTATATAATTTTATTAATATCCAGTGTTGCCAACTTTCCGAAAAAAAAATTATTAAAATTTTTAAAAATTCATTATGATCACTTTATTTAACCGATTTTAATCAAATTTTCATAAAAGATTTTCCTAGTGCCTAAATAAATTTTACAATTTTAAGAAAATACAGTGTTGCCAACTTATCGAAAAAAAATCACAAAATTTTTTAGAAATTTATTGTGGCTATATTATTTATTCGATTTTGATTAAATTTTCCGTAAAGTTTCTTGTAGTGCTCAGATAAATTATAAATATTATTAAAATACAGTGTTGCCAACTTTCCGAGAAATGTTATATGGGTTTACCCATATACTTCTAATCTTGTTAATATTTGATTTTGTGAAAATAATGATTATGGGACTTTTCAACGTTTGTCTAAAAACTAAAAATGCACTAGGAAGAAATACCTACTGATATACATAATATTTCTTAAGCAAGTACAGTGTGGAAATTAAGTAAGGAATAAATTTAGTAATTCCGTTGATATTAATTTTTTTGAAAAAAATCTCGAAACGGTATAGCGAATATTTTCAGCCTATTTTCAGTTTCTTATGTCATTTGTTTTTCAAGTTATGACGTCATCGACTTTTTTAAAATCAACAACATATATTTTTTATTATTGATTTTGGAAGTACTTTTTATTCCGTTTCCAACCGCGTATACATTTTCATTATGTTACATTTGAAAAAAAATTAAGAAAAATAGTCAGTTGGATAATATTTACACTAATCAGTAATATATAATATCATTTTTATCTTCTGTATGTATATTATATGTATATTAATTAAGATAATTAAGTAAAGTAAAAATTTCCTTATTTGCTTTTCTGTAATATGTATGAAAATGTATGATTTTCATAAATTTTTACAATCTACATTACATAAACAAGAAATATTTGACAGTGAGTTTTTAGTCGAGGTTGTAAAATTGTGACAAACAGGGAACATGCTAAATAGTTAATTTTTTTTATTCTTAAATTGGGATCATATTTTAAATGTACTATGTAAAATAGATACTTAATACATTCGTCTAATGAAGACGAGTGATTTTTGCGTTGTTTAATTTGTTTTGAAAATAGATAAAAAGATTACAAGTAGAAGATTAAACCATATTTGGTTATTGAAGAAGGTTTTCCTGTTTGTATAGCTCCGATTTTTCGGTGTTCTTAACATTTTTTTCTTGTGAACTTTAATATCAAATGCAATAAAAACCAATTACATTTTAACCATTACCAATTTTAAATGAGCTTTAACACAGTTATTTTTTCTTCAAAAAAGTAATTTTTTATTTAAGAAAAAAAAATGGCGTCAAACGCAATGGGTCTTCATGGGTATTTTGTCCCACGGCGAGATTAAAATTTTCAGTTCTGCTTGTCTGAACCAGAAACAAATTATCTTATTCTACATAAATGTAATTCTGGGTGGAATCTAAAAAATTTATAATTTTTACATTAATTTTCAATATGGCGACCATATGAAACAAAATGACAAAAACTAACCTGTTTTTTTTTTTTGAAATAATGACAAAATATTACTTTTTAAAGGTTCCAACCATAGTTAGAAAGTTTTTAAAAACGATCCCGCCAACTAAAAAAAAAATATTTTGAAAAAAACGCCTTTAAAGTTTTCAGATATAATTTGTTGGTTCCGAATACTATTCTCATTCTAACCCGTTTTTATGACTTAAAAAGTTTTTTGCCAGCAATAACATTTCAACCACATATTCCCTAATGTATATCGATGCAAAAAATGCAAAAAATCGATTTTTTTCAACCTTACAAAAACGAAAACCACTTAAGTAATAATTGTTTAAGTTAATTATTTATTGATACATAAATGTATGTTATGTTAGTTAAAAATAAATTGTGTTTTCAATTGCAACGAACTGTGCAAAATTTTGCCCAATTTACAAATAAAATAATTACACGATTGAAGCAAGCTATTTTGAACCGAAACTATGAGTACTATAGGATCTTCAGACAATTTCTATAAACGCTCTGGTATAAGCAAAACCTACCTTCCCTCTATGCTGCCTCCAGTGATGTATATAGGTAATAATCAACTGCTGCATAACTATGTCATTATTGTACTAATAATATAACGACCTATTTCTACATTGGTAATATGGAAAAGTAATATTAATATTAAGATACACTTGAAAAAACTAAATTATATTCATATTACTAAATACATACAAACAACTTATGAATACATATTATATAATAATATTGATATATTTATTACTTTAATTTTATTATAAATAACAATTCTTCTTCAGACCTATACATATTTAACACAACAAATTAATCATAAATTTTATTATTATACAAAATAAGACCTGTACAATCAGTTGAAAAATACGAATACGAAACAGAACATTTCGAATCGTATAGAACATAAATATAATTTTGCAAGTTTACACGATCAATTCGCCATCTTCTTTATTTTCGCTAATTTTTCTTCTGATGTGTCTAAACTGAATGTTATTTTATTATATTAAATACGCGTTTTCAAAATAATATTAATTTTATCTTCCAAACTGTTCATTTACATATTATAAATTTAATGTTTATTTCATAAAAACAGATATACAACGCTATCTCATTTTAGTAAAATCTAATTGGCCGTTTTTAAAACATAAGTAAATTTTAGTTAAGAAACTTTGGCCAGATCAGACTTTGGCAGCGATGAAACAAAATTTCCTAATGAAACTAAATCAGCGCATGTACAGAATATCCCCATAAGCTTACATGTGATTTGGTTCAGAACCACTAGTTCTGCGCTAAAACATAACACTGATTTCGCTAGCGAAACAGCAGTCTGAATGGGGCATAACAATATTTAAAAAATAATCATTAATAAAAAGAGAACTACAAAATCGTTACACTACGAATACGAATATCTTTCTTTTAATTTCTACTTTGTGGAAAAGTTTTCTATTTTGCGTTCAACAGGTTTCTCCCTTGCATGAGAACGGATATGTTTCCGTAAGTCTGAACTTTGAATAAAAGTTTTCTCACATATTTCGCATTTATAAGGTCTTTCATTTGAATGCGAACGGATATGTGTTTTTAAGCTTCCTCTTTGAGTAAAAGTTTTTGCACATATTTCGCATTTATAAGGTCTCTCATTTGTATGTACGCGAATATGCAATTTTAAAATTCCACTTCGAGTGAAAGTTTTCTCACATATTTCGCATTTATAAGGTCTTTCATTTGTATGAGAACGGATATGTGTTTTTAAGCTTCCTCTTTGAGTAAAAGTTTTCTCACATATTTCGCATTTATAAGGTCTCTCATTTGTATGTGTACGTAAATGCCTTTGCAAATATTCATTTCGAGTAAAAGATTTCTCACATATTTCGCAATTATAAGGTCTCTCATTTGTATGAGAACGTATATGTGTTTTTAAGCATCCTCTTCGAGTAAAAGTTTTCTCACATATGTCGCATTTAAAAGGTCTTTCATTTGAATGAGAACGAATATGTCTTTTTAAGCTTCCTCTATGAGTAAAAGTTTTCTCACATATTTCGCATTTATAAGGTCTCTCCTGTGTATGAGAACGAATATGCACTTTCAAATCACCATTTTGAGTAAAAGTTTTCGCACATGTTTCGCATTTATAAGGTCTTTCATTTGTATGAGAACGGATATGTCTTCTTAAATGAGAACTTTGAGTAAAAGTTTTCTCACATATTTCGCATTTATAAGGTCTCTCATTTGTATGTGTACGATTATGTTCTATTAAATGTCCCCTCCGAGTAAAAGTTTTCTCACATAATGTACATTTATGAGATTTTCTTTTCTTTACAGATTTATCTTTTTCTTCCGAGCTGAAAATATTATTTTCTTTCGTATTTCTACTAGTTTGACATTGATTTATATCGGTATCATTTTCAATATCAGAACATTCTTCCTTAATTATTAATTCTGAATGTAAATCTAAAGATTCTGATTTCAAACTTTCGTCAAATTTAATATTTGTATCATTTTCCAAATCCACTTCAATGTTCTCTTCTTTAATAGCTTCTTCTTTCATACAAGCAGCATCAAAAATTGTATTATTTTGTGATTCAAAACTTTCTTCAACTTTAATGTTTCTATCAGTTTCCAATTCTAGTTTAATGTATTCTTCATCAATAGTCTCTTCTTTAATTTCGTTTTTCATAACTTCACTATTTTGCAATTGTTGTTTTGCATATCGCTTGAAAATTTCTTGCGATTTGAAACATTTTTCTACAAATTTATAAGTTTCATTTAATCGAACCGAACAAATTGAGCAAATATAATCCGATAACTTCTCAGTACATTCCAGCTAAAAATATAAATTAAAATTACATATTAAACATACTATATAATAAAAAATCTCCGGATTATAAAGGGAGCAAACTGTTTCTACTAATAACACCAAATCCCTATGATATTTAACTAATATTTGAATGATCTAAATCCTAGTAAATTAAAAATAACCCACGAACAACAGACGACAACATTTTTCTCATAATAACACTTCCCCACGACTCTTGCAGAAATAACTTTTAGTTTAGCTAAAACATAAATATAATAACTAATAAACTTATTATAAATAAATCTAATAAAACAATTGTCTTATGTAATTTTTATTGTAAATGTACATGTATTCAAATTACAACTTGTTTTATATAAATTTCAATTAAACAAAACCAAAAATGGCATTAAAATTTAAAATACTCTAAATTAGGTTAGGTTAAAAGTGGACTGTTCTCAAAACTTATGGAATAGATAGTAAATAATTACTTATCAATTTATAAGCATATAATTTTTTTCGTGGACCTAATTAAAGCTAGTATTTCACTTACAATTTCCGATGAAATGGTTTCCAATTTGTATGACAACATTAAGTTATCCGAATCCATTGTAGTTAAACTATAGGTTATATTATCACCACCAGCACATAATCGACAAAGTTTTTTATTTAAATGTCGTTTTAATATGATTTGAGAATCGAAACATTGTTTTATAAATGTATAAGCATCATTCAACCGAACAGCGCAAATCGTACAAATACCATTCGGTAATTTGATCTTGCAATCCACCTAAAATAAGAAAAGCAAAAGTTTCAGAAATAATAATGTATATTACAATCAAAACAAATAATTTCATTCTTACAATTTCTGGCATAATTGCTTCCAATTTATCTACGAAACGTTTGCCATCTGAATCCAGATCAAGTATAGTGAACAATACATTTTTATCACTTGTACATAATTTACAAAGTTGCATATAACTATTCATGATTAAAATTACTTTTTTTACCAAAACAAGCTACTTATAAAAAGTAAAAACGTATTTAATAGTATTAGAGGTTAACTTAGAAAGGGTTGTCATGAATCCAGTTGGCCAGATAAATTTTGTGTAATGTTACTAGTATAAGTAACAGCATATTTTTTTACTGATGCACCAGATTTAATTTTAAAAATGTTTTCTCAATTTATACTTCTTGTAGATTCTAGCATTAGTCTAATATGAAATTCAAACAAAAGAAAAAAATAGAAAAATTTAGTTAATATTCATTCTACAGCCAAGGTCAATATGCTTGAATGAAGTAACTGCTGCACACCAATCACACACCAACTATAAAATCTACTTCATTCAATCTTTTTGACTTTAACTACAAGACCGTCAACTAAATATCAATTGAAAGAATTATTACTTTAAATATAATTTATTCTTTTTTTTATGTACATGATTATTATTTTAAACCAAATCTAATTGTTATGTGGACTAATGTTTTTTAATTACTATAAAAAAATGAAGATGTATTTGAAAATTTATAACACAACATTCAGCTGGCCAACTAGTTCTATCAATAAGCGAATGAACAAATGGTGGTCGGTCGATTCTGAAAAAACAAAATTATACGTAAATATTTGACATTGTAAATAGATTTAAATATTAAAAAATGAAAAAAGCCAGAAAATAAATAGATATAAATAAATGAAAAAAAAAAAATTACAAAGAACTTAGCTATTCACGGCAAAGTACAAACAGCCATTCTCTCCCACTCCGCGGACAAAATATTGATTTATTTTTAGCAGTGGCGTAGAATTATTTATTTTTTGTGCAATAAAGAATACATTTTATTTATGAGCATTATTTAGAATATATTATTTTTAAAGCAGTTATAGCAATACCTAATTTAAAACCAATACCAGTAAAAAATTTCGAAATTAATATTTAAATTTTTGATAACAGATGATAAACTTATTTCTTTTAAAAATTTTCTTCCTAAATAATTAAAATTCTCATATATTATTTTGTGTAAAAAATATTTTTGTTTCTATCTGATATTTTAACTTCAAAATAAATAAACAGCGACCACGATTATTATGGTCAAATCTATATGAGAAAAATAATAACGAAAAAATTTAAATGATTACGACATTTATCTTCACGTTAAAATTTTATGTATAAGATATGTAATACGGAAGAAATAAAAATATAGAACATTATTTTAAAATAAAACGTTACAAGAATTTTCCTATATTTATTTTCTTTAATTAAAATGAGAAATAATAAATAATTATTTTGCACATTTGTTTTAATATAATTATAACTTATTGTGTTTTTTTGTTTGTTTTATTATTTTTAATACATCATTCAAAAATATTTTTCTAGTAGGGTACGTCCAACAAAAATTAATTCACATTTGTTTTTTTTTTGCATATTTCGATACTTCAAGTTTCTATATAAGTAATTCTATATAAAAATTATATTAAAATTTCAAACTTTTTAAAATTTCCGTGAAAATCGTTTGTGTTTCACACAAAATTTGTACGAGCATATCTTTTTAAACCTTATATATATATATATATATATATATATATATATATATATATATATATACAGGGCCGGATTAACACTATGAGGGGCCCTAAGCACAAAAGATTTTGGGGGCCCTTTCCCCCACCCCCCTTTTTTGAACAAATTTTATTATAGAATAAAGTATTTTGTAGAGTAATCAAATTCTCTGATTCGTAGAGAAGGTTATTGCCAGGAAAATAAGTAAATGAATATTGACACCATTAGTATGTACGTCTTCTTATGGTGATGTCGAAAGTCTGCTGTAACAAAGTTAGTTCTTTGTTAATAAAAAATGAACAAATAATAATTTTACTATAAACCGACCTTTCCGACATTCTATGAATGTTGGAGAATATGTGTGACTGACAAATCATAACTTTTATTAACACATGATCTAGAAAAACGTTTGTTCGCGAATTTTTGTCGTCTGCTACGAACTAACTCTGTTGCAGCAGACTTTCGACATCACCTTAATTTGAAATAATGTAAGATGAATTTGAATTAAATAATAACTTTAATTTTTTACAATTTCCGCGGGGCCCCCAAAACTTTGGGGCCCTAAGCTATAGCTTAGTCAGCTTATGCTATAATCCAGCACTGTATATATATATATATATATATATATATATATATATATATATACAGTCGATTCCGCTTAATTGGGACACCGCTTAATTGGGACAGCCGCTTATTTGGGACAAATCTCAAAGAACAGAAACCAAACCAAGGAACCAACAGTAAATTTACATGTTTAATTGGGACAACATTCCGCTTAATTGGGACAGTAAATTTAAGATCACAGTATATATTATGTTACAAATATGTATTCACAAGAAAAAATATTTACAAAAAATTTAATATGATACGCTTCATATCTTTTTGATTCACAACATGGAAAATTATATTTAAAAAACTAGCAAATATGTATCAATTAATTACATTAGTATCGCGCGCTGTGAACTTTTTCCCCAACACATTCATTCACGTATGAAGTACGGACCCACGCGCGCTCAAAGGTTAATGTTTACCCTCGCGTCGGCGTGGCGCGGCACCGGTCATTATAGCTGTGAGAGTCTACCCTGTTGTCTCAATCGTTACGTATTCAGTTATGATTCAGTTACCACTACACCTCGCGCGTGGAAGGTTCGTTAAACTTACATTTTGTCAATTTTATTTAAAAAAAATTGACTCTTGCCAAGATGCCAAGAAGTGATATGACAGTTTCTAGTAAAATTGCTTTGCTGGATAAGTGTAGAAGTGAAATGTTTCAAAAACAAAAGACAGACTACACTTGACACATTTTTGAATTGAATTAAAAATGTATGTATTTATTTATTATTTTCTTTTGGAATTTATTATTATTTTTTCTTAAAAGTTTATATTTTTTTGGTTATATGTAGTTTATAGTTTTTTCCAAGAATTTATAAAATAAAATTATTGAAAGAAAAATATGGATTGCTTAATTTTATGTAAAATTCGGTTAATTGGGACAGCCGCTTAATTGGGACAAAATGCCCTAGTCCCGATGTGTCCCAATTAAGCGGAATCGACTGTATATATATATATATATATATATATATATATATATATATAGATGATATTAGTATATTAGTGAAGGAGAATAGTCTATTAATAGCAAATAAATTAATATTAGCACTACCAACAACTATTACCTCCTTCATATTGTAAATGCCAGAACGGTGTTATTTAATAATTTTTGGGACACTATTTTGATTAGTAAGTGGAATTTTTCCCCATTCTGTAACAGTACTATTAATTAATTAATAATTATAAAAAAAATTGAAATATATAAATTAAAAAATATATATATTATTGCGATATATATTGTACATAAAAATTTACGAAACGAAAAATTACTAGTACGCCACTGCATAAGGTAGTTGGTAATTTTGCCGTAACGAGAGCTAGTGTGGGCTGCGCTATTGATGTCCATCGTCAGCTCGCTCGCTCGCTCGGTCGTAAGTCAAAATTTTGAGGCCGCAACTCCTCCTACACGGATCAACCGATTTTAATGAAATTTTCAGGATAAATTTGTCTAGTGCCCAAGATGCTTATGTGGTTTTGGTTTTTTCCAGTAATGCCAACTCTCCGAGAAAAAAATTACTAAAGTTTTTAAAAATTCATACTGGCTACACTATTTATCCGATTTTGATCAAATTTTCAGAAAAGATATCCCTAATGCTCCCATTAATTATATAATTTTATTAATATCTAGTGTTGCCAACTTTCCGAGAAAAAAATTACTAAAGTTTTTAAAAATATATTATGGCTATGATATTTAACCGATTTCACTCAAATTTTCACAAAAAATTCTTCTAGTGCCTAAATAAATTATGCAATTTTAACAAAATACAGTGTTGCCAACTTATCGAGAAAAAAATCATAAAATTTTTAAAAAATTTGTTGTGGCTACATTATTTATTCGATTTTGATCAAATTTTCAGAAAAGTTTTTTCAAGTGCCCACATAAATTATAATATTATTAAAATACAGTGTTGCCAACTTTCCGAAAAATGTCAAGGTGGTCTATATATGTGTTTACCCATATACTTCTAATCTTGTTTATATAGATCTAGATATATTTACTCGAAACTAATTCTAAAAACAACAAACTCTTAAAATAGATAATTTGTAACGATCTATAAGTCAAAATTTTGTGACCGCAACTCCTCCTAGACGGTTCAACCGATTTTAATGAATTTTTCAGGATAAATTTGTCTAGTGCCCAAGATGGTCATGTGGTTTTATTTTTTTCCAGTGATGCCAACTTTCCGAGAAAAAAATTACTGAAATTTTAGAAAATTCATTATGACCACTGTTTAACCGATTTTAATCAAATTTTCATAAAAAAGTGTCTAAATAAATTATGCAATTTTAACAAAATATAGTGTTGCCAACTTATCGAGAAAAAAAAAACACAAATATTTTTAAAAAATTCGTTGTGGCTACATTATTTATTCGATTTTGATCAAATTTTCCGCTAAGTTTCTCCTAGTGCCCACATATGGTGGTCTATATATGGGTTTACCCATATAATTCTAATCTTGTTACGATAATTTAGAGATTCTTTAAAATTTATGAAATTGTTTGTTCAGATTTGGAATTATTTGTCTGGTTTTCAAATGGTTTGTCACTGCTTATCGAATTTAACTTATTCTGTTTCAAAATGTCATAAATTATAAAATTATTTTCAATACTGTTCGTATTTTTATACTTTCGATTCATGCAGGAAAAATTATACATACGATGCTAAATTTAGGACAATTCTTGATTCAGATGAACAAAGCAAAAAGACTGTAAAACTTAGGGGGTCATGCATTAAGGCTTTGCAAATACATATACGACAATATTTATTTTTAACAAATTGTAGCAACAAAATAACAGTGTAAATATATTAAAATTACACAAATATATTCCTTAAAATTACATTATATTACATTAAAATTAAACAACAAATATTTATGTATAACAAGATTAGAAGTATATGGGTAAAGCCATATATAGATCACTTTGACATTTCTCGGAAAGTTGGCAACACAATATCTTTAATAAAATTATAATTTATGTGGGCACTAGGAGAAACTTTTCTGAAAATTTAATCAAAATCGAGTAAATAATGTAGCCACAATGAATTTTTTTAAAAAAAATTTCTTTTGATAAGTTGGCAACACTGTATGTTATTAAATTGCATAAATTATGTAGGCACTAGAAAAATCTTTTATAAAAATTTGATTAAAATCGGTTAAATAAAGTAATCATAATAATTTTTTTAAAATTTTAGTAAATTTTTTTCTCGGAAAATTGGCAACATTGTATTTTGTTAAAATTACATAAATTATACGAATACTAGGAGAATTTTTTGTGAAAATTTGAGTAAAATCGGTTTAATAACTTGGCCATAATATATTTTTAAAAACTTTAGTAATTTTTTTCCCGGAGAGTTGGCAACACTGGATATTAATAAAATTATATAATGAATGGGAGCATTAGGGAAATCTTTTCTGAAAATTTGATCAAAATCAAATAAATAATGTAGTCAATATGATTTTTTATAAATTTTAGTAATTTTTTTCTCGGAAAGTTGGCTTTACTGGAAAAAAAAATAAAAAAAAATGACCATCTTGGGTATTAGACAAATTTATCCTGAAAATTTCATTAAAATCGGTTGAACCGTCTAGGAGGAGTTGCGGCCACAAAATTTTGACTTATGACCGAGCGAGCGAGTGAGCGAGCGAGCTGACGACGCACACACATACACCCACATAAACTAAGTTCAGATTCGTCATCTAGGGACTGTATAAAAGATTTCTATACACAAATTTTTTTTTTGAAAATGTTACAGACACCGTACCAAACGCTATACCACTTTTCCTTGCAGTCAAAGTGGTAAAAAATATTCGTTATGTTACCAAAAGTAAAATTATCATTATTTATTTTTAGAAAATATAATTACAGGTTATAAAATATTGTTTTTATATCAAGTAAAATTTGTTGCTTTTAAAATTCATTTTTTCCGGTTAAAAATTATCGGTTAATGTTTGCTAAATATTTACAGAAATATCGGTTAACCGATTTAATGCCCTGATTAACTTATAAATAAATAAATGTTTCCAAAGAAGCCCGTTTAAGTATACACAATGCAGTTTTGGTGCCTACGTTGATGTATGGTAGTGAATGCTAGGTTTGGTTGCAAAAGCATAAACGGAAAATGATTGCTGTGGAAATGAAATTTTTACGTGGGGTATGTTTTGTAAATAGGAGAGATCGGGTATGAAATAGATTAGTGTATGATAAGTGTGAAATTGAAAAAAATGTTGTAGCAAAAGTTGGTGTTAGTCAGTTAAGATAGTTCGAACATGTTGAGCGAATGTCTAATGAACGTTTGGTTAAAAAAATTTATTTGAATGATTTTGATAATATACGTTTGCGTGGACGTCCGATGAGTAGTTGGAGTGGTACGATTGGGAGAGTGGCTTGCGTGAGCGAAAGTTTCCAAGTAATAGAAATAAAAGAGCATGTATGAGAGGAATTATGAATGTGGATGAAGCAAAAGTTGCGCTTGTGCTGGATAGGAATGTTTGGAGGCGACTGATTTCGGGATGATGAAAAGAGTGTGTGCCACACCCTTTTGGGTACATGGCGTGATTGTGTATGTATGTATGTATATGTATTAACTTATTATGATTGCATGTGTCTGATCTTCATTTATTTATTCCGCATGAATGCGATAAATTTACATAAATCTACAGAAATTAATTTGTTTGTTAGTTTGTATTTGTCATAAAAATATTTTTTTCGCAAATATTTTCGACAAAACATTAAAAAATATTTTACATGTACATTGTTCTACGTAAATTCAAATAAATTTCATTGCTTCAAAGTCTACAACCTCGCATAAATTTTAAAGAACTTCTAAATTATCGTAACAAGAATAGAAGTATATCGGTAAACCCATATATAGACCACTTTAACATTTCTCGGAAAGTTGGCAACACTGTCTTTTAATAATATTATAATTTATGTGGGCACTAGAAGAAACTTTTCTGAAAATTTGATCAAAATCGAATAAATGATGTAGCCACAATGAATTTTTAAAGAATTTTGTGATTTTTTCTCGATAAGTTGGCAACACTGCATTTTTTTAAAATTGCATAATTTATTTAGGCACTAAGAAAATATTTTATAAAAATTTGATTAAAATCGGTTAAATAAAGTGGTCATATTAAATTTTTAAAAATTTTAGTAAATTTTTTTCTCGGAAAGTTGGCAACACTGTATTTTGTTAAAATTACATAAATTATATGAATACTAGGAAAATCTTTTGTGAAAATTTGAGTAAAATCGGTTAAATAACATTGACATAATAAATGTTTTAAAACTTTAGTAATTTTTTTCTCGGAAAGTTGGCAATGCAGGATATTAATAAAATTATATAATTAATGGAATCATTAGGTAAATCTTTTCTGAAAATTTGATCAAAATCGGATAAATAATGTAGCCAATATGAATTTTTAAAAACTTTAGTAATTTTTTACCCGGAAAAAACTAAAACCACATGACCATCTTGGGTACTAGACAAATTTATCCTGAATTTCTTCTTTTAATAAAGATAAAGTGCAATTAAAATAAGTGATAATCATTGCACTTATTCAATTTTAGTATTATGTTTTGCATCAATGCAAATAATACAAATTTTCTAATAATCATAAGTTAACTTTTCCTAAGAATATTTTTTTTAATTTTGTTTAAAGTATTTTTTACTTTTCAATTTGTTTATGTATTAGATTAAGAAAAAAAAGACTATTGTTAAAGACTGATATATTAGTTTTACATTTAATAAATTTATAAAATTGACATAAACTTTTATTTTTTCAAATAATTCCAATAAAACACATAGTAGTATTATATTAAATTGTTTCGTATACATAATTATTCTTAGTTACACGTCTCCTCTGTTTTTAATTTCTGTAATAAAAGTTATTACACTATTATAATAAGTGTATTTACATATAATTATATAATGAAAGTGGCTATTTATACATACGGTATGTATACGCAATTGGCTATTTATACATACGGTATGTATACGCAATTGGCTATTTATACATACGGTATGTATACGCAATTGGCTATTTATACATACAGTATGTGTACAAGTTAGCAACGCCAAAACCGCCAAACCTAAAACCTAACACCCCTGTAATATTGTATTAAAATGAACTTTTCCGCTGGGGACAGTAAAGTAGCTTGATAAGAGTTAAGTTATAGAAAGTGGCTATTTATACATACGGTATGTATACGCAATTGGCTATTTATACATATAGTATTTTTACCCATTTGGCTATTTAGGGTAGGTTAGTAGGTTGGTTTAGGTTTTTTTTTTTTAGTATGTATAAATAGCCAATTGCGTATACATACCGTATGTATAAATAGCCTCATCCAAAATTAAATCCAAAAAACGTCCAAAGAGAAAGACTAAGCAAACCAGTTTTTACAAAAAAAATAATTAAAATACAGAATAAAAAAATAATATATTTATTTTACTTTATATTTATTTCTCTGATTTAATGATACTTTATAGTATATGTATTACTGTATTGAACAATATTGTAAATAAATTTTAATAAATAAAACTATAATTATTTATAATTGTGTATTTATTATCAAAATATTAATTGTAATACTAGCACATACAATCAGTATATATACATCTGTAAATAGCCAATTGCATATACATAAAGTATGTATAAATAGCCAATAGCAAATACATATCGTATGTATAATAACCAGTTGCATACACATACTGTATGTATAAATAGTAAATTGCGTATTCATACTATATTTATAAATAGCCAATTTCGTATACATACTGTATGTATAAATAGCCAATTGCGTATACATACTGTATCTATAAATAGCCAATTGCTTATACATACCGTATGTATAAATAGCCTCATCCTAAATAAAAAGTACATATCACGATGATTACTGATATTTTTAAGTAGTTTTTAGTTCAAACAAGATCAATTTCTTTGCACATAGATAACTTCTATTTTTTGTTAAAATATATGATAGCATTTTCTTCTAATAAAGATCAAGTGCAGTTAAAATAAGTGATAATCATTGCACTTATTCAATTTTAGTATTACGTTTTGCATCAGAGCAAATAATACAAATTTTAAAAACAATTTTAAAACATTTTCACTTTCTTCGTCTGCCACTTTAATTGAATATTTAATAGATATTTGTTTACTTACTCTCTCTGTTTATGTCGAATGATGCACAAGAACTGACTTGTATCAAAATGTAAGTTGACGTTCTAAATATCAACTGTTGCAATAATTTTAATCATTACAAATTATATACATAACATTCGTAGCAATATGGTATTTTAAAATGTGTTGTAGATATTTATCATGAATATATATAGCATTTAAAATTATTCATATTTTTTGTCGATATCTATATTACTATAGCTTGATTTAATATATGAGGTTTAATATAAAATATATAATTTCACCTAATATCTAATATTTTTATATTGACAAAACTGATATTATTGCATAATAAAATGTTGCTTTTATAAGCAAAACGTGCATAGCAATCTGTTTTTCTCTGTGTATGAATTCAAATATATTAGCCATTGGAAATGTTTTAAAAAGTATTTTACTAAATACCTAATAGCTGTGCTTATAAACAGATATCAATAGAAAAACAAAGATATATTCATATATTTGTATGGTACCACGTATTTAATAAATACAAAAAAGATATATTCTTTAAATCAAAACGACAAACAAACCACCCACCAAATTTGCTTAAGACAAATTAGTTGTTATATTTCTGTCGTCTTCAAAATATTTTATTGAACCATTAGCGGAACATAATTATAGTAATGTATGGCATTTAACAACTTACCTTTCAGATACTGAAATGTACCCTATATGTTTGAGCGTTCTAGAAGAATATAATAGTACAAATTCAAAATTATTGGAAAGAAGAGAAAGAGGACCTATTAATCGCATTACGTAAAGTTAGAGAACAAGAATTTAGGATTTCAATTTGAAATTTAGCAACAATCTACTAGACCAAAAATATATTATCAATATATTAATGAATAAAACTATACGCAAAATCTATAATTAAAATATTTATTCATTATCAGATAATCGCATATTGAATCGACTACAACTACCGCTGCTGAACATAAAGTTCATTACTTTAAATTACGAATACATAATCTAACTCAATCCATAACTTTTAAAACAGAACGAAATCGACAAAAATAGTACATTTAAAAATCAATAATTTAACAATTGTATCTATATTAAAATTGAGTATTAATAGAACAATGTTCATGTTAATATTTTTGCAATATTAACATATTAGTAAATTTATAAATACCAAACAACTTATTTTATTGATATTATTTAAATATTTTATATATGATATTATTTTTATCTTATGACATACATGTAAATTAATTATATAATTATGTAAGAAAAAACATTTCCATAAGGAAAAACAAATAATTGTTTTTCTGTAATTTTCATAAATTTTGACAGTTTACATTACATAAACAATAAATATTTTACTAATTATAAAGGAACATTACTTAGCTGGTCAATGCCCCAAAAACTGAACCTTAACTTTTATAGATCCTATGATAGGCTTAAAGAAAAATATTTTATTCACATTATTAAATAAAGTTAAAACAACTTATCAATACATATTACAAAATAATATTGATTTATTTATTAATTTAAATTTCATTATAAATAACATTTAATATATTTTACATATTTAATAATAATAAAACTAATAAAAATTTAAAAAAATACATAAAATTGATTTAGGCAAATGCTGTCATTTTTACATTACAATATCAACAAACTGTTATCTTCTTGTCACAATAAAGACTGAAAATTTCAAAATGTATTACGAATGCATAAACAAATTGTCATTTCATGTTGTGTTATAAATTTCCAAATACATGTTGATTTTTCTAGAAATTATAAAATATCATTGTACAGAAAGTCTTTATAAATAAATATTATTTAAATATTTTATATATAATATTATTTTTATCTTATGACATACATGTAAATTAATTATATAATTATGTAAAAAAAAAAACATTTCCTTATTTGTTTTTCTGTAATACGTATGAAAATGTATGTTTTTTATAAATTTTTACAATCTACATTACAGAAACAATAAATATTTGACTAAATATAAAGGAACATTACTTAGATGGTCAATGCCCCAAAATCTGAACCTTATCTTTTATAGGTCCTATGATAGGCTTAAAGATAAATATTTTATTCATATTATTAAATAAAGTTAAAACAACTTATCAATACATATTACAAAATAATATTGATTTATTTATTAATTTGAATTTCATTATAAATAACATTTAATATATTTTACATATTTAATAATAATAATAAAATTAATATAAATTAAAAAAAAATACATAAAATTGTTTTAGGCAAATGCTGTCATTTTTACATTACAATATCAACAAAACTGTTATCTTCTTGTCACAATAAAGACTGTCGTTTTATGCACAAGTACAAGAGTTGGACTTGGTGTAAAAACTAAAAATGTGTTAAATGTTCGGATTGCTCAAATTCTTGTGCTAAAACGCCAGTTTGAATGAGCCTTAACATTTAAATTTTGTTTAAGATAATAATCATGCTGCCAAAACAGTTTTACGATTTAGTTTTAGTTTCACGATTTAACGCAGCGCAAAACTTGATCATTTACATTGCCTGTCTGTCTTGATGAATTTTCAGTTACACCTGCGCAGTGATGACAATTTAAATGAAGAAAATCATTTTTGACTTTACTGTTTACGTTGTTTACATTCCAAACAGTTTTTCATTACATTCAGTAGAGTTTTTTTTTTACAGTTTAAATTGTTTTGCGTTAAATATGTTTGAAGAAGAATTTATACAAAATAAGACCTGTACAATCATTTCAAAATTACGAATGCGAAACATAATATTTCAAATTGTATACTACATAAATAAAATTTTGTAAGTTTATACGATAAATTTGTCATCTTCAATAATTTCGCAAATTTTACTTCTGTTTCTAAAATAAATTTTATTTTAGTATATTAAATACGCCTTTTCAAAATAATATTAATTTTATTTTCTAAATTGCCAATTACTTATTATAAATTTAACGTTTCTTTCATAAAAACAAATATACATCGCTATCTCATGTAACTGAAATCTGATTGGCCGTTCTTAAATCATAAGTGAATTTTTGTTAGAAACCTTGGTTAGGTCAGACTTTGGCTGCGATAAAACAAAGTTTGCTAATTAAACTAAATCCGTCCATTCGCAATGTATTCCTATAAGCTCACATGTTGTTTGGTTCAGAACCACTAGCTCTGCAATAAAACAAAGACCAGTCTGAATGAGACAACAATATTTAAAGATTAATCATTAATAAAAAGAAAACTACAAAAATTAACAAATTACGCTATGAATACGAATATGTTTTTTTTTTTATAATTTCTACTCTCTGTAAAAGTTTCCTATTTCGCATTCTTCAGGTGTCGTCTTTGCATGAGAACGGATGTCTCTTAAAAATGTCACTACTAATAAAAGCTGTCTCACACATTTTTGCATTTATAAGGTCTGTCATTTGTATGAGAACGGATATGTTTTCTTAAAGCTCCACTTTGAGTAAATGTTTTCTCACATATTTCGCATTTATAAGGTCTCTCATTTGTATGTGAACGGATATGTTTTCTTAAATTTCCACTTTCAGTAAAAGTTTTCTCACATATTTCGCATTTGTATGTACACGAATGTACACGAATATGATTTTTTAATTGTCCACTATGAGTAAATGCTTTGTCACATATTTCGCATTGATAAGGTCTCTCATTTGTATGTATACGAATATGATCTTTTAAATGTACACTTTGAGTAAATGTTTTCTCACATATTTCGCATTTATAAGGTCTCTCATTTGTATGTATACGAATATGCGTTTTTAAATTTGCATTTACAGTAAAAGTTTTCTCACATATTTTGCATTTATAAGGTCTCTCATTTGTATGTGAACGGATATGTATCCTTAAACTTTCACTTTCAGTAAAAGTTTTCTCACAAATTTCGCATTTATAAGGTCTTTCATTTGTATGAGTACTGATATGTTTTCTTAAAGATCCACTTCGAGTAAATGCTTTGTCACATATTTTGCATTTATAAGGTCTCTCATTTGTATGAGAACGGATGTGTCTTCTTAAGTTTCCACTTTCAATAATAGTTTTCTCACATATTTCGCATTTATAAGGTTTCTCCTTTGTATGAGAACGGATATGTTTCCTTAATTTTCCACTAACAGAAAAAGTTTTCTCACTTAATGTACATTTATTAGATTTTCTTTTCTTTACAGATTCATCATTTTCTTTTCTTTACAGATTCATCATTTTCTTTCGGACTGAAAATATTATTTTTCTTCGAATCTCTACCAGCTTGACAACGTTTTATATTGGTTTCATTCTGAAAATTAGAATATTCTTCCTTAATTATTAATTCTGAATGTAAATCTAAAAATTCGAATTTCAAACTATCTTCAAATTTAATATTCGTATCATTTTTAAAATCTACTTCAATGTTCTCTTCATTAATAGCTTCTTGTTTCATACAAGCAGCATCAAAATTTGTATTACTTTGTGATTCTAAACTTTCTTCAATTGTAATGTATTCTTCATCAATATTCTCTTCTTTAATTTCGCTTTCATTTTTAATTTCGTTTTTCATAACTTCACTATTTTGCGATTGTTGTTTTGGATATCGTTTGAAAATTTCTTGCGATTTAAAACATTTTTCTACAAATTTATACGTTTCATTTAATCGAACAGAGCAAATTGAGCATATACAATCCGATAACTTCTGAGTACATTCCAGCTAAAAATATAAATTAAAATTATATATTAGATATAAGAAAAATCTCCGGTTTAAAGGGATCTCAATAAAGAAATATATTTCTACTAATAATACCTAGTCCCTACGATATTTTACTAATACAGTCGATTCCACTTAATTGGAACACATCGGGACAATAGCATTTTGGCCCAATTAAGCGGCTGCCCCAATTAAGCGAATTTTACATAAAATTAAACAATCCATATTTTTCTTTCAATAATTTTATTTTATAAATTCTTGGACATACATTTTTAATTCAATGCAAAAATATGTCAAGTATATAGTCTGTCTTTTGTTTTTGTAACATTTCACTTCTACAAAATCGTGAATGAATGTGTTGCGAATAAAGTTCACAGCGCGCGATACTAATGTAATTAATTGATACATATTTGCTAGTTTTTTAAACATAATTTTCCATCTTGTGAATCAAAAAAATATGAAGCGTATCATATTAAATTCTTTGTAAATATTTTTTCTTGTGAATATTTGTAACATAATATGTACTGTGATCTTAAATTTACTGGCCCAATTAAGCGGAATGCTGTCCCAATTAAACATGTAAATTTACTGTTGGTTCCTTGGTTTGGTGTCTGTTCTTTGAGATTTGGCCCAAATAAGCGGCTGCCCCAATTAAGCGGTGGCCCAATTAAGCGGTGGCTCAATTAAGCGGAATCGACTGTATTTGATTTATTTGTGAGATCTAAATCCTACTACAAGCTGTGTGAATACAAGACGAAATTTTTACCAACCTGAAAACAGACAACAATATTTTTTCTCATAATAGCTATTCCCAACTACTCTTGCAGAAAAAATTTTTAGTTTAGTAAAAACATTTTATAATAATTAATAAACTTATTATAAGTAAACATTATAAAATAATTGTTTTATGTAATTTTTATTGTAAATGTACATGTATTCAAATTAAAACTTATTTATTTCATTAAGTTTTACATAAGTTTTAATTAAACAAAACCAAAAAACGTATTAAAATTTGAAATACTCTAAAATAAGTTAAGTTAAATTTGTCTGTTCTCAAAAATTATGGAAGAGACAATAAATAAATGGTTACTTATCAATTTCTAAGCATATAATTTCGTTTCGTGGACCTGATTAAAGCTAGTATTTTACTTACAATTTCCGATGCAATGGTTTCCAATTTGCATGATAACAATACATTATCGGAATCCATTGTAGTTAAAGTAAATGTTATATTATCACCACCAGCACATAATCGACAAAGTGTTTCATCTAAATGTTGTTTTAATATTATTTGAGAATCGATACATTGTTTTATAAATTTATAAGCTTCATTCAATCGAACAGAGCAAATCGTACAAATACAATTCGGTAATTTGATCTTGCAATCTACCTAAAATAAGAAAAGTAAAAGATTCAGAAACAATAATATATATTACAATCAAAACAAATTATTTCATTCTTACAAGTTCTGGCATAATTGCTTCCAATTTATCCACAAAACGTTTGCCATCTGAATCCAGATCAAGTATAGTGAACAATACATTTTTGTCACTTATACATAATTGACAATGGTCCATAAACTTATTCATGATTAAAATTTAATTTTCTACCAAAAAAGCGTCTTATAAAACGTAAAATATAAAAATATTGTAATTGATAGTATTAGAGGTTAACTTATAAAAATCTGACACGAATCCAGTTGGCCAGATGAATGTTGTGTAAAATTACTAGTATAAGAAGAAGAAGAAGAATAAATAGCTGCGTATTTAATTTTACTATTTTTTCCATAATTGCTACTTGATCCAGGTTCTAGCGATTTGTCTAAATAAAATTTAGATAAAAGAAAAAAAAATAGAAAGATAAGTAATCAATCTGCAACAAAAGTCAATAAATTTGAATGAACTTTACCTACAGGACTGTCAATGTAAACAATTACTTTAAATATAATTTGTCACTTTTTTTTACATGATTATTATTTAAAATCAAATCTAAATGTTGTATGTAGAATAATGTTTTTTATTTACTATAAAAATCAATATATATTTGAAAATTTATAACACAACATTCAACTGGCCAACTATTTCGAACAATGATCTTACAGTGTCATCTATAATAATAATAATAATAGACGTTTATTTAGCTTAAAAAAAATATACAGCTATTCACAAATTAATATACATAAGTAATATAAACATTTAAATTAAAAATATATAAAAAGAAAAAACAAAAATTATAACACAATAATATTCCCAAATGTGTATATACACTATTATCAAAATCAGTCATTTCTAAATAATTCAGTCAACTTACATCTAAACCTCCTTATATTAGTAATACTTTTTATCTCTAATGGTAACTTATTATATTCATTTATACCTTTATTAAAAATTGAATTGTTAGTAGATGACTTATTTTTATGTGACAAACTATAATTATTTCTATTTCTAGTAGTGTAATTATGAATTTTACTAAATGATGTTAACTTTTTTGATAAATACTGAGGCACAAGATCTAATTTAATTTTCTGTAAAAATGTTAAAGCCTGTATTTTAATAAAATCTTCAATCATTACCCAATTTAATTTATTCAGCATTAACTTAGTACTGGTAAACCTATTGCACTTTAATATGATTCTCATCCCCCAATTTTGTAGTTTTTGTAATCTATATAAATCACTTTTAGATATCGAAAATAATATAGTTGACACAAATAAAAAATGCGGTAATACAATTGTATTATACAATAATTTTCTTGATTTTAACGAAATAGAATCCCCTAATCTGCCTATTACCCCTAATTTTTTCGAAATTTTCTTACACATATAATCAACATGAGCATTAAGTTTAAGCTTCCTATCAATAACTGCACCCAGGTACTTTATTTCATCTACTAATTCTATTCTTTGGTTTGCTATACTTACATCTAAATTATTTTCTAAATAAATCTTGTACTGTGAATCACTTCCTATAAACATTAATTTTGATTTTGTTGTATTTAATTTTAAACTATTATAACCTAACCACTTATCTATAGTCCACAAATCTTCATTTAACTTTTTAACATAATCATCCATTGGCAACACTGTATTTTGTTAAAATTACGTAAATTATATGATTACTAGGAGAATCTTTTGTAAAAATTTGAGTAAAATCGGTTAAATAACATGGTCATAATATATTTTTAAAAAATTTAGTAATTTTTTTCTCGGAAAGTTGGCTACACTGAATATTAATAAAATTATATAATTAATGAGAGCATTAAAAAACTCTTTTCTGAAAATTTTATCAAAATTGGGTAAATGATGTAGCCAGTATGAATTTTTAAAAATTTTATTATTATTTTTCTCGGAAAGTTGGCATTACTGGAAAAAACCAAAACCACATGACCATCTTGGGCACTAGACAAATTTATCCTGAGAATTTCATTAAAATCGGTTGAACCGTCTAGGAGGAGTTGCGGCCACAAAATTTTGACTTACGACCGAGCGAGCGAGCTGACGACGCATACACATACACCCACTTATAAACTAAGTTTAGATTCGTCTGATCTAGAGGCTATATCAAAGATTTCTATACAAATTTTTATTTTTGCTAATGTTACAGACACCGTACCAAACGCTATACCACTTTTTCCTTGCAGTCAAAGTGGGTAAAAAGAAATCCGAAAAAGGTTATTTATTAAATCGTCTTTTAATTTAAATTTAAATAATAGTATATTATGTAACGAGCAAATAATGGCACCTATAATGTACGAGGATGTTGTTTAGTCCCCTCGCTACGCTCGTGGAATAAACATCCTCGTGCTAGGCATTGTAGGCATTATTTGCAAGTCAAATACTATACTTTATCTACAACTGCTTATATATTTTTAATATTGTGTTTACTTATTCAAATCTATGATGTTAACAACAACTAACTAATAGCGTTTTCAACTTACTATTTCAGTGCGCACTAATGTGCACTGAGTGCGAGTTTTGTTTTCAACTTAGAATTTGAGTGCGCATTTTTTCAGTTTTTGCGTGTTCAGCTTAACCAAAAATTGCACTCGACTCTCCGCCAGTGCGCATTTTTGTGCACCGAGTCAGGTAGCAAGTGCACGAGTGCCAGTGCAAATATGGCGGCTGAAATGGCGGCAGAAAAGATAATTTTGATGAGTATTTTGGAAGATTTACTCGATTCATCTTCATCTGATAGCGAAGATGAAATAGCTACACTGTTGCGCTTAAATAAAGAAAAGCGACCAAAAATTGAAAATTACATTGAAAATGTTGTATATAATTATACAGAAAAACAAGTAAGTAAAGTTCAAGTGTTATTTGAAACACGAATTAAGTATTTTCAAATATTTTATCATTATATATTATTTAATTTTTGAAATTAAAAAATCTTTTTTTAGTTTAAAGAAACTTTTAGGTTAGAAAGGAAAACTTGTCAAAAACTTATAGAAGATTTTGGAAAATCAAAATTTTATCCAGGAAGTGCTGGACCACACAGAGGTACAAAAACTTCAACATCTGAAAATCATATATTGTCGTTTTTATGGTGAGTATTAATTAATAATGTTCATAAAATTACGAAAAATACAAAAAATAATTTCAGGTTTGCTGGAAATAAGTGTTCTCTTCGAGATGTATCGGAAAGGTTTAATATCGGAATAAGTACTCTGTTCAATCAAATAGACAGAGTAAATGACTTCCTTGTAGATGTAAGTTCGTTATATATCAAATTTCCAAAAACAATTGAAGAAAAGGATCATTTTGCTCGTGAATTTCAAAAAGTAATTAAAAAAATTATACCAAAATATGCAATAAACAATAATGATTACAGATATCTGACTTTCCTGGAATTATTGGATGCGTAGATGGAACGTCCATAAAAATAAGAACACCAGCTCATAAAATAAAGTCTACTTATGTGAATAGACACGATATTCCAAGTATGACTTTACAAGGAATATGTGATTACAAAAAAAAATTTATAGATATATTTACGGGTGCCCCAGGAAAGATACATGATGCGAGAGTGTTTAAATTATCTTTTATATCGAAAGAACTACCAGTAATTTGTGGTAAAAACTATCATATTCTTGGCGATAACGCATATTATTTAAGGGAATACTTACTAACACCATACAAAGATTATGGTATGCTTACCAATGTACAAAGAAATTATAATTATAAATTTAGTGCAAGTAGAGTTTTAATTGAAAATGCATTCGGGCTTTTAAAAAATAGATTTAGACAACTATCCGAGTTAGATTTTCATAATGTTGACAAAATTACTCGATTTATTGTAGCCTGTTGTGTTCTACACAATATTTGTATAGATTGTAATGATGTTCTTGAAAATGTTGTATTAGATGTAGATGACAACAATCTGAATTCCGCTCAAGATAACGAGCAACAATTAAGACGTCAGGGTGAAATAAAACGAGATTTTGTTTGTTTACAAATTAATCAGTAAAAAGTATTAAAGAAATAGTAGATGCAATTATTATATTTATAAAAGATAATCTAAACATCATATTATTGTAATGTAATTTTACACTGTGTAGTTCAATACTGAATGCAATGTTTATTAAAATATAAAAAAGTATATAAATACAAAATAACAAAATGTTTATAAAGAAATATTATATTTTTTAAAGTTAAATAACAAAATAAATGTTTACTCTTAAAAATAAAATAGGAAACCTTCTGAAGAACGTGGGGAGGTAGTTAGAAAAGTAAATATTAAAAAAAAACACACAGTATTGCAGCTTATTCGAAACGATCGTTTAGAATATCAAAAAAAACGTTTATTGCAAGAACAAGAAAAAATAAAACTTATGAAAGAACGGAATGAAATCCTCAAAGAAAAAAATTACATTTTAGAAAAAAAAATTCTTGCAAATGCAAAGAAAATAATTAGTTAAAAATATATAATTGTGTACAACGTAATGTATATATTTTACAAAAATAAGTTTGTATTATATTATTTGTTTACATTAGGATTTAAGTTTGTATTACACTTTTAGTTTCTACATTTAAAATTAAACCATTTGCAAAAACATTTTCATTTAATTTACCCATAATAATTTATTTCGTAGTGGTTCTCATATATAGGACCAGTTATATTAAATAAATGAAGAATTTATAAATGCGCGCAGAAAATAGTAACTTTTTAGTTCCAAATCTGTTTCATCGGCTAATTTTTATTTGAACCGTTCAGAACAGTTCCTCGTTGAAGCATGCGCACATAATTCCGATTATCAGTTCTATGTAGTTCCAGAACCGAATCGGAACCGCCTGATGAAACGAACCTATAATACTTTAATTATTACTCTTTTTCTCACTGAGAGACTGCAGTATATTGTTGAACATTTCCATTTTTTCTCTGTGCCTTCTTTCTTTACTTTCTTCTTTTGCTTTATATATATCTTGCAGTACTTCTGCAACAGACTTTTTTTGTTGTTTTCTCCGTGTTTCTTCCGATTCTGATTCTGACTCTATGGTATTTTTTTCTTTTATAATTACATTATCCCCTACACCTCTAAGAACGACAGGTTCTATACTGTCATCCATGGAACATATTTTTCGAATCTCGTCCTCAAATGGAATGTCCTGTCTACTTGACCCTGATGTTCTATTATTATCAATTGCCTTTTTTTTTCGTTTCATTAGAGTTTTGTAACGATTTTCGCACTGCGTTTCAGTTCTTTTAATATTTAACATATTTTCTAGATCTTCGGCTATTTGTTTCCACATATTTTTTTTTGTTTTGAATTTTTTTAGTGGCCCAACATTTGACAGGTACATTTCGTATTTATCTAATAATAACTTTGTCTCCTCGGTTCCCCATTCATTGCCTAAAAATTAAAATTAAATACATACTTTAAACACATTCCAGAATAACACACCTGTTAGCGTTTGGGATTCAGTTTCATCTTCTAGAATGGTTTCTTGAAGGCTGCGAGAAAAATATTATCCATTATTTTCTTTTAAATTTTAACGCCATTATTATACAATAAATTTAACTTACTCATCATTAATAAATCGGATTATGCTTTTCAGTGAACCATTAATTTGAAGTGTACCATCCGTTATTAATTCATTAATTTTTTCTTTAACATAATCGTTATCATCTAAAATAAAATTTATTGAACAGGTTAGAATATACGCTTAATGTGTGTTATTATAAACTTACTTAATAATTTTATATACATTTCATCATCTAATGATGTTAATAATATCATTTCTTTATTAACTGTAAATTTTATTTCCTTGTTTTCCATTGTGCTTTTTGTACAACCACATAAACACCAAATATGTCAAACGTTCCCTCCAAATATTGTAACCTCAAGGTTATTTATATGTTCAACTTAGGTCGCACTTTCACAGAGCAGGTGGCGTTTTAATTCAGTGCAATTACGTCACAACCTGAACTGAGTGCGCACTCGCACCGCCTAAGCTGAAAACGCTATAACTAACTAACTAACTACAACTGTCATTTTATTACTTTGACTGATAACTGCTGCCATCTGGCGTAGAGATATTTAGTTTGTTGATGTTGCCTAGCAACGAAGCGTGCGTACGGAAATCAAGTTAATAAAAATCGTTTCTTTATTTCTCTTTGTTAATAATGACTAATATTTTATTAACCTTTGTTAATAAAGACTAGTATTTTTTTACCACGGGGCTATAAAGACTAATATTATTTATCTGATTTTATATATATCTGATTATATATATATATATATATAATGACCATATAACAAAGCAGTTGTAGATAAAATATTTTATTCTAAAAATACATTTGAGAAAAAAAAAGAATAATAATAACAGACTTTCTTACGTAACATATATAGTTAATAAAATAATTATAATATATTTTCGAGAATCCAAGGAGCGAACGCTGAAACTCTTGTATAAACACCAGGAAAAGTTTTCGATCCGCATCCAATACCAGCAGATACGATACCAATTAGGACAAATGCACCATCTTCTTCAGCGACCAGGGGAGCACCTGAATCCCCCTGGAAATAATTTAAGCAATACAGTAATGTATACATTGATACGGTGCACGTTTAGAGCAGGTAGATGAATTTGTGTATTTGGGTAGTTTGCTGTCTAGAGATCGTGAAATTGAAAGGAGAGTTAATGCTGCTGGTTGTAAGGTGCTTTGGGTGCTTTAGGAACAGTTTTGGTGCCTACGTTAATGTATGGTAGTGACTGTTGTGATGTAGTGAATAATTTAAGCAATACAGTTAAGAATCGAATGTTTCTAAACGATTTCGTCATCACAATGAACTAATTTTAAATTATAGTTACAAATTGAACGTGATTAGAAGTATATATATATATATATATATATATATATATATATATATATATATATAGACCACTTTGACATTATCAAATAAATGATAAGAAATAGGAATAAAACAATTTTTCACCGCAAGTTGCGGCAACATTGTATTTTGCTAATATATAATATTGTAGGCGCTAAGAATATCTTCTGTAAAAATTTGATTAAAATCGGATAAATAATGCAGGCATGACAAATTTTTAGAAAATTATTATTATTTTTTTCGGAAAGTTGGCAACACCGTATTTTAATAAAATTTTAATTTATGTGGGCACTAGGAGAAACTTTTCTGAAAATTTGATCAAAATCGGATAAATAATGTAGCCACAATGAATTTTTTTCAATTTTAGTATTTTTTTCTCGATAAGTTGGCAACACTATATTTTGTTACAATTTCATAATTTATGCGGGCACCAGGAGAATCTTTAGTGAAAATTTGATTAAAATCGATTAAATAACGTGGTCATAATAATTTTTAAAAGTTTTAGTAATTTTTTTCGCAGAAAGTTAGCAACACTGTACTTTGTTGAAATTATCTATTTTATATGGATACCAAAAGAATCTTTTGTTAAAATTTGAACAAAATCGGTTGAGCAACATGGCCGTAATAAATTTTTAAAAAATTTAGTAATTTTTTTTTAGAAAGTTGGCAACACTGTATTTTATTAAAATTACGAAATTTATGTGGGCACTAGGAAAATCTTTCCTGAAAATTTGATCAAAATCGATTAGGTAAGGTAGCCAATATGAATTTTTAAAAACTTTAGTAATTTTTTTCTCGAAAAATTGGCATTACTGGAAAAAACCAAACCCACATGACCATCTTGGGCACTAGACAAATTTATCCTGAAAATTTCATTAAAATCTGTTGAACCGTGTAGGAGTTGCGGCCACAAAATTTTGACTTACGACCGACCGAACGAGCTGACGACGCACATCCATACATCCACATAAACTAAGTTTAGATTCGTCATTTGGAAACTATATGAAGGATTTCTATACACAATTTTTTTTTTGAAAATGTCACAGAAACCGTACCAAACGCTATACCACTTTTTCCTTGCAGTCAAAGTGGTAAAAATAATTCTTCAATATTCAGTGACATTTAATTATTTTCAACTTTATTCATGCGTTCCAAATACCAAGTGGACTTCTCAGACTTCGTTGTGATCGAAACAATATAAAAATGGCAATACTTGTTTAAAAATAGTCCATAGATTGCACTACTAGTATTGAAATTACAGTTTTCTTTTTTATCGACAGGATAATTAAATTTGCAAATAATTCAAACATTACCGTATAGATAACACTGTAAAATTATTGTTCGAAATAATTGGCCAGTTGAATGTTATATTAAAAATTTATATATATATATATATATATATATATATATATATATATATGTGTATATATATATATATATATATATATATGTGTATATATATATATATATATATATATATATATATATATGTGTATATATATATATATATATATATATGTATATATATATATATATATATATATATATATATATATATATATATGTGTATATATATATATATATATATATATATATATAGTAATTAATAAATATTATTTTACATACAACATTTAGTTTTGGTTTAAAATAATAATCATGTAAAAAAGTGACAAATTATATTTAAAGTAATTGTTTACATTAATATTTAGGTGAGGATACTGTAGGTAAAGTCAATTAATATTGAATGAAGTACATTTTTAATTTGTGTTTGTGATTGGTGGGCTGTTAGCAGAGATTTTTATATATAAGATTTTTATATATAAAGATTTTATAGATAAAGATTTTTATATATAAAAGTCTCTGGCTGTTAGTAATTACTTCATTCAACTTTCTTGACCTTAGCTACAAAATGAATATTAATCTTAACCTTTATAATTTTTTTCTTTTATTTGAATTTGATAGATGAAGTAGCAAATGATAAAACTTTTTTAAAATTAAATATGTTTAGTAAAAATAGGCTGCTATTTATTCTTCTTCTTATAACGAAGTAACATTACACAAAATTCATCTGGCCAACTAGATACCTGACAGCTTTTTATAAGTTAACCTATAATATTTATCAAACGCAATATTTTTACGTTTTACCTATTGTAAGAAGCTTTTTTGGTAGAAAATTTAATTTTAATCATGAATAGTTTTATGCAACATTGCCGATTATGTACAAGTGATAAAAATGTATTTTTTACTATACTTAATCTCGATTCATTAAACATACAACAATACATTAAACTAGATTTGGAAACTGATATAAACATTAAAGTGGAAGAAAGTTTAGAATCACAAAATAATAGAAATTTTAATGTTGTTTGTATCAAAGAAGAACCTATTACTGAAGAACACAATCAAGTAGATTTGGAAAATGATACAAATATTAAATTTGAAGAAAGTTTGAAACCAGAATTTTTAGATTTACATTCAGAAATAATAATTAAGGAAGAATATTCTGAGTTTGAGAATGAAACCGATATAAAACCTTGCCAAGCTAGTACAGATTCGAAGAAAAAGAAAACTAATATTTTCAGCTCTGAAGAAAATAATGAATCTATAAAGAAAAGTAATTCTCATAAATGTACATTATGCGAGAAAACTTTTACTCGGAATGATGTTTTAAAACGACATATTCGTAGGCATACAAATGAAAGACCTTATAAATGCGAAATATGTAAAAAACAATTTTTTAGAAGTTCACATTTAATAAATCATGTTCGTATACATACAAATGAGAGAGAGACCTTATAAGTGCGAAATATGTGAGAGAACTTTTACTGAAAGTGGACACTTAAAAAGTCACATCCGTTCTCATACAAATGAGAGACCTTATAAATGCAAAATATGTGAGAGAACTTTTACTGAAAGTGGAAACTTAAAAAAACATATCCGTTCTCATTCAAATGAGAGACCTTATAAGTGCGAAATATGTGAGAGAACTTTTACTGAAAGTGGAACCTTAAAAAGTCATATCCGTTCTAATACAAATGAGAGACCTTATAAGTGCGAAATGTGTGAGAAAGCTTTCATTAAAAATGAGACTTTAAAGAAGCATATTCATTCTCATGCAAAAAAGTAACCTGATGAATGTGAAATAGAAAACTTTTCCTCAGAGTAGAAATTAAAAAAAAAAGATATTTGTATCCATAGTTTAACGATTTAATTTTTGTAGTTCTCTTTTTATTAATGATTAATTTTTAAATATTGTTAAGCCTCATTTAAACTGCTCTTCCGCCAGTGAAATCAATACAATAATGTTTTTTAATTTCTACAAAAATCAACATGTATTTGCAAATTTATAATACAAATTGAAATTTTCAGTCTTCATTGTGACAAGAAGATAACAGTTTGTTGATTATATATTCTAATGTAACGATGACAGCATTTGTCCAAATCAATTTTATATAGTTTTTTATAATTTATATAAATGTAAGATATATTAAATGTTATTTATAATAAAATTCAAATTAACAAGTAAATCAATATTATTATGTAATATGTGTTGATAAATTGTTTTAACTTTATTTAATAATATGAATAAAATATTTTTATTTAGATATATTTTTTGTAGTTACGGTTCAAAATTGCTTGCCTCAATCAACTGATTTTGGGGCATCGACCAGCTAAGTAATGTTCCTTTATAGTTAGTCAAATATTTCTAATTTATGTAAAAATTGTAAATTGTAAAAATTTAAGACAAACACATTTTGATACGTTTATATATATATACCGGGTGTTCAAGTTCGTATGGGCGTATAACATGTAATTTCGATAATTTGCGATACTTCTTTTTCGAGTTAAATTCGGATAGGGCATAAAAAGTTATATAATTTGGATTTAGTTTTAATTTACTAGCATATGCCGTTTGGGCGCTAGAATTTTTTTTTTTATTTTTTGGTTTTTATTTTTTTTCTCTAAAACTATGAGGTGTAGGAAAATAAGCGTGGTATGGAAAAATTCAGAATAATGAGTACTATAATGGAGTGAAAAAACTATTATTTTAGAATGCATCGTTTAGTAGAAAAAAATTAAAAACTAAATTTTTGAAAATTTCTCAAGGGTACCTTTGGGATTTTTTCAAAATTTGCTCAAAAAATCTGAAAAAATTCAGTAAAATAGAGAAAAAAAATGCTACATAATAACTTAGTAATTTTTTTCACTAACTTATTCTGGTTTGGCAGGAAAGAAAACAACAAATTAAAATGCAAAAAATATTAATTTTCAATAATTTTTCCTGCCAAACCAGATGAGATAAAAAAATAGTTACCTACTTAGTTATTATGAGAAAGTTTAGGTTCAAACAGGATTGGACTGGATAAAAAATTAGGACCAGGGAAAGTTGCAGGATAGACTCAATATTGTTTAAATACGTTAGGTTAGGTTAGGTTCTATATTTCAATAAACATTGGAAATGACATTACATGATGTTTTACATGATGAACGATTATAGAAGAACAACTGAATAGCATTTTCAGAATCTTTAAAAAAATATAGTCAAAAAATAGCATTTATTTATCAAATAGGTATATAAATTTATACATATTTCATATTAATATTACATTGTAAAAAATATTATGAGTATGTAATTATAATTTTATCTAAATACCTATAACAGTTACTATGTATATAATGCTAGTATTTCCCTGATGAAATCCAAAAATCTTTAAATTTCAAAGTTTTACAGATAGTAACTTCATGTTATTGACATTTTCAAAGCAATATAATAAAAGAAATATTTTACATACTTATAAAATAAATGCGAGACAATAATCATAAATATTTTGAAAATTAACAAATTTAAAGACAATCAGACAATAACAAAAAATACTTAGGCCCGGTTATACAAAGCATTGTTTATTTAATCAATGAGTTAACTAGATTGCAAATTCTTCAAACCGTTTCATTGGCTGGTGGCAATTTAACGATTTGGTTAACTTACAAAGCATTTAACAACGCTTTGCGCAACCGAGCCATCAGAGTTTTGGAGCAGCCCAAATTTTTAATTGTTTCAGTTCCGCTCTAACTCTGCGTTCCGATTTAAATTGTATAAATATTTTTTTAACAAAGCTTTAACTTATATAATACAAAAAAAATTAAATCTATCGATTTTTTTCAATGACAAATGAGCCGTTTTTTTTAAAACTGGTGTAAGTACATTTTTGATAAAAAGTTAGACAATGAATGCAAAATCTGTTATGGGCTTTTTATCTACAATCAGTTCCCAAAAAAATCCTTCAAAATTTTGATCATTTTGTCAATATTAATTTACGTAGTTAATGATATAATGATAATAATATAATATAATGATCACATTATAAACTTAAATCAATGTATATTTAAAAAAAAAACAAAATGAGCGTCAATATTTTTCAAAACATTCAAATACAAACCCTTAAATATCTCCATATAATATAAAATGGACTTAGACCACTTTCAAATGTTCAAATGTTGCTAAAAATAAAGCAGTCAATATTTTCACACAAAATTATGCTGCTCCACTGCTCTGGCTCCAAACCTCTACTTAGAATTTTATCTAGTTATTTCATCTTCCAAACAGTTCATTTACATATTATAAATTTGACGTTTCTTTCATGAACATCTATCTAATTTTAGTAAAATCTGATTGGCTGTTTTTAAAACATAAGTAAATTTGAGTTAAGAAACTTTGGTCAGATCAGTCTTTGGCAGCGATCAAACAAAATTTGCTAATGAAACTAAATCAGGATATCCTCATAAGCTTACATGTGATTTAGTTCAGAACCACTAGATCTGCGCTAAAACATAAACATAAATAGCAGTCTGAATGGGGCATAACAAGATTTAAAAATTAATAAAAAGAAAACTACAAAATCGTTACACTATGAATACGAATATCTTTCTTTTTAATTTCTACTTTGTGAAAAAGTTTTCTATTTTGTTTGTCTATCAGGTTTCTCCCTTGCATGAGAATGAATATGCTTCTTTAAAGTATCATTCCTAATAAAAGCTTTCTCACACATTTCGCACTTATAAGTTCTCTCATTTGTATGAGAACGGATATGTCTTTTCAAGTTTACTCTTTGAGTAAAAGTTTTCTCACATATTTCGCATTTATAAGGTCTCTCATTTGAATGAGAACGGATATGTGTTTTTAAGCTTCCTCTTTGAGTAAAAGTTTTCTCACATATTTCGCATTTATAAGGTCTTTCATTTGAATGAGAACGGATATGTCTTTTCAAATTTCCACTTTGATTAAAAGTTTTCTCACATATTTCGCATTTATAAGGTTTCTCCTTTGTATGTGTACGATTATGCACTTTCAAATGTCCACTGGTAATAAGAGTTTTCTTACATATTTCGCATTTATAAGGCCTTTCATTCGTATGTATACGAATATGCGTTTTTAAAGTTCCCTTCTGAGTAAACGTTTTCTCACATATTTCGCATTTATAAGATCTTTCATTTAAATGAGAACGGATATGTGTTCTTAAGAATCCACTTTGAATAAAAGTTTTCTCACATATTTCGCATTTATAAGGTCTTTCATTTGAATGAGAACGGATATGTCTTTTCAAATTTCCACTTCGATTAAAAGTTTTCTCACAAAATGTACATTTATGAGATTTTCTTTTCTTTACAGATTTATCTTTTTCTTCCGAGCTGAAAATATTATTTTCTTTCGTATTTATACTAGCTTGACATTGATTTATATCGGTGTCATTTTCAATATCAGAATATTCTTCCTTAATTATTAATTCTGAATGTAAATCTAAAGATTCTGATTTCAAACTTTTTTCAAATTTAATATATTTATCATTTTCCAAATCCTCAATGTATTCTTCATTAATCACTTCTTCTTTCATACAAACTGCACCAAAAATTGTATTATTTTGTGATTCTAAACATTCTTCAACTTTAATGTTTCTATCTGTTTCCAAATCTAGTTTAATGTATTCTTCATCAATATTCTCTTCTTTAATTTCGCTTTCATTTTTAATTTCTTTTTCCGTAACTTCACTATTTTGCGATTGTTGTTTTGCATATCGCTTGAAAATTTCATGCGATTTAAAACATTTTTCTACAAATTTATACGTTTCATTTAATCGAACCGAACAAATTGAACAAATACAATCCGATAACTCAGTACATTCCACCTAAAATGTAAATTAAAAATACATATTACATATAATAAAAATCTAGTTTAAGGGGGCCGTCCCATGACGAGACATTAAAAAATGGCTAAACTTTGAAATTTTTTTCCGGGGAAACTAAATGTCGTAGGTATATGCGGTTTGGTTTTCGAGTAGGTTGTTTTTTTTTTTACTATAAAACTGTTTTTTATTTCCCAGTCGAAATCGTTGCGAAAACTTTAAACACATTTTTCTCAAAACCAATTCTTTTTTTACTCTAAAAATGATTCCGGTCGAACGGATCGAGCGATTTATTTCGAACCAAAAAATCAAAAAACTAGACAAAATTTATTGGAGCTTATATCTAACTCTAACAAAAAAAATGTTAAAATTTAGCAAAATGGCAGCCATTTGACTATTTTTTGGTGTGTAACCCGCGATTAAAAGTAGTAAATATGACCCAATTTTGCTAGAAATAGATATAACCGTCAATAAATTTCGTCTAGTTTTTTGGATTTTTGGTTCAAAGTAAATCGCTCAATCCGTTCGACCGGTATCATTTTTATAGTAAAAAAGAAGTGGTTTCCAGAAAAACGCGTTTAAGGTTTTTCACAAAGATTACTAGTCAAAATAACAACCTACTCGTACATCAAAACCGCATGTTCCTACGACTTTTAGTTTCACCTCAAAAATATTCCAAAGTTTACCCATTTTTCGAGGTCTCTTCATGAGACGGCGTCCTGAAGGAAAGTTTAATAAATAAATAAATAAATAAATAAATATATATATATATATATATATATATATATATATATATATATTTCTACTAATAACAACAAATCTCTATGATATTTAACTAATATTTGATGTATTTGATTGACATAAATTCCACACTAAGCTATGCTTTCGTACTTGGCTATGGGGTAATGAATGGTTAGTAATAACCTGCGCATAATAACCAGCAACACGGAGACAGGAAAACTTTTCTCATAATAGCTATATATAGGTATATAATACTTAATAAGTTTATTATAAGCTAAAACCTAACAAATTCCATTTAGAACAAGTTAATTTATACTAAAACTGTAAAATCGCAGTAAATCTTACAAATTTACTTATCGGTTCTAATTTTTTTGGCACACACATATAATTTATTTCATGGACCTGGTTAAAGATAAGTATTTTACTTACAATTTCCGATGCAATGACTTCCAATTTGTATGATAACAATACATTATCGGAATCCATTGTAGTTAAACTATATGTTATATTATCACCACTAGCACATAATCGACACCGTTCTTCATTGAAATGTTTTAATAGGATTTGAGAATCGAAACATTGTTTGATAAATTTGTAAGCTTCATTCAACTGAACAGCGCAAATTGTACAAATACCATTCGGTAATTTGATCTTGCAATTCACCTAAAATAAGAAAAGTAAAAGATTCAGAAACAATAATGTATATTACAATCAAAACAAATAATTTCATTCTTACAATTTCTGGCATAATTGCTTCCAATTTATCTACGAAACGTTTGCCATCTGAATCCAGATCAAGTATAGTGAACAATACATTTTTATCACTTGTACATAATATGCAATGTTGCATAAAACTATTCATGATTAAAATTATTTTTTTACCAAAACAAGCTTCTTATAAAAAGTAAAACATATTTAATAGTATTAGAGGTTAATTTAGAAAGGCGTGTCATGAATCCAGTTGGCCAGATGAATTTTGTGTAATGTTACTAGTATAAGTAACAGCATTCTTTTTACTTATACACCAGATTTAATTTCAAAAATGTTTTCTCAATTTCTACTTGTTCTAGATTCTAGCATTAGTCTAATATAAAATTCAAACAAAAGAAAAAAATAGAAAAATTTAGTTAATATTCATTCTACAGCCAAGGTTAACATGCTTGAATGAAGTAACTGGCTAGCATACCAATCACACATCAACTGCAAAATCTACTTCATTCAATCTTTTTGACTATAACTCACGAAGTATAATATAGAAGGAGTGCGCACTCGTTCAGAAACATGGCTACTAAAATGTGCTTTAAAAAAAGACAGACAATGTTAGCGAGAGATAGCATATAGTGTCTTGTATTTCTTCTAGGTAGGTGATCATCCTTATAGTATATTAATTTTTTATTTATAACATTCATGGAGGTAAATAAATATTTTAAAATAATATTATTATATATTTATTAAAACTGCTAATATACATAAATTAATTCATTTACAACAGTATGTAGGTACATTACAAAAAACCAAAAAACTAAAAATGAGGAAAGTGGAGAGTTGAGAGTCAAAAGTGGAAAATTAAACAAAGTATCAATAATAATTATTATCTACAATTATTTGTCATAATTATAAAATCATATGTTATAATTGTTAATATATTCTATCTACTAAAAAATATATATGTCTTATGAAGAACATAATTTTGTTTTTTTTTCTAAAATCTTTACATTTTGATTTCATATTTTTTTGCTGCATATGATAATATTGCCTGATCCTCATAACAATAAATTCGTGAATAATATATGAAAATATTATTATTTTATGTTCAGTACATGGGAATTCAAATTTATAATTTTCTAAAATAACCAAAATTGTTTCTTGGTATACCTGATCCGTTTGTATAAATTTCATAATAATTTTTTCTGCATACATGCAAAAATTAAATATATTAGTGTTTGGATATACTAAGAAACCTCTATTTTTTAAATTCGTTAAATATGCTTGAGGGGTATTTACAAGGTCGGTTTTTAAACCTTCTCTGCACAAGTTACAGTCAGTTTTCTTTAGCAAATAGTAATAATTGGGTTGTATCATTGTTTGATACATTTTCCTGTTCGGAGGATTCCAGTTCAGATTGTTCAAAACCATGCATGTTCGTGGCGTTTTGCACATTTTGAGTCGTTATTTCTACAATCACAAAACAAAATTTTTATTTTATTACACAAAATATAAAAATAAGTATATAAATAAATATTTATATACTAAATACCTGATACAATTTGTGTTTCGCTCGCTGCTGCCTGTGCAGGAGTGGAAAGTTCATGTTTCTTAATAATTCTTCTCTTTTTTATAATTTTAGTCATATATTTTGGGCAGTTTGGAAAAATGCTAGGTAACTGCGTCGTTTTTTAATCTATAACGATTTAAAGGAACCTAAAATATTCATACAAAAACGAAGTAGCATCTTTCAAATCTTGTCACTTACAAAACTGGGTTAAGTTTATATACAAGTTTAAATAACAACATTTATTACTTACTGTATTTATTCCATCACTCCAAGACCTTACAATGTCTTCTTCGCAAAAGTGTTTTTCGCAAACATAATCTTTTATTCCCAATATTTTATCTTTTCGAGGAATCTGTTTTCTCCATTTTTCAAGCATTTCCTGGTTACCTTTTCCTTATTATTGTCATAACCACTACGACAGCGTGGAACAAAGCACCTTTTACCCATTTTACGTTTTATATTTTATAAAAATTATATAAAAAACACAAAATAACGACACTGGCAAAGCTAGTTCTGGTACACAGTCAGACACTATGTGTTATCTCTCTCTACTCAGTTGTCACTCTTTCTCGACACAACTTCGCTGCCATTCGTCTCTATACGGCGTTATACGAAGTTCGCACTCCTTCTATATTATACTTCGTGCTATAACTACAACAACGTAAACTAAATATCAATTGAAAGAATTATTACTTTAAATATAATTTATTCTCTTTTCTATGTACATGATTATTATTTTAAAACAAATCTAAATGTTATGTAGACTAATGTTTTTTAATTACTATAAAAAAAAATCAAGATGTATTTGAAAATTTATAACACAACATTCAGCTGGCCAACTAGTTCTATCAATAAGCGAATGAACAAATGGTGGTCGGCCGATCCTAAAAATACAAAATTATACGTAAATATTTGACATTGTAAATAGATTTAAATATTAATAATGAAAAAGGCCAGAAAATAAATAGATATAAATAAATGAAAAAAAAATATAGAACAAACAAAGAACTTAGCTATTCACGGCAAAGTACAAACAGCTGATCTCTCCCACTCCGCGGACAAAATATTGATTTATTTTAAGCAGTGGCGTAGAATTTTTTATTTTTTGTGCAATAAACAATACATTTTATTTATGAGCATTATTTAGAATATATTATTTTTAAAAGCAGTTATAGCAATACCTAATTTAAAACCAATACCGGTAAAAAATTTCGAAATTAATATTTAAATTTTTGATAACAGATGATAAACTTACTTATCTTTTAAAAATTTTCTTTCTAAATAATTAAAATTCTCATATATTATTTTGTGAAAAAAATATTTTTGTTTCTATCTGATATTTTAACTTCAAAATAAATAAACAGCGATCACGATTATTATGGTCAAATCTATCTGAGAAAAATAATAACGAAAAAATTTAAATGATTACGATATTTATCTTCACGATAAAATTTCATCTATAAGATATGTAATGCGGAAGAAATAAAAATATAAAACATTATTTTAAAATAAAACGTTACAAGAATTTTCCTATATTTATTTTCTTTAATTAAAATGAGAAATAATAAATAATTATTTTGCACATTTGTTTTAATATAATTATAACTTATTGTGTTTTTTTGTTTGTTTTATATTTTTAATACATCATTCAAAAATATTTTTCTAGTAGGGTACGTCCAAAAAAATTAATACACATTTGGTTTTTTTTGCATATTTCGATACTTCAAGAAATTCTATATAAAAATTATATTAAAATTTCAAACTTTTCATAATTTCCTTGAAAATCGTTTGTGTTTAACACAAAATTTGTACGAGCAATCTTTTTAAACTTTTAAACTATATATATATATATATATATATATATATATATATATATATATATATATAATGTGTATTTATCTAATTTCTTATTAAAATAAAAAGTGTTAATATCTGTAGTAATATCATTTACCTATTTATAATTTATTTCCAAAGAAGCCACCCATTTGAGTTATATACAATGCTGTTTTGATTGCATTGCCTACGTTGATGTAAATGTTGGGTTTGGCTGCAAAAGCATAATAAAAAAAATGACTGCTGTGGAAATGAGATTTTTACGTGTGGTATGTGGTGTAACTAGAAGGAATCAGGTGGGTACACAAAATAGATGATATTAGTATATTAGTAAAGGAGAATAGCCTATTAATAGTAAATAAATTAATATTAGCACTACTAATAACTGTTACCTCTTTAATATTGTAAATGTTAGAACGGTGTTATTTAATAAATTTTGATTAGTAACTGTAATTTTACTCTGTTCTGTAACAGTTATTATTAATTAATTAATAATTATAATAAAAGTAGAAATATATAAATTAAAGAAAAATATTCTACATATAAAATTTACCAACAAAAAATTACCAGTGCGCCACTGCATATGGTAGTTGGTAATTTTGCTGCTACGAGCGCTAGTGTGAGCTAGGTTATTGTGTCATACTTGCTGACCTATTTCAGTTGCAAAATAGTATTTGTTGAAAAACATGTTTAAATTAATCAGCTCGTGCCGCTTATGTCGAAGCTACGATAATATCAATACATCAATGCATTATATTGATTCGGATAATTTAACATTATTCCAGAAATTAAATAGAATTGCACCAAATATTGTAAGTATAATAATTAAGGTTATGTAGTTTTTATTATATATTTTAATTTAATTATATTTATTTCTTAGCTGGAGCGCAATGCTAATTTACCAGATGGCATATGTACGAATTGCATTACGGAATTAAATGATGTTTACAAATTTATAAAGAAATGTTCCGAGTCTCAAGCAATATTTCAACGATATTTAGAACAATTACGAAATGGACAACAGATTCAACCAGCTAATCGAGAAATTCTAATTAGAGTAATAAAATTAGAAGAATCGAATTGTAGAAGTGAAGTGTATACGAATAATAGTGTAACTGTGAAAAATGAGAAAGAAAATGGATTTATAAATGAAGAACTTAATGACAAATATAATTTTAATGATTATGCCAATGATAATTCCGAATATAATCAAGCAGATTTTCAAAATGATATAAAAATAGAAGAAGAAATTACATCGCAAGAAATTTTAAAGCGATATTCTAAACAACAATCGCAAAATAGTGAAGTTATGAAAAACGAAACTAAAAATGAAAGCGAAACTAAAGAAGAAAATATTGATGAAGAATACATTAAATTAGATTTGGAAACTGATATAAAAATTAAAATTGAAGATAGTTTAGAACAACAAAATAATACAAATTTTGATACTGCTTGTATGAAAGAAGAAGCTATCAAAGAAGAGAACATTGACGAAATTGAATTGGAAACTGATACAAATATTAAATTTGAAGAAAGTTTGAAATCAGAATCTTTAGATTTACATTCAGAAATAATAATTAAGGAAGAATATTCGGATATTGAGAATGAAATCGACATAAAATATTGGCAAGCTAGTAGAGATTCGAAGAAAAATAATATTTTCAGTTCGGAAGAAAATGATGAATCTGTAAAGAAAAGAAATTCTCATAAAGGTACATTATGTGAGAAAACTTTTACTGATAGTGGAAAATTAAGGAAACATATCCGTTCTCATACAACGGCGAAACCTTATAAGTGCAAAATATGTAAAAAAGCATTTAGTCAAAATGGATCTTTAGAAGTTCATATTCGTATACATACAAATGAGAGACCTTATAAATGCGAAGTATGTGCCAAAACTTTTATTCGAAGTAACCATTTAAAACTACATATTCGTTCTCATACAAATGAGAGACCTTATAAATGCGAAATATGTGACAAAGCATTTATTCGAAGTGGACATTTAAAAGAACATAATCGTATACATACAAATGAGAGACCTTATAAATGCGAAATATGTGAGAAAACATTTACTCAAAGTTCAGCTTTAAGGCAACATATCCGTTCTCATACAAATGAGAGACCTTATAAATGCGAAATATGTGACAAAGCATTTATTCTAAGTGGACATTTAAAAACTCATATTCGTATACATACAAATGAGAAACCTTATAAATGCGAGATATGTGAGAGAACTTTTATGTGGAGTGGTCATTTAAAGCAACATGTCCGGTCTCATGCAAAGAAGAAACCTGATGAATGCCGAATTAAAAACTTTTCCTCAGAGTAGAAATTAAAACCATATTCGTATTCATAGTGTTCTTTTGTTTATTAATGATTAATTTTCAAATTTTGTTAACCCTCATTTAGACTGCTTTTTTGCTAGCGAAATCAGTGTAATGTTTTAGCACAGAGCTAGTAGTTCTGAACCAAACAACATGTGATCTTATAGGAATATATTGCAAAAGTACTGAATTATTTTCATTAGCAAATTTAGTTTCACCGCAGCCAAAGTTTTAACTAAAATTCACTTATGTTTTTAGAACGGCCAATTAGATTTCGCAGTAACATGAGATAGCGATCTATATGTATTTTTATGAAAGAAACGTCAAATTGTATGTAAATAAGCAGTTTGGAAAATAAAATTAATATTATTTTTAAAACGCGTATTTAATATATTAAAATGACATTCATTTTAGACACATTAGAAGAAAAATTAACGAAAACAGAGTAGATGGCGAATTTATCTTATAAACCTGTAAAATTATATTTATATCCTATACTATTCTAAATGTTCTGTTTAGCATTCGTATTTTTCAGGTATCATCTTGTATAATCATAAATTCTTTGTCAGATATATTTAAACAAAACAACTTAAACTGTCACAAACAAAAACTGTACTGAAGATAAACAAAAATTGTCCTTTATATTTAGTGAAATATTTATTGTTTACGTAATGTAGATTGTAAAAGTATATGAAAAGTATACATTTTTATACATAATACAGAAAAACAAATAATAAAATGTTTTTAACTTAATTATATTAATTAATATACATATATATTATAAGTTAAAAATATTATATATAAAATATTTAAATAATATCAATTAAATAAGTTGTTTGATATTTATAAACTTTATAATATGCTTAATATTACAAAAATATTAATATAAACATTATGCTACTAATACTCAGTTCTAATATAAATACAGTTATTAAAGTATTGATTTTTAAAATGTACCATTTTTATATATAATGATGTCGATTTCGTTCTATTGTGAAAGTTATGGATTAAGTTAGATTATGTACTTGTATTTTAAAATAATGATATAAGCTTAATTGATTGAATTCTATGTTCATGCAGCGGTAATTGATTAAATATGTGATTATCTAATAATAAATAAATATTTGAATTACGGATTTTGTGTATAGTTTTATTAATTAATATATTGATAATATTTTCTTAATCTAGTACCTCGTTGCTAATTCCCAAATTGCAATTCCAAATTATTGTTCTTCATCAGCTTTCCGTAATGCAATAACCGACGATGCTGTATACAGGGTGTAACAGAATAACTATTCCTAATTTTAACTGGAGTATCCTGGGCTCAAAATATGAAGATTTAATGCAAATCACTGAGATAAAATGTGGCTCCTTACTGAGCTACAGGGTGTTTTATATAAAAATTTAAAAACGATTTTTGCCCAGTACTTTAAAACTATTTGACGTATCCTTATCATACTTGGCAGGAAATGTAGGTACCGTACACCATACTAAATTATGTTAAATAAAAGTTTCTGGCTATTGCCAGTGGCGTACAACAGGGGCAAGTGAGAGGTTGATCCTTCCTAAATTCTACTCCACTGGCGGAATTGATATTTTAGCACAATTTTTCGATTCTCCAATACTTGCTGTGTAAAAAACATACTCTTCCTTTGTAACGATAAAGTCACTGTTTTTCGAGATATTTAAAGTTAAACATAAGCTGCACCCTTGGGATTTTTCCAAATTTGCTCAAAAAAATCTGAAAAAATTCAGTAAAATTGAGAAAAAAATTATCTATATAATAACTAAGTAACTTTTTTCTCTAACTCATTCTGATTTGGCTGTAAAAATTATTGAAAATAAAAAAAATAAAATGCAAAAAATATTAATTTTCAATAATTTTTCCAGCCAAACCAGAATGAGTTAGAGAAAAAGTTACTTAGATATTATGTAGCTAATTTTTTTCTCTATTTTACTGAATTTTTTCAGATTTTTTTAGTAAATTTTGAAAAAATTCCAAGGGTGCAGCTTATGTTTAACTTTAAATATCTCGAAAAACAGTGACTTTATCGTTACAAAGGAAGAGTATGTTTTTTACACAGCAAGTATTGGAGAATCGAAAAATTGTGCTAAAATGACAATTCCGAAAGTGGCGTAGAATTTAGGAAGGATCAACCTCTAACTTGCCCCTGTTGTACGCCACTGGCAATAGCCAGAAACTTTTATTTAACATAATTTAGTATGGTGTACGGTACCTACATTTCCTGCCAAGTATGATAAGGATACGTCAAATAGTTTTAAAGTACTGGGCAAAAATAGTTTTTAAATTTTTATATAAAACACCCTGTAGCTCAGTAAGGAGCCACATTTTATCTCAGTGATTTGCATTAAATCTTCATATTCTGAGCCCAGGATACTCCAGTTAAAATTAGGAATAGTTATTCTGTTACACCCTGTATATTAACCATCCTTTTTCTTCCTTTCCAATAATTTTGAATTTGTACTACAGTGATGTACCTCGGTATACGTCTGCTTTAGAATACTTTTAATTTGGAATACGTCCTGTTTGGGTGAAATTTTTTTTGCTTTTGTACGGTATACGACTTAATTCAATTATACGCGCTATATATGAACAAGTAATACTATGATATTTACACTATTCACGAATTTATATTGACTTCATTTGGTTTAAAACTATGTAATTTCTGATGGGGAGAGTCCTTGGCTGGTGTATTGCTCTTTTAGTGTACCAGACCTGCGTGGAGCCACACTCTATAACTTTGTTAAGTTTCTTCTGTTTTTCATTTTTAAGTAAAATTTTATTATTTTTTTTAATCATAAATTGCAAAAAGGCAAACGCAAAGCAACAGAAAACAAAATAATTATTTTACAACCCCATTAATATACCATATCAAGGAGTTTTTTTTTTACATGAGAACGGATTAAACATTTTTACATTATTTCTTATGAGAAATGTTGGTTTGGTATACGTCCTATTCGGTATAAGTTCAAACATCAGGAACGAATTAAGGCCGTATATCAAGGTTCCACTGTGTTATACTCTTCTAGAACGCCCAAACATATGAAAATTTCCATATCTGAAACATAAGTTGTTAAGTGCCATACTTTACTATAACTATGTTCCTCTAGTGGTTTAATAAAATACTTCGAAAAGCAACAAAAATGTAACTAATTTAGTGTGTACTTTGTTTATCGATTTAAAGAATATATCTCTTTCGTATTCATAAAATACGTGGTATATACCATAAAATTATATAAATATCCCTTTGTTTGTTTTTTTATTGATATCTGTTTACAAGCATTGCTACAAGCAGCTGCCAGTATTTAGATAAATACTTTTTAAAACATTTCCAGCGGATAATATATTATTAATTTACTCACAGAAAAAAATAGTTTGCTATGCTCGTATTGTTAAGATTTTTATAATAGCAGCATTTTATTATGCAATAGTATGTATCAGTTTTGTCAATATAAAAATATTAGATATTAGGTGCAAACATATATTTATATTAAACCTGATATGTTAAATCAAGCTATATGTATCTGGAAAATAGCAAAATAGATATTGACAAAAAATATGAATAATTTTAAATGCTATACGTACATATTTATGGTAAATATCGACAATACATTTTAAAATACACTGTTGCTACGGATGATACGTATATAATTTGTACTGTAATTAAATTATACCTAACATTTTTTAATATGCGTCACCTTACATGTTGATACAAGTCAGTTCATGTGCATCATTCGACGTAAACAGAGAGTAAGTTAAATATCTATTAAATATTTAATTAAAATGGCAGCCGAGGAAAGTAAAAATGTTTTAAAACTGTGGAATTTTGATATATTAATCTTAATTTTTAATAGTATATAATTTTGTAAACATAATTTAATTTGTAAATCACGGTATATTGTGTAATTTTTTTTTTAGTGTTAAATGATTCAAGCAGATGTGATATGTAAAACATCTGCGATTATTGTCTATATTTTAGAACATAATGTTAGCTGTATCTGTATAGCTAAAATTATTAGAAGAGAACCAAATCAAAGAAATCATTCCTTTAGTAGGATTAAGAATCCTAATTCTGGACAATTTTAATAAGTTATGTCTTTATAAACTGAGTTTTAAAAGTACAATATGCGACAAAATTTATATTACATGCTTTTTATTTTATGCGTAAATATTTTTATTAGTTTTGAAATTTTTATTTACATTAATAAAAACCTACACCTACCTACACTACAATAAAATTTAATCAAATATTTCAATTATTTAATTTATACATTAATTTATGTACGATAGATATTAAAATTAAGAATTTGAGAATTTTTATATTTATATTATGTAATAATTTTATTAAATTTATTGTATCTGCTAGGGATATGAGTTTTTATTTTAAATTAAATACAACATAGATTTTTAGTAGAGATGTTTATTGTTCTACGTTCAACAACTATATCGAATGGCATATTGAAGAAATGAAAAATAATTATCAGTTTCAAAGCTTATAGTAATTGCTTTTAATAATCTTTAATAGTTTAAATGAAAATACATTGGAAAATATTTTAATAATTAAGAGATCGTTTTTATTTTTTCAAATAATAAAAGCACTTTTTTATAAAGAAAAGAGGTAGGAATACGGGTCTTTGCTTTCAATAATCTTTAATATTTTAAATGAAAATACAGCGGAAAATATTTTAATAGTTAGAGGTAATATTAATATTGAAATTGTTAAAAAGTATAAATATTTGGGTTTTGTATTAAGCAGTAATTTGAAATTTGATGAACACATAATGTACACATGTAAAAAAATTCAAAGAAAATTTATTTCTTAAATAGATGTGGTCAATAGTAATCGAAATTTGGAAGAGAAACAATATATAATACAATCATTCTTCTTCATTTCTATTTTGCAGAGTCAATAATGTATTTAAGTAATCAAGGTGACATTAATAAATTACAACTTCTTCAAAATAGGGCAATGCGAACAATTTTAAAATGCAATAAATATACAAGTGTGCAAATAATGTTAACTGAATTAAAGTGGTGCAATATAAAACATATAACAGAAATTCAATTAGTTATATTAATACATAAAATAATACAACCGGAATACTTCCAAAATAAATTAGTTACAATAGAAGATATACATAGTCATAATACTCGACAAAATGATAAGTTATATATCAAACAAAAAAATTCAAAACAGGGACAAAAAACATTACTCTTTAAGGGAGTTCAAATTTATAATATGTTACCAGATAATAATTATAAGAATTTAGATTTAAGAAAGTTCAAATTTAGAGTTAAAGAGTATTATTTAAATAAAGAATATATATATATATAGATTTTTTTTTGTTTTTATGTTGTTATGTAATAGTTTATGAATTTATATTTAAGGAATTTATTAGTTAAGAATTATTTATGTATTTTTTTTAGTATTTATTATAGAATATATATATTATAATGTTTCTTGTATAGCACGTAGCTAAAAAAATAAAGTTCTTCTTATTCTTATTTTTATTATTATATAATTTTCATTTTTTTCTAATTATAAATAAAAATAGTGTATACAAAAATTTGTTACGTTAACATATGTTATCTTGTTATTATGTAATTAAACCATACATAAAAATTATATAAGTTTTGAATAATAAATTATATTATTATCATATATTATATACTTACTTCTAATTATTATACCTGTAACTAATTAATAATTATTATTATTGCATCAATTGTATGTAGTATTGTAGTATGCTTATTATAAAAGTAGAAATTAAGTGTTCTAAATTGTGGTAGAAAATAAAATTTTAATACAAATAAAAACATTTACAAAAATTTAAAAATTAATCACTTGGAATTGAACCAAAAATCGAAAAAAAAAACGTTAATTTTACTGGAACGAAAACTGGAACCGAACCGATATATATATATATATATATATATATATATATATATATATATATATATATATATATATATCGCTCTGTTTGAAACATCATGATTTTGAAAATGCGGAATCGAAGAATAGCAGTTGGCAGGAGATTGCAAACGCTATGCAAATGTCTGGTAAGTTTTGTATTTTTGTCTTTTGTAAGCGTTATTTACATATTTAATCAAATTTATCAGTTACAGATTGTCAGTGATAATGAAAGACATTGAAAAACTGATCGCTATACGAAAGAAAGACGCAAGCAAAAATCGTTCGGCTCGACATCTCAATCCGAACACCAAAATGGGACTTTTTTTAAACGAAGCAGTTTTATGTAAAAAGTTAATTTTATTGTGAAAAAATTTATTTTGATTTAGTTGAGTATAATATCTTTTTTATTTTCAAAAAAATCACTTATTGATTATTACTTCAGTTTATATCAGTTTTTATCAGTTTATATTTATAAATTTTAACTACCAATCTTGAGAAAAAAAAAAAGATTTCAAAAGTCGTTGCCGCTGTATTTTCTTTTTAGTCAAATTATTGTTTTTGTTCGAATTCATTAAATAAGCAATAAATTAATTTTATCATTTTCGAAAAGTAACAAGTTTAAAAAATAATCACTTCAGTTATAAAAAATTATTTGTAAAATTATTATTGTTTTAATCTTAGAACTTCAACCATGACATCAGTTCATAAACAAAAAGAAGTACTACGTCACGCATCATGTACGAGTTCAGGCAGTTCCAAATCGTTAGATTTCGATGCGTCTCCGAAACTAACACTTGCCTCGCCACAAACTGAACAAATAGATGTTTTCCATTTTGATATGGATCAAGAAATAATTATGGAAGAACTTACTACAGTCACACCGTCAACATCAACAGAACTTACGTATGCTAAAAACCTATTTTACAATAAATTAAAATGATAACTCAAGTGTCAATCACAATTTTCTTTGTTTTGTTTAAGTTGTTTGTAATTATGACATCGCAGTTGCCATAATTAGGTGCAATTTACATACGTTTGTAGTTGATTATAAATTGTATTGGTGTATCAACAAGAAAAACTGATATTCGAAATTAAATTTGTTTCTAAAGATGGCATCCGAGATGCAGAAATATTGAACAACTTAAATAAAAACAAAGAAACAATATGTTAATATAACTAAAATGGTTAATAAATATTAATTCTTTCTTAGTCATTCCGTCAAATTTCATTTTAATGTTCAAGGAATAATTATAATAACTGCTTGCTTTTTAATCTACCTAGTACTAAATCACCTGAAATATAGAATATCAATAAAATGCACTCATACATTAATGAATAGTAAACAATTCAAATAAATAGTAGAGAAAAAGATTTTTATTTTTATTCTCCAATTTAACAGATCTACGGCTAGTATTCTAACTTGACTTTTAAAAGAATTTTTTGTCAAATTTACTTTTAACGTTTATTTAAAATTACTTATTAACAATTTAATTTATAGTTTATTTAGATTTTATAGTATCACATATAATAAAAATAACTAAAACTAGAAAAATTGTTCATATTTGATGAAAGATACACAAACATTAATTTTAAAATAGAAATTAGTGTCCCTAGTAAGGCGTTGGCGTTGTATTCACGATCGATGTTGTGTCTCTGGTAGGCGGTCGGCGTTGAGTCCACAGTCGGCGTATAATCTATAATAAACATGGAAATGACATTACAGAAAAATAAAGATGAATTGTAAAAATGACACACATTAAAATTAAATATAGTTTTTTATTTAAATCTAAGTTAAATGACGATTTAATAAATTACTTTTTGTGAAAATGTTTGTAATGATATCTTCATTACCTTATTTTTCCAAAATATCTTTCTCGTATGACATGAGCATGAAAGCTACTTGAAATTATCCTGATTTAAACAATTTCGCAATCAGTATAAAATGTACTTTAATTTCGAAAATGTTCGTTCGCATGATACTTGAGTGGAAGATAATGTTGGCACTAATTTATAAGCATATATGTCAGTGTGCGAAGATTAAATTTTTGTAAAACTGAAAACAACAGACAATGCAATTTCTACAAATATTATTATATATTATTGTATATTACCACTATAGATTTTGGGTTAGGATCTAACCAATAAACGTAATTTATATATATATATATATATATATATATATATATATATATATATATATATATATATATCAGCATTCAATACATATCGTTGTTTTTGGGATAATCTGTTCTTAAATTTTTGTAAAACTTAATTTTTTGACAATCGCCAGTCTATACCTATTATATTTTGTAAATATATTTGCATATAATTTTATATAATTAGCATTTAAATTATATTGATGCAACTGGAAAAATAAGAAAATTTTTTTAAGCGCAGATGCAATATTTTTATAAAATAAACAGAAATGTTTATTTTGTGTAGCAAATACAAATTTTACAAGAAATAAAAGTTACGATTGCGTGCAAGTTAAATTTGATAAAAATTATTGTTTAGATTTAATTGAAAAATGTGAACTATTTTGGTGTAATGCTATTTTTCCTATGTTATTGAAAAGTTATGTTTTATTTTTTTGTATGTAAAAAAAATGTTAAATTTTTTGTTATAAAAGAATGAAAAGTTATGGCTACAAATAAAACATATTCACATATTTGACCTTTTATTAAATAAGCCAATATTAAGTTACGCAAAATAAATAATATATATAAATAATCGATCGAGGAAATTATATTTAAAAATTTGTATTAAAATTTTACAAGAACGACAAATATATACGTCTGTACAAATAGACGAGCAGATAAATTCTAACTTCTACTACATAGTGTGAGAACGCGATAGTTTCTCATAAAGAAATATGATAAGTGTGTAACGTAAGATCTCTAATGCCTCGGGCGGTAACATTATACGGATAATTCCTCCCGCGCTAGATGAAACTATATTTTATTGTATATTTTAATTTTTTTGCCTATCATACTTCTTTTTACAAATTTTAATTAATCTAATAAAAATACAAATTAGTATAATTATTACTATTTTAATATTACAATAATTTTAATTTTAATTTTAATATTAATAAAATTGGTTTTAATTCTCCTAAATGAATTTTCTCTAATGATTTAGTATTAACAGTTTTATTTAGTATTTTACTAGGTACCATTTATATCAAAATTAAATTTTATAATGTTGCCATATGATTTTCGAAATATAATTTTATTTATTTTGTTTGATATTACTAGTGAAAGTGAGTTTTGCATTTTCTGGCGATGTTAGATCTTTAAATGTTTACATAGTTTTTTTTATGCTCTTTCCGAATTTGCAATAAAAAATAGGTGTTTCATTTCGAGATATTCTGCTAAAATGCCTAAAATTGGACACCCAGTACAAACTCTTATGATATGCTTGAAGAAAAATATTTTATTCATATTATTAAATAAAGTTAAAACAATTGATAAACAAATATTACATTATAATATTGATTTATTTATTAATTTGAATATTATTATAAATAATATTTAATATAATTTACATATTTAATAATAAAATTAATATAAATTGAAAAATATATAAAAATAATTTGAGTAAATGCCGTCATCGTTACATTAGAAAATATATCAACAAACTGTTATCTTCTTGTCACAATGAAGACTGAAAATTTCAATTTGTATTAGGTACGCATAAAAAAGGTTTATTGTCATTTCATAGTGTATTATAAATTCTCAAATACATGTTGATTTTTATAGAAATTAAAAAACATTATTGTACATACAGTCTAATTCAGACTGCCGTTTTAGTTTTATGCACAAGCACAAGAGTTTGACCAATCCAAACATGTGGTGTAAAAAACTAAAAATATGCCAAGTTTTTGGATTGGTCAAATTCTTGTACTTCTGCGTAAAACTAAAACGCCAGTCTGACTAAGATTTAACATTTTAATTTTATTTAAAATAATAAACATGTAAAAACAGATACTGACAAATTATATTTAGAATAAAATCTCATTCAGACTGCCAAAAAACAGTTTTACGATTTAGTTTTAGTTTCATGATTTAGCACAGCGCAAAAACTTGACCATTTACATTGCCTGTATGTCTAAATGTGATAACAATTTAAATGCTGTTAGAAATCATTTCTGATATTTCTATTTACGTTGTATATATGCTAAACAGTTATTGGTTATCTTTAGTAGCGTATCTTTTTTTGTGACAGTTTAAGTTGTTTTGTTGTGTTAAATATTTATTAAAAGTAATTTATGATTATACAAAATAAGACTTGTATAATTATTTGGAAACATTTAGAATAGTATAAGACAGAAATATAATTTTACAAATTGATAAGATGAAATTACCATCTTCTTGGTTTTCGCAAATTTTTCTTCTTCTGTGTCTAAAATAAATGTTATTTTTAGTACATTTAATACGCGTCTTCAAAATAATACTAATTTTATGTTCCAAACTGCTTATTTACATATTATAAATTTGAAGTTTCTTATATAAAAACTGATATACATTGCTATCTCATGTTACTACGAAATCTGATTGTTCTGTCTTAAATCATAAGTAAATTTTAGTTAAAAAACCTTGGTGAGATCAGACTTTGGCTACGATAAAACAAAATTTGCTAATAAATTTTGAAATTTTTTCAATTTGCAATGTATTCCTATAAGCTCACATGTAGTTTGGTTCAGAACTACTAGGTCTGCGCTAGAACATAACACTGATTTCACTAGGAACAGAGCAATCTGAATGAGGCTTAACAATATTTAAATTAATCATTAATAAAAAGAGAACTACAAAAATTAAATCGCTACAATATGAATACGAATATGTTTCTTTTAAATTTCTACTCTGAGGCAAAATTTTCAATTTCGCATTCATCGGGTTTCTCCTTTGCATGAGAACTGATGCCACTCTTAATAAAAGCTTTCTCACACATTTTACATTTATAAGGTCTTTCCATTGTATGAGTACAAAAATGCTTTGTTAAATCACCACTTTGAGTAAATTGTTTTTCTCATATTTTGCACTTGTATGTCTTTTTAAGGTTCCACTTACAGTAAAAGTTTTCTCACATATGTCACATTTATAAGGTTTCTCCTTTGTATGAGAATGGATATGCCTTCTTAAGTGTGCATTTTCAGTAAAAGTTCTCTCACATATTTCGCATTAAAAAGGTCTCTCATTTGTATGCGAACGAATATGTCGTTTTAAATGATTACTACGAGTATAAGTTTTGTCACATACTTCGCATTTATAAGGTCTCTCATTTGTATGTATACGAATATGTACTTTTAAATGTCCACTTCGAGTAAATGCTTTGTCACATATTTCGCATTTATAAGGTCTCTCATTTGTATGTAAACGGATATGGTCCTTTAAATGTCCACTTTTAGTAAAAGTTTTCTCACAAATTTTGCATTTATAAGGTCTCTCATTTGTATGTTTACGAATATGAGCACTTAGATGTCCACTTAGAGTAAATGTTTTCTCACATATTTCGCATTTATAAGGTCTCTCATTTGTATGTATACGAATATGAGCTCTTAAATGTCCACTTAGAGTAAATGTTTTCTCACATATTTCGCATTTATAAGGTCGCTCATTTGCATGTATACTGATATGATTTTTTAAATGTCCACTTTGAGTAAACGTTTTCTCACATATTTCGCATTTATAAGGTCTCTCATTTGTATGTATACGAATATGCCTTTTTAAATGTGCACTATTAGTAAAAGTTTTCTCACATATTTCGCATTTATAAGGTCTCTCCTTTGTATGAGAACGGATATGTACTTTTAAGTTTCCCCTTACAGTAAAAGTTTTCTCACATATTTCACATTTATAAGGTCTCTCCTTTGTATGAGAACGGATATGTACTTTTAAGTTTCCCGTTGCAGTAAAAGTTTTCTCACATATTTCACATTTATAAGGTTTCTTCTTTGTATGAGAACGGATATGATTCCTTAATTTTCCACTATCAGTAAAAATTTTCTCACATAATGTACATTTATGAGATTTTCTTTTCTTTACAGATTCATCATTTTCTTCCGAGCTGACAATATTATTTTTCTTCGAATCTCTACTAGCTTGCCCATGTTTTATATCGATTTCATTCTCAAAATCCGAATATTCTTCCTTAATTATTATTTCTGAATGTAAATCTACAGATTCTGATTTCAAACTTTCTTCAAATTTAATATTTGTATCAGTTTCCAATTCTACTTCTTCAATGTAATTTTCAGTAATAGCGTCTTCATTCATACAAACTGCATCAACATTTGTATTATTTTGTGATTCTAAACTTTCTTCAACTTTAATGTTTATGTCAGTTTCCAAATCTAGTTTAATGTATTCTTCATCAATATTCTCTTCTTTAATTTTGCTTTCAATTTTAAATTCGTTTTCCATAACTTTACTATTTTGCGATTGTTGTTTTGCATATCGCTTGAAAATTTCTTGCGATTTAAAACATTTTTCTACAAATTTATACGTTTCATTTAATCGAACAGAACAAACTGAGCAAATACAATTCGATAACTTCTCAGTACATTCCAACTAAAAATATAAATTAAAATTATATATTACATATAATACAAATTACCGGTTTAAAGGGATCTTAATAAAGAAATATATGTCTACTAGTAACACCTAGTCCCTATGATATTTTACTAATATTTGAATTATTTGTGAGATCTAAATCCCACTACAAGCTGTGTGAATACGTACGTTACTTGATTATAAAGTAACAAATGATTATAAATACAAGACGAAATTTTTACGAGCCTGAAAACAGACAACAATATTTTTTCTCATAATAGCTATTCCCAACTACTCTTGCAGAAACAAATTTTAGTTTAGCAAAAACATATTATAATAATGAATAAACTTATTATAAGTAAACCTAATAAAATAATAATTGTTCTATGTAATTTTTATTGTAAATGTACATGTATTCAAATTAAAACTTATTTTACATAAGTTTTAATTAAACAAAACCAACAAAGATATTAAAATTTGAAATACTCTAAATTAGGTTAAGTTAAATTTGTCTGTTCTCAAAAATTATGGAAGAGACAATAAATAAATGATTACTTATCAATTTCTAAGCATATAATTTCGTTTCGTGGACCTGGTTAAAGCTAGTATTTTACTTACAATTTCCGATGCAATGGTTTCCAATTTGTATGATAACAATACATTATCCGAATCCATTGTAGTTAAAGTAAATGTTATATTATCACCACCAGCACATAATCGACAACCTTCTTCATTTAAATGTTGTTTTAATATTATTTGAGAATTGAAACATTGTTTTATAAATTGATAAGCATCATTCAATCGAACAGAGCAAATTGTACAAATACAATTCGGTAATTTGATCTTGCAATCGACCTAAAATAAGAAAAGTAAAAGATTCAGAAACAATAATGTATATTACAATCAAAACAAATAATTTCATTCTTACATACATTCTTACATTCTTCTGGCATAATTGCTTCCAATTTATCTACGAAACGTTTGCCATCTGAATCCAGATCAAGTATAGTGAACAACACATTTTTATCACTTGCACATAATTTACAATATTGCATAAAACTATTCATGATTAAAACTAAATTTGCTATTAAAAAAAGCTTCTTACAATAAGAAAAACATAAAATAATTGTATTTGATAGTATTAGAGGTTAACTTATAAAAATCTGACACGAATCCAGTTGGCCAGATAAATTTTGCGTAATGTTTTTAGTATAAGAAGAAGAATAAATAGCAGCGTCCTGTTTGCTGACAGTGACAAAAATAGGACATTCTGTTAATAATGATATAAATAACAATACATACCTTGAGCTTTTAATACTATCATTTTTCCTTCAATCTTTATTTTAAATTATAAATAAATAATTAATAAAGCTTTGTAAATGTTAGAAAAATAACATTTTTGACAAGCAAACTACATTGAGAAATACTTCATTTCCGTATTCATAGATTGCGCTGATGAACGTCATTTGTAAAAATATAACAATTTTAAGAATATTGTTACTGTAAATATATTTTTAATAAAGCATATTTTACAATTTTGTTTATTATATTATTGTATATTTTAATTGTTCAACGTTAATAGTTAAATAATAAACTACTTTAAAAAGTACTTAAATTCCTTGTTCATAGATGGTGCTGATGAACGTTAGTCGCAAAAATATAACAATTAAATGAATATTATTATTGTAAGTATATTTTTAATAAAATATATTCTACAAGTTTGTCCATTATATTATTGCATATTTTAATTGTTTGACATTAATGGTTAAATTATAAACTACTTTAAAAAGTACTTCATTTTCCTATTCATAGATAGCGCCAGTAAACGTCATTTGTAAAAAAATATAATAATTTGATGCATATTTTTATTGTAAATATATTTTTAATAAAATGTGTTCTACAATTTTGTCCATTATATTATTATATATTTTAATTGTTCGACATTAATGGTTAAATTATAAACTACTTTGAGAAGTATTTGATTTCCGTATGCATAGATAGCGCTGATAAACGTCAGTTGTAAAAATATAACAATTTAATGAATATTGTTATTGTAAATATATTTTCATTAAAATTTATTCCTCAATTTTATTTATTAAATTATTGTATATCGTAATTGTTGCAAATGTTTTGAAAACAATGTGTTGTTAGTTAAAAAAATCGAATAAATCTTTCGCTTTTTACGTTCAGCAAACAGTGAAATGAAAGTTTCATTTCACTGACAGCAGCTGTCACTGTCGAAATTCCCCCTCCATTATCAAAAATTCGATGCTATTAATTATTCTTCTTCTTATACAAGAAATATTACACAAAATTTATCTGGCCAACTGGATTCCTTTCAGATTTTTGTAAGTTAACCTCCAATACTGTCAAATACAAGATTTTTATGTTTTTCTTATTGTAAGAAGCTTTTTTTGGTAGAACATTTAATTTTAATCATGAATATTTTAATGCAACATTGTCAATTATGTATAAGTGACAAAAATGTATTGTTTACATTTACAATGCTAAATCTGGATTGAGATGGCAAACGTTTCATCGATAAATTGGAAGCAATTATACCAGAAATTATAACAATGAAATAATATGTTTTGATTGTAATATACATTATTATTTCTAAATATTTTACTTTTCTTATTTTAGGTGGATTGCAGGATCACATTACCGAATGGTATTTGTACAATTTGCGCTGTTCGGTTGAATGATGCTTATATATATTTATAAAACAATGAATCGATTCTCAAATAATATTAAAACAATATTATTTAAATGAAAAACTTTGTGGATTATGTGCTGCTGGTGGTAATATAATATTTACTTTAACTACAATGGATTCGAATAATGTATTGTTATCACACAAATTGGAAACTATTGCATCGGAAATTGTAAGTAAAATACTAGCTTTAATCAGATTTACAAAAAGATATATATGCTTAATAATTGATAAGTAATCATTTATTTATTGTCTCTTCCATAAGTTTGTAAACAGACAATATATAACCTAATCTAATTTAATGTATAAGTATTATAAGTTGTAATTTGAATACATCAACATTTACAATAAAGATTACATAAAACAATTACAAATTTTTTGTTCGGTTTATGAACATGGTACAATATTTTTTTATAGCAAATAAATCCGTAATTATTTTGTTCACAATGATTAAGATTTACTTTTGACAAAACTTATTCATATAATTAAATACAGTAGCTTTACAAACTAAAATAGCGTTTAAAACTTAGTATACGACTATTCGTTAAAGTTAAATAAAAATATATTTACAATGAAACAATATTACTGAAATCCAAAGTTTTTACTTTAACTTTCAAATAAAATCTGATTTATTATTGTATAAAATGTTAGATTAATTTGTTTCATTAATTGACAATATCTATCAGTTCTTTATAGGTCGGTCGGAAATTAATGGTTTTTGTTTCGTTTTGAGAGTAAACAATTACGTTAAGAGCAGATAATATAAAAATAATTTTTCGCAGAATCGCGTTGTTATATATTCTTACAACCATTGTTGATAAATTACGTACCTAAATTTAATTTACTACAATTTGACAAGTTTCCATAGCAACAGACAAATTCATAGTGCTATTAGAGTGCTGTTAATAACAAATAACAAATGAACACTATGTTTTTTCATATCTGCACTTAGGTATGAATGAATAGGGTCGATTTTCTAAGTCTCTTATTTCGGAATTATTACTACACAAATTTCTCTTTCACTTTATAAAACGAAACAGTAGCACAGAGATATAAGCAACGCCTTCTCATAATGGCCATTAATATTAAAACAGTAAAATTGAAATAACTTCTACAAATTTACTTGTCGGTTTCCAATTTTTTGCCTGCACATAAAGAAATATATTATAAACAATAATTCAAAATCGCTGCCAGATTTATAGAGATGACAATAAGTCTTATGAATACTTATGAAATTTAGTGATTGATTCAGTAAAATTTAGTACTAGTAATCCAATTTGCCGATTTGTGTTAATTTACTCAATATTTAATTATTATGTAATTTTTTTGAAAATTTTATTTTATATTAAGGTAGCCGAATTAAAAATAAAATTGACGTGTTTTTGATTTTTTTAATTATTTATTGTTTTAATGGGTCACCTACCTCTTATGCACGTACTCATAAGTAAGTTTGACTATTTATAACTCGTTAATATTAAATGATAGAAAAAAAGTATTAGTATTTTTTTATTTGTTTTACATAAGAAATTTTATAAAATATTTAAAAAAAATATTTACGAATTTTAATTAATTGAATTTTCTTGTAGATGTTAAAAAAGAAGAAATAAACGAAATAAAATTTGCAGCGGAAAAGCTACCATAGATAACAATATGATAGTAAACCATTTTGTAAAAAGTATTAAAAATATTTTAATTTTACTAAATAAGGAAAACGTTGATGAAACAACTATATTCTATTTGCAAAGTGATAAAGTTAACAGTCGTAATATTGATGGTAATATACATTGTGATTGAGATTAGCATTGCAATATTATTCGCCCAGATCGTTTTCCATGAACTATCGCATAGAAGTTCATGCGATAGTTCACTGAAAACTGGGCGGATAATATTGCAATGCGATGCGATGCGATGCGGCCCGGCATAAGTGTGCGCCAGACTTTAAACTGCATTTAAATAAAATTTGACTCACTTTAATTAATAATTTAATTTTATAATCTAGTTACTTGTATTTTGTTACGTTTACTAACTTGTTTCTATGTTCTGTTTATTTATTGCAAATATCATTTGTATTTTTTTTCTAATGATGATGTACGTAAAGTACGTAGAAACGTCAATTAAAATTAAATACAGAACTAAATCTCACAGTTAATTTATTTTAAAATAAAACTGCTTTAAATTAAATTAAAGTTCTGTATTAATATTTATTAGCAACCGGCATTTTGACAAACTCAACGTCCGTTTTCATCAGAAATATAAAACCGATACAGATGATATTTACAGTAAATAACACAACAAGGAAACAAGTTACTAGGTGACAATATACAAGTAACTAGAGCTCATAAAATTCATAATTTATTAATTAAAGGAAGCCAAATTTTTATTTACATGCAGTTACTAGTCACACTGATTGATGTTATCTTTATAAATATCTATTGCTTTGTCTTATCAATCAGTTGTTAATATTAATGGGGTTAGTAGTATTAGAAAAACAGTGTAAAACAGTTTTAGATTATAATTTTGTATTAATATTTATTTATAATCGACGTTCCGACAAATTCAACGTCCGTCTTCATCAGCGAAACTGATGCAAATGACATATATACAATAAAAAACAAGTTACTAGGTAACAAAATAAGTAACTAGATCATAAAATTTATAAATCATTAATGAAAGGAAGCTAAATTTTAGTTATATGCAGTTATACTAGTCACAATAATTATTATTATCTTTATAAATTTTTATCTACTGTTGATATTGATTGATTTTTTTACTATTTTAATTTATTTTTAATACAGAAAAACTGCATTTATAAAATACATCGGATATTAATACCTATTTTATTATATTATAAATTATACATTTTTATTAATTAAGTAATTATTAATATGATTTAAAAATACTCTATTATAATAAATGACCATTATTTTATTTAAAATTTATATGTCACAAATATTTCGAAATACATTTTAAAAAAATAATTTATCTATTAGCTATAGCTTAAACTGTAAAAATTGATGTAAATTTACATATCCTATGAATGTTATTCTAAAGTTGAGACTTTTTCTCAAAATTTTACAAGTTACTCAGCCATTGAATCGGCTTACAAAGCTATGCATCAATGACTGGTCAGTTTTAACTTTAGACACGTGTTTCGATCTTTAGGATCTTGTTAGTATGGTACTTTGATCAGTTGCTGAAGACAACTGATACCGATGTTAATTCTGGCTGGCTATTTAAACCAAATAAAACAAACGATAAGCAAGAGTAACAATAAATACTACTAACCCCATCTATTCAATAATGCAGTAAGCATCAATATGAAAATAACATCGAACAAAATTGTTAAAGAGTGTTACTTGGTGAAATTAATATAATAATATTCTAAAGTGGAGACTTTCAAAATTTTACAAGTTAAACACTCACGAACAATTTTATTCGATGTTATTTCTATGAATGTTTTTTTTTCAGAAAAATGTAATATTACGTAAATTATCACAGTAACATTACAAAATGTTTATATTTTTACTGTTTAAATCCATGTAAAATTACATAACTTTAAGATATAGTTTTTACAGTGTATACTGTAAAAAAAATATAATATAAATTGATGTAATTGTACATAACTATTAATGGTTAAATGGCAGCATTTTGTAATTTTTACTATAATAATTGACGTAATATTAATTTTTTTTTGAAAAAATTAATTCATAGAATAGTTATGTAATTTTGCATCAATTTTTTCCAGTGTATCTTAACCGATTATCTAAACGAATTCAACAAATATCTAACCCCATCCACTCCCATATCCACCACCCCACATCCACATTCGTTAGGGCTTTATCGTCGAGGGTTGTAATAGATTATATATAGTTATATATGTAGTAATAAATTTATAATATTGCTAGTGTTGCATCTGGAACACTTGTTCAAACAAAAGGAAAAGGTGCATCTAGTTCATTTAAATTGGCTGTGACAAAGAAGAAATCTTCTGGCACTACTACTACCACCTCCACATCTAATGCGAATAAATCAACAGCAACTGCAACAAAAACAAAAAAATCATCTGTAATCAAAAAAACTACTACAGCTACTGCTGCTAAAAAATCAAAAGCAGCAGCCACTACTTCAAATGAAAAATCTGAAGTAAAAAAATTATCTACTGCTAAAACATCAGCAAAAGCTAAGAAAACTTTGACAAAATCAGCTGCTGCTGCTGCTACTAAAACTAAAAACCAAAATCATCAAAACCGAAAACTACTAAACCAAAAACAATTAAGAAAAAAGTTTCTTCTCCAAAACAGAAATAATTTCTCTAAATTATTATCATATACATACATACCTCTATCTATTATGTATAGAGATGATAATAAAAACAATAACGGTTTCTTTAGAAACCACAAATTAAATCATATTAAAGAATTTTTTTCACATTTTTAATATATTTAAATGCTTTTAATAATAAATAATATGGAAAATAAAATATTCCTACATGCTCTCTTTTTAGTTAGAACATTTTTATTTTATTTACTTTTTATATTACATTATTTCATGAATTATATAATTTGTACTTATAATATTTCATGATATTATATTATGTATATTAGAGTTAAAAAAATAAATAAAAAATTAAAGTATATTATAGTAAAATTATTTGATAAGTTTTATATGAAACTATGTTTTTCTAGAAAAAAAAATTAAAAAAAAAAAATAGATAATTAATAATAATTTTCAATTCTAGTACCTACCTATATATTTTTCTACTAAATTGAATAGTAAGAAAATTTATAAAAAGGTTTTAGATATACAAAGATTAATAAATATACAAATATATCATAATAATTTTTATATTTATAAATAAATATGTATCAGACATTGTAAACATTGTCGTAATTATGAAATCGAATATTGCTACCTACCGTAATTAAAGTTAAACGAAAGATTGCAAATCGAATAAAGTTTAACAATAATATAATAATTTGTATATTATGTTTTAATTCTTTTCTATATTAATATAGAGGTTCTTTTCGGAACCACAAAATATATTTTTAAAAGAATAGTTTTCAATATGTATAATGCTTATACATATAAGTAAATGGATAAAAATAATTATTTACGTCAACGGCCATACCACATTGAAAATACCCGTTCTCGTCCGATCACGGCAGTCAAGCAATATTGCGCGGTTAGTACTTGGATGGGTGACCGCCTGGGAACACCGCGTGTCGTTGACATTTTTTCATTTTTATTAGATAAAAAATAATAATAAACAAGAAAAAAAATAAAAAAATTATTTGGTCAAAGTTTCGAAAAATTAGTTACATGTTGCTGCTTGATAATGCAATTAAAATTGTTTAAAACAATTAGAAATTATTTATATATAATAATATTTATGTGTGTGTGTAACTATAAATGCTATGCCTTTTTATACATTTATGACAGAAATATCACTAAATTTCAATACCAACTTCCTACATACTCCATCCACTATTACCATACGACCATACCAACTTTAATTTTTATTCAGTTTTAATTTACATAGATACATACATACATACACAATCATGCCATATACCCAAAAGAATGTGGCACAAACTCTTTTCATCATCCCGAAATCAGTCGCCTCCAAACATTCCTATCCAAACAAGCAACTTTCGCTTCATCCACATTCATAATTTCTCTCATACATGCTCTTTTATTCCTACTACTTGGAAACTTTAGCTCACGCAAAACACTCTCAATCATACCACTCCAACTACTCATCGGACGTCCACGCAAACCTATACCACCAAAATCATTCAAAAAAATCTTTTTAACCAAACGTTCATTAGACATTCGCTCAACATGTCCGAACCATATTAACTGACTAACACCAACTTTGCTACAACGTTTTTTCAATTTCACACTCATCATACACTAATCGTATTTCGTACCCGATCTCTCCTATTTACACCACATACCCCACGTAAAAATCTCATTTCCACAGCAGTCATTTTCCGTTTATGCTTTTGCAACCAAATCCAAGAAGAAGAACATCCATATATAAATTAAATAGCCAAGGAGACATTACACAGCCCTGTTTCACGCCAACATCTATTTATTTTTTACATTTTTCACCCCCTCTCCTCTCATACGTATAATATTATAATAAAATTTATAATTAGCTTTTTCTTTCTTTCTTTCTTTCTATTTTTTCTCTCTCATATTACAAGCACTGCTTTTCCATATTTATCTATTATGTGTTAAATTTATTTGTTTATTTATTACACAATAAATTAAAATCAACAATATTCTTATATTATGAAACAAAATATGAAGCATATACCTATTTAAGTAATTTATTGTTACTATTTATATATTATTATTATTTCATAAATACAGACAAAATTCTACATAACTAAAATTTTCATTAACACTCTAAAATTACTATTATTATTTCGTTTATTTTCATTTTTTAAAGTTTTTTTTTAATTAGTTGCACAACGGCCATTTTCAAGGCAAGTATGTACAATAATGTTTTTCGTTTGTAGTGGAAACCGAAATTTTCAGTAGGTGTTAATTTTCTCCCAATACTCGTCTTACGATGCAAAAAGAATTAAAAAAAAAAGCAAACGAAAATTCTTGTCTTAGCGCGGCTTCGATCTAGTAATCTTCAGGCTCCGACGAGGGCTCCGATTCCAGCATCCTACCACAGAGCTATAGAGGATTATACTATTGTATATATAATATATAATATACTAATTGGGGGGGGGGTTTCTATAATAAAATAAAAACTAAAATTATACCTATAAATAATAAACAAACAGAAACAAGTTATTAGCTAACAAAATTTAACTCGACTAGATTATAAAATTTTACAAGTTATTAATTAAAGAAATCCAGATTTTATTTAAATCAGAGCCTTCACACTTTATCTATTTAACTAAATTCCTATTTCTTCTTTTATCAATATACTGTTAATATACTCTTTTATTTTAATATTGTTAGTTCGGAAAGATTTTTTTTTTACTATTGTAATAGGCAGCATTTTATGCTATTTAATTTTAATTTTTTATACCGAAAATAATTTTGGTTTAGACAGTACATACAAAAATTCTTTAACTTTTATGACGCATAGTATAGTATTATTGTTTCGATAAGTAAGATGTGAGCCGCGCTGCTAGACGTAACATAAACATATAAACAAATACTGATATTGCTAATGATGCACCTTTCTTTGAGAGTTGTATATTTAAAAAGAATAGACATATATGGGTCAATCTCTGTCCTACTTATTGTTCTTATAAACATTCTTCAAACATTCTTCCCTACCATATCCTGCCTGTGCGAACATTTGAATTGAACCTAATCGGAGTGATGTCATTTTTCGGGAATATTATTTGTTAATTAGAACAAAGAACTTTGATTTCATTGGAAGGCAAGTATTGTTCCACCACTACCATATATTATATTTTTGTCTTACTAAAATAAAGATGTATTTCTATTTCTGTTGCAAAGGGTTCTACGGGTGGGAGTTTTACTGTCCATCCTGGTGGGAGTTGCTCCATATTAGGGCCAACACTTTAGTAGAGAACTCAGATTCTGGCCTCCGGGTTAGGATCTCCAGAAGCCTTGTAGACTCTAGTATCGTTTAGCTACCGAGTACCTCAAGATTTCTCTTCAACTACCAAGGCGAAACTCTGCCCAATTGCGAATCGAGATGCCGTTTGTCTAAGTCGAAATGCTGTCCGTCTGACGTCGAATCCACGTCCATCTGTCGTTCGTCATGCTGTCCGATAAATATCCGATGTCCATTGCTTGCCCAGTCCGGTGATGCGGCCCGTTGTCATTGCTCGTCGATCGCTGATGCTTCGCCCGAACGCAACGCCACGCAGCCCGGTACAAACTTATCATACTCACGCTACATCAAGGCCAAGCCATTGCCCAATTACTGCTGGTTAAACTACTGTCGATCGCTCCGATATCGTTGGCTATTTGATGTCCCATCAACGTGTCCAAGACTATTATAAAAGGGTCAGTCCAGGGTCCACTCAGAGATGACGTCGTACTTCTGATATCTCACATGCCCATACACCTACACGTACACTCTACACGTAACTCTCAATATTATTTATTATTTTATTTATTGTAAGATGTTTCATAAAGTAAACCGTCGGATAATTTACATTTCAATATTATAATATTTGATGTTATAATTTTATGATTGGAATGCTTTTACTCGTTCCTCATCACAATTAAATAAAAGCCTGTAACCTGCACAAATGTAGGCCAAGGGATATCATCTATCGTCGCTAGGCACGACGGAGCATTGCTTTCAATTTGTATAAATTCTTTTGGCTAATGAGTATTTTGGCTGTGATGTTCTCTTGCAGTATAAACACATAATTTTAGCTTAGCTCTCAACGGGGTTGTACGTCACCCAAGGTAGTTCTCTCCACGCAGAGACATAGGCGCAGTATACGTACTGTCATCGTCCCCCTTATACGTTAAGGGCCTTACACAACATACGACGCATTTATTGTAGGATGATGCCATGGTCAAGTATTCATATTCTAAATTACTCGCACATATTTGTGTATTTGCAACCGACGGGGCACTGAATGTCCATCGATAGATTTTGCTATACAAACATATTTATTTGTCAATAAATGGGCCTCTGTGGCTGTGGTTTGATATCTGTGTATTATTTCTTATCTTTATGTTTGTCTGTCTCACCTCACCCCCTCAGCAACTCTTTAAGGTTCCACGACTCCATATTATGAATCTCAGTTATTACTCAATTATCACACAACGTAATCCTACCACTAGACTAGACGATCACGATGCCCTATTTATTTAATTAAATTTTATTTAATTAAATTTATTAGTTATATTTTATTTAATTATTCAAATCAGTTAATCTTAATCTTAAATATTTTTACAACCATTCCCGCGCGTTACACTATGTTACAAAAATTATTATTATTATTATTATTATTATTAATTATATGTATGTTTCAAATATGACATTACATCATTTTTCTTTTACTTAGTTATATTATTAAATTAAAGTTTTATTTATATTTCTCAATATACTATGATTACGTACATACCGTATAAGTATATCTGTAGATAAGATATAACAGTTATATAACGTAATTTTTATTAATTTTTTTTCCTTTTTAAATATATTTATACTAAACATATTTTTATTATTTACATTAGATATTTTATCCTATTTTTATTTTTACATATTTCTATTACACTTATTTTTTATTTAATTACAAAAATTTGATATAATTTAAAACATTCTCAGATTCTAGTATTACTCTAGCCAATTTGAAATAGATTTTCTGCTCTATAATTATATTTAGCATTTGGTATTAATTTTTTTCGAAAACATACATCTATATTGAATGCATTTTCAGGTTTTTCAAAAACATTTTACAATCTATTGTTTTTATATTATTTAAAATGTAAAATATCAAAGCACATTACTATATTATTTGTTTCAAAAATTTCATCTTTCTATTCGGTTTGATTCGATATATACCTACACAACATGAAAAGTGGTCAAATTTGGATCTAAAATTTGGAAAAAAATTATCTACTGCTAAAACATCAGCAAAAGCTAAGAAATCATCTTTGATAAAATCAGCTGCTGCTGTTAAAACTAAATCTACAAAATCACCGTCAAAAGCTAAGAGAACAATTAAATCACCTGTTAAGAAACCAAAATAACCAAAACCGAAAACTACTAAACCAAAAACAATTAAGAAAAAAGTTTCTTCTCCAAAGAAGAAATAATTTCTCTAATTTATTATCATATACAGACATACTTCTATATATATATAGAGATGATAATAAAAACAATAACCGTTTCTTTAGAAATCACAAATTAAATTGCATTAAAGAATTTTTTTACATATTTTTTAAAATCCCTAAATGCTTTTAATAATAAATAATATCTAAAATAAAATTTACTTATATTCTCTCTTTTTAATTAGAATTTTTTTCATTTTATTTAATTTTGTGACGTACTTTTGGGTATGGCACAAAAGTTTGGCGTTTGAGTTGCCTCGGGCGCCAAACGGATCGGATAGATTTGTCGAAGATGAATATTAAAGGTAAATAAATACAAGAATAACATACGATGCGGTGTCTGATTTATTGAAGTGACTTGGAGATACACTCAACTCTGTATCAGTGTCCACAAAACACTGCACGACGTGTTACGCAATGGTTACTTAGATGTGAGTGATTTTAGCTAATCGACGAAATTTGTCTCGAGGCCTAATATGTCTTGGTACGATTTTTGGAAAATCGACGCTCGGCGTCGCGGCGGATTTCGACGTCTAAAATGCGATCGGATATGCTACACGTACATGTAAACCCAACGGCTTTGGGTGGTGTAATATGTACTTCTAGTGATTTTGACACATTGACGCTTGGCGTCGCGGCGGTGACCAGCGTCGGAAATTTGTCTCGTGGTCTAGTATTGGGCTTTGTAGTTTTTGGGAAATTGACGCTCGGCGTCGCGGCGGTGATCGGCGTCGGAAATTTGTCTTGCGGTCTAGTCTTGGATTTTGTAGTTTTTGGAAAATCGACGCTTGGCGTCGTGACGGTGTTTTGGCGTTGCGGCGGTGATCGGCGGTGATCGACGAGCAAAAGTGTGCTCACAAACTCATTCATTCATACATTAAACAAACCCAATTCTACAATGTTCTTGTAATTCCCCTATCAAACTATACTTACCATATGTACTATATATAATTAAATAATATCTTAACATGTTACAGAGTAGTAAGTTTTTTTCAACTTTTTCCTGCATGGGCCATAATGATATACTGTAAAACTGAATATAAATGTAATTATAAATAAAGAAAAATGAAATGCAATATAATTATCTTAAACAATATGTAAAACTATAAAAATTAATTTGAGACACACAGTTAACTGTAAATCCTCAAAATGCAATGTATAAATAAATATAAACACTGATGTAAAAATCGATGTATGAAACAATTAAACTAATAAACATTTTGAAAAGAAAAGTTCTCGTCCGATCACTGCAGTCAAGCAACATTGGGCGCAGTTAGTACTTGGCTGGGTGACCGCGTGGGAACACCGCGTGTCGCTGACATTTTTTAATTTTAATTAGAAAAAAATAATAATAAAAAAAAAACTACAATTATTATATCTACAAAGTTTCTAAAAATTTGCTATATGCTGCTTGATAATGCAATTGAAATTGTTTAAAACAATCGGAAATTATTTATATATATTTATGTGTGTGTGTGTGTATGTGTAACAAAAATGTAAATATTTAGCACTATAATAAATAATTATGAGAAACCAAACCGCCCGTGAACCATATGAGTATTGTAAATGGACTACACACACGGTAAGCGATATAGTTAATCTATGGTAAAAATGAAAATAATTCTTAAAAAATAATTCATAGATAGCACTACTAGTATTCAAATTACAGTTTTCTTTTTTATCGACAGCACAATTCGATTTGCAAATAGTTCAAACATCAACATATAGATGACACTGTAAGATCATTGTTCGAAATAGTTGGCCAGTTGAATGTTGTGTTATAAATTTTCAAATACATATTGATTTTTATAGTAATTAAAAAACATTATTCTACATACAACATTTCGATTTGATTTTAAATAATAATCATGTAAAAAAAGTGACAAATTATATTTAAAGTAATTGTTTACATTGACGGTCCTGTAGGTAAAGTTCATTCAACTTCATTGACCTTAGCTGCAGAATGATTACTTATCTTTCTATTTTTTTTTCTATTATTTAAATATTATTTAGACAAATAGCTAGAACCTAAATCAAGTAGCAGTTAAGGAAAAAGTTGTAAAATTAAATACGCAGCTATTTATTTTTCTTCTTATACTAGTAATTTTACACAAAATTCATCTGGCCAACTGGATTCGTGTCAGATTTTTATAAGTTAACCTCTAATACTATCAATTACAATATTTTTATATTTTACTTTTATAAGAAGCTTTTTTTGGGAGAAAATTTAATTTTAATCATGAATAAGTTTATGCACCATTGTCAATTATGTATAAGTGACAAAAATGTATTGTTCACTATACTTGATCTGGATTCAGATGGCAAACGTTTCGTAGATAAATTGGAAGCAATTATGCCAGAAATTGTAAGAATGAAATTATTTGTTTTGATTGTAATATACATTATTGTATCTGAATCTTTTACTTTCCTTATTTTAGGTAGATTGCAGGATCAAATTGCCGAATGGTATTTGTACAATCTGCGCTGTTCAGTTGAATGAAGCTTATAAATTTATAAAACAATGTTTCAATTCCCAAATAATATTAAAACAACATTTAAATGAAAAACTTTGTCGATTATGTGCTGGTGGTGATAATATAACATTTACTTTAACTACAATGGATACGGATAATGTATTGTTATCATACAAATTGGAAACCATTGCATCGGAAATTGTAAGTAAAATACTAGCTTTAACCAGGTCCACGAAACGAAATTATATGCTTAGAAATTGATAAGTAATCATTTATTTATTGTCTCTTCCATAATTTTTGAGAACAGAGAAATTTAACTTAACCTAATTTAGAGTATTTCAAATTCAATACGTTTGTTGGTTTTATTTAATTAAAACTTATGTAAAATAAGTTTTAATTTGAATACATGTACATTTACAATAAAAATTACATAAAACAATTATTATTTTATTAGGTTTATTTATAATAAGTTTATTAATTATTATAATATGTTTTTGCTAAACTAAAATTTGTTTCTAAAAGAGTAGTTGGGAATAGCTATTATGAGAAAAAATATTGTTGTCTGTTTTCAGGTTGGTAAAAATTTCGTCTTGTATTTTTAATCATTTGTTACTTCATAACCAAGTAACGTACGTATTCACACAGCTTGTAGTGGGATTTAGATCTCACAAATAAATCAAATATTAGTAAAATATCATAGGGACTAGGTGTTATTAGTAGAAATGTATTTCTTTATTGAGATCCCTGTAATCCGGAGATTTTTATTATATGTAATATATAATTTTAATTTATATTTTTAGCTGGAATGTACTCAGAAGTTATCGGATTGTATATGCTCAATTTGCTCTGTTCGATTAAATGAAACGTATAAATTTGTAGAAAAATGTTTTAAATCGCAAGAAATTTTCAAGCGATATGCAAAACAACAATCGGAAAATAGTGAAGTTATGAAAAACGAAATTAAAAATGAAAGCGAAATTAAAGAAGAGAATATTGATGAAGAATACATTAAACTACATTTGGAAACTGATGTAAATATTAAAGTTGAAGAAAGTTTAGAATCACAAAGTAATACATATTTTGATACTGCTTGTATGAAACAAGAAGCTATTAATGAAGAGAACATTGAAGTAGATTTGAAAATTGATACGAATATTAAATTTGAAGATAGTTTGAAATCCGACTTTTTAGATTTACATTCAGAATTAATAATTAAGGAAGAATATTCTAATTTTGAGAATGAAACCAATGTAAAACGTTGTCAAGATAGTGGAGAATCGAAGAAAAATAATATTTTCAGTCCGAAGGAAAATGATAGCTCTGTAAAGAAAAGAAAATCTCATAAATGTACATTATGTGAGAAAACTTTTACTCAGAATATAGGTTTAAAAAGGCATATTCGTATACATACAAATGAGAGACCTTATAAATGCGAAATATGTGACAAAGCATTTACTCGAAGTGGACAATTAAAAGATCATATTCGTATACATACAAATGAGAGACCTTATAAATGCGAAATATGTGAGAAAACGTTTACTCAAAGAGGAAGCTTAAAAACACATATGCGTTCTCATTCAAATGAAAAACCTTATAAATGCGAAATATGTGACAAAGCATTTACTCAAAATGTACATTTAAAAGATCATATTCGTATACATACAAATGAGAGACCTTATAAATGCGAAATATGTGACAAAGCATTTACTCGAAGTGGAGATTTAAAAAAACATATACGTACTCATACAAATGAGAGACCTTATAAATGCGAAATATGTGAGAAAACGTTTACTCAAAGAGGAAGCTTAAAAACACATATGCGTTCTCATTCAAATGAAAAACCTTATAAATGCGAAATATGTGACAAAGCATTTACTCGAAGTGGACATTTAAAAGGGCATATTCGTATACATACAAATGAGAGACTTTAGAAATGCGAAATATGTGAGAAAACTTTTAAGGAAAGAGGAAGCTTAAAAAGACATATCCGTTTTCATGCAAGGGAGAAACCTGATGAATGCAAAATAGAAAAACTTTTCCACAAAGTAGAAATTAAAAAGAAAGATATTCGTATTCATAGTGTAACGATTTTGTAGTTCTCTTTTTATTAATTTTTAAATATTGTTATGCCCCGTTCAGACTGCTATTTATGTTTATGTTTTAGCGCAGACCTAGTGGTTCTGAACCAAATCACATGTAAGCTTATGGGAATATTCTGTAGATGCGCGGATTTTGTTTCATTAGCAAATTTTGTTTCATCGCTGCCAAAGTCTGATCTGGCCAAAGTTTCTTAACTAAAATTTACTTATGTTTTAAAAACAGCCAATCAGATCTTACTCAAACGAGATAGCGTTGTATATCTGTTTTCATGAAAGAAACGTCAAATTTATAATATGTAAATGAACAGTTTGGAAGATAAAATAAATGTTATTTTGAAAACGCGTATTTAATATAATAAAATAACATTCATTTTAGACACATCAGAAGAAAAATTTGCAAAAACAAGGAAGATAGCGAATTAATCGTATAAACTTGTAAAGTTATGTTTATGTTCTATACAATTCTAAATGTTCTGTTTCGTATTCGTATTTTTCAAATGATTGTGCAGGTCTTATTTTGTATAATCATAAAATTTAACACAATAAAAAACAACTTAAACTGTAAAAAAACAAAAACTGTACTGCATACATACATACCTACAAACACAATCACGCCATATATCCAAATGGGTGTGGCACAAACTTTTTACATTATCCCGAAATTGGTCAAACTCTTGAGCTTGTGCATAAAATTAAAGCGGTACTCAGAATGACACTTTCTGTACAATAATGTTTTTTAATTTCTATAAAAATCAATATGAATTTGAAAATTTATAACACACCATGAAATGACAATAAACTTTGTTTATGCGTTCCTAATATAATTTATATTAATTTTATTATTATTAAATATGTAAAATATATTAAATATTATTTGTAATAAAATTGAAATTAATAAATAAATCAACATTATTATGAAATATGTATTGATAAGTTATTTTGACCTTATTTAATAATATGAATAAAATTATTTTTTTTTTAATTTCTTTAAATTGGGTCTAATCATGTAAGTGAAGTCAATAAATATTGAATGATGCTTATTGATCTTAACTGCAGAATTAATACTAAACTTAATTTTTCAATTTTTTTTTCTTTTGTTTGAATTTCATTTAGACAAACAGCTAAAGAAGCTATATATTTTCAAAATTAAATTTGATGCGTTTAGTAAAATAAAAATTGAAGTTGGTATAGTCGTATGGTAATAGTGGATGGTGTATGTAGGAAGTTGGTATTGCATTTTAGTGATATTTCTGTCAAATGATATATAAATGTATAGGAAGGCGATAGTAAAAGAATGGAAAACAATAAAGAAAGAAAAGGATATGAAAAAAGTGATCATGATAACAAGTAAAAAATTAATTATTAATTTTATAAAAATATAGTGTGTGTGTGTGTGTGTGTGTAGATGCAAGAAAAAGCATTATATTATATATGCAGTAAAAAATTTCTTTTATATGAAAAATAAATTATGGTTCTCAAAAGAACCGATGATTGATTTTATATGTATAAAATTTCTTCTTTTTATGCCAACACTGTATTTTGTTAACATTACATAAATTATATGATTGCTAGGAGAATCTTTTGTGAAAATTTGAGTAAAATCGGTTAAATAATATGGTCATAATATATTTTTAAAAAATTTAGTAATTTTTTTCTCGGAAAGTTGGCAACACTAGATATTAATAAAATTATATAATTAATGGAAGCATTAGGGATATCTTTTCTGAAAATTTGATCACAATCGGATAAGTAATGTAGCCGCAATGAATTTTTAAAAACTTTAGTAATTTTTCTCTCGGAAAGTTGGCATTACTGGAAAAAACCAAAACCACATGACCATCTTGGGCACTAGACAAATTTATCCTGAAAATTTCATTAAAATTGGTGAACCGTCTAGGAGGAGTTGCGGCCACAAAATTTTGTCTTACGACCGAGCGAGCTGACGACGCACATCCATACACCCACATAAACTAAGTTCATATTCGTCATCTAGAGGATATATGAAGGATTTCTATACACAATTTTTGTTTTGAAAATGTTACAGACACCGTACGCGCACGCTATACCACTTTTTCCTTGCAGTCAAAGTGGTAATAAACGGCCGATATTTGTAGGCCAAGGGGAATGAAATAGAATACTTCAGCTAACGATATTAATTCACTCTTGTTTAATAAATTAATTTTGTTTCTAAAACTTTCGAAAATAATTCAAGTGCTGAATTATCATCAAGTGAATCTATTCTACTGTATTTATATTTTCAAAATCGGACATCTGTGACGTGGTTAAAATTTTCAATTTATTATTTTTAGCATTGTCGTCAAATTCGTCAATTGTGAAATAATCAAGGAGACTAACTGCCTCTGTGTGCGGGACATTATCAAAAATAAACAAGACCGCGGAGTTTCTTGAAAATACTACTTATAAACTTCACTAATAATTCGGGAATGATCCGTAGCGAAATCACGAAATGATTCATTGAATGCGTTTTGATTTTCGGCATTTAACCAAACTGTATTGCAATTATAATCTTGTTCTTGTTTCTATATATAATACCGTGCTTAATTCGGTTTTGCCATAACCTGCTGGTCCGCAAATTACTACAATAGTACTCTCTTCAAATTTACTATCCATTTCATGCAGCCTCTCTTCTCGGCCAACAAATGATGAATGAAGTTGGCTTAAAAATATTGTACGAAATTGGTCGGCTTATATGTCTTTTTTCAAATTTACTTTTACCATTTGCATTCATATAAAAATTCTCTATGCCTGAGTTTGTACCACCACTAATATTTACCAAATTTTTCGCTTGATAATTATTCTAAAATATATTTATTACATTAATTTCAAGCCTAATAAGTTTACAATAATTTTAAATTACTTATTAAAAATAAATATGTAAAAATAATTCTAAAAAATGTTATTAAAAAAAATACTTTGAGTATAATAAAATTATAATTATAATTATAAAATATTATTGATTTAATATATATTGTAGCGGCTCTTATTTTTGCAAGTTTTGAATTTCAAGGAGTGCGCCCTCCCCAAAATTGTTGTAAATTGTGCAAAAACTATAGTTTTAAGCGTTTTGGCTCAAAATTTTGTGAATGATCCATGCCCCAAAACAACTGAAGTTCGAAAAATTGTTTTTCTCTGATTTTTTTAGTACTTAGAATTTAATTGAAATAATTTTAAACATCAAAATTATTAAAGTACATCACATTCGGAAACAGTCGTAATTTTTTGGCGTTTGTAAGGAAAAAACGTTTCTTTCCAGATTATATAAAGAAATACGACGGTTTCCAATAAAGTTACATCGATTTAAAATTTGGACAATTTTGATAAAAATTAAGTATTATACATTTAAGTATATTTTAAAACGCTATAACTTCTTTATTTTTCATCCAAAATACATGATTTTTTAGCACATTTTAAAGAAAATTTCAATGTACTTTCATAATTTTGACATTTAAAACCATTTAAATTAAGTTCTAATTGTCCCAGAAGTGGTTAAACGCTAGACTATTTTTCGAACTTCAGTTGTCTTGAGACACCTTGTTATTCACAAAATTTTGAGCTACAACGATTCAAATTTTGGTTTTTGCACAATTTCCAAAAACTTTAGAAGGTGCACTCCTTGAAATTTGAAACTTGCTAAAAGAAGGACCACTATAATATATATATTTTATACATGAAAATTGTCTTATAAATTTGGGGTGCGTCTTATCATCCGTTGCGTCTCTTCTTCAAAAAATACGGTAAATACTTTTCAAGTAGTGTTTGCATTTATACAAAGTATTTAATATTTTGTATTTAAATACTTTTTAAAAGTATTTTAAACGACTCTGATAGTACTAATTAAAAAATACTGACAGTAATGTTGATTGTGTAAAGTTTGCTTGCTATGCTTCTGTTTATTTTAATAATCTATTGTTTAAATTAATTTATGAAATTTAATAAACGAATAAAGTTATTCCAATACACATAGATAATAAAACAGTTAAAAAAAATGAAACAACAAAAAAATGAAACAACTTTACGTATTAAAAAATAGCAGAAATAATTATTATTTTTAGATAAGTATATTTTAATAAAAATTAAGTAAATTTTCTTTGTAACTGGAGGTCACTTAAAGCTTTTTTCACTTCAAAGTTGTAGTAGGCACTAGAGATTGTCATTTTTGAGAAAATCTTTATCCGATCCGAATCCGATCGGTATCCGAATATTTTTATGCAAATCCAAACCGTATCCGATCCAAATCCGAACTGTATCCGCGTTGTATCCCAACTTATCCGAATAGCATCCAAACTATATTCGATCCGCCTATGTACCTATATTCTCAGTAAGTTATTTTAGGTACAATTTGACTGACCCTGACGCCCAAATTGGCGGCGAGGCAGTCATCCAGATGGTTTGCGTGATTTGGGTATAGCTGCCTGCAATTTCAGGATTTTATATTTAAATGAACATTACTTTTAATTGAATTGTTCAATCATAGAGTGCGCTCTGCCGTTCCCGTTATTTGACAAATTTCATTTTAGATATCAGCTGTTCTTGTTTATTCTATTTATAAACTTGTCGTTTTAAAACACAAATCTAACATAAAACATTCGAAATTAACGTGTAAACTTTCACGATCATACAATTTCAAAGCGCATGTGCGGATCAGAAATTCTTCATAAAATCCTGGGATGTGTCGAATACGTTCGGAACTAATTCCGAATGAAATAATTGTGTTCCGCAAACGAAGAACTTTTTGTTCAGAACATGTAATTTTCTTACCGCTAACGATGGAATTTACATTGCGCATGCGTACTTGTTCGGAACTAGTTCGGAATGTGTTCCGCGAATAAAGCTATTATTAGTTTTATTATTATGGCTATTTAAAATTTGTAATTACAATACAGAAATTTTTTATTCATCGTATTCATATCCTATTATATTCATATTTTAACAGTTCCTGTATTTCTAAAACATTTCAATGATTGAGTTTAATATTTTTTTCCTATTGTATGTATAACTTTAATGTTTTCATTGGAAAAACTATCGTTAGTTTCTATTAAATGGTTTTCAACAATACAATAAAAATAGTAATAAAGTAATAAACAAAATATATAGTTTTCAATGACTAATCTAATATACAAAATGTTTACGGAAACTGTGTCACTATTTTCTTTTTCTATTTGAAGAGATACAATGTCCATTTAATTAGACACACATTAGAAAAAAGAAGAACCAATTTAACACCTTCTAATCTAAAAAAAATAGTATTTTTACATTACAATTTAGATTAAGCTGGAACTAAATTTTAAAATTTAAGTTTTATTATACTATTATAGTAAAAATTATATATATATATATATATATATATATATATATATATATATATATATATATATATATATATATATATATATATATTGTAAACCACAAAGCAAGTATTATTATTATTTTTAATTTGGATTTGATTTTTTATTTTCTAAAATAATTTTTTTGTATTCATCTTTCATATATTTCTTATTTATGTATAGTACAGATTTTTAACAAAAAAATAAAATCAAAGTAAGCTATAAATATAATTATTAAAATTATAATTTTTAATTTCGGTTGAATGATAAAATTTTGTATCACACCCCTATGGGTACATAGCGTGATTGTGTATGTATTATATATATATGTATGTTTGAATAAATTTTAAGTATTAAAATTACAATTAGTATTATTTTCAATGTATAATTTAAAATAATTTATTTATGCAGTAAACAAACAAAAGTATTGTATATTTTCATTATATACATATACCTATACCGGGTGTAGAAATGAAATGTGAACCATAGGGATTTCAATGTTATTTTTTAAATGCGGCTGTATCTCTTTCCCTATTGACTTTAGAGCAAATATTTAAATACAAAACTTGTTCAAAATGTGAAAATGCATGGTATAAAGTTATTTTTTTTACATAAATATTAATATTTTACGATATACAGGGTTAACCACTAAACCTGTTTTACTTTAAACGGTATTCCTAATGTGCAAAACAATCGATATTGAAGTAAAGAAAATCCTCGATTAGTACTGACAACACATACACAGTTTCCCCAAAAAATTAATGTGTGGGTAGGTATTTTTGTTATGCACATTATTGGATCGTTTTTCATTGACGGTAATTTGAATGCAGAAAAATATTTGGAACTTCTGCAAAATCAAATTGGACCGAAATTGGATGTAAAATCAAGGGAAAATAGAACTATTTGGTATCAACAAGACGGATGTTCTGCACATTATGAAAAAAATATAAAATTATACTTAGACGAATGCTTTCCAAAATGACTTTTTCCTATGGCCATATTTAATAGAAAAAATTTATAAACATGATGTTCCAAATATTGAAACTTTAAAAAATTTAATTGTAAGAGAATGTGAAACTCTTACACAGAGACAATTAAGTAATGTTCGTCATTCATTTTATAATAGGTTAGGATATTGCTTAGCAGCAAATGGAGATTTATTTGAACATTTGTTATAAATTAATAAATAAGTACATAATTTGTTTAAATAAGATTTTTTGAAATAAACATAAAATTTTATTTTATTTGGGAATTTTTTAAATGAAAAACGAAATTGGCCAAATTTACATTTTTGCTTACATCTAGTCACCAATGCATTTTTTCGAAAAAACAAAAGCATTTCTAAATTCATCCCTTAGTGAGGCTACTTTTATCTAATTTAACGAAAATCGTATCTCTTATAGTTTCGGAGATCCCAATGTTATGGCTCATTTTTTAATGGTTAACCCTGTATATCGTAAAATATTAATATTTATGTAAGAAAATTGACTTATACCATGCATTTTCACATTTTGAACAGATTTTGTATTTAAATATTTGCTCTAAAGTCAATAGGGAAAGAGATACAGCCGTATTTAAAAAATAACATTGAAATCCCTATGGTTCACATTTCATTTCTACACCCGGTATATTAATAATTAAGAAAAAAACTTATTTAAATGTAATTCGTATCCAAATTGCAAATGAACGGTACTCGAATTGTATCAGAACTCGAATTGTATCAGAACCATATCTCTGTATTCAATTCGTATTCACACTACATCTGACCCGATATCCGAAAATATTGTATCCGATCCGATCCGATCCATATCCGACTTCGGATCGGATATTTTCGGATTGGATTTTGATTTCGGATATTTTTCTCCACCTTTATTGCATAGCGAACATCAGCTGAAAATACTTCTAATATAGAACTCCATATAGTAAAATCTATTTGTCTATTTTTCCCTCTACTTTCATGAATCTTGTCAAACTGCCTCACAGATAGCTTTTGGGTTGGAATTGGCCTAGATTTCCTTTTTTAACAACCGTTCTGACACTACTTTAAATACAATTGATTAACTAAGAAACTTATCAAATACTTACTTTGATGAGAAACCGAGATAAAAAATAAACGGAACAGACATTCATACACGATGTCACTTTTTTCCCTATTGTTAACATTTGCTAGGAATGTAAATGTTTCCAAAGAAGCCCGGTTGCGTACATACAATGCTGTTTTGGTGCCTACGTTGCACTGTACGGTAATGAAGTTGGGTTTGTCTGCAAAAGCATAAAAGAAAAATGACTGCTGTAAAAATGAGATTTTTTACGTGGAGGGTATGTGGTGTAAATAGGAGGAATCGAGGGTACGAAATAGATTAATGTATGATGAGTGTGAAATTAGAAAAAAGTGTTGTTACGAAAGTTGCTTGTTTAGATAGGAATGTTTGGAGGAGATTGATTTCGGGACAATGTATTTATGTTAACGCTTTTTTTTTCACACTTGTTTTGCAAGTCTATATTTTTTGGAAGAAAATGCATTGATATAAGTAAGTGTCTGTGCTAGCGTAGTTTTTTTACACTGAGGTACAGAAACAATAACTTTTTGACTTACTCGTCATTTTATGCAATTGCTTTACTAGGTTATATAAAAGCCAGCATGTAAATTAACTACAAATTTTGTCAATTAGCTCATTCCATTCATATCAGACGGAAAGAAAATATTCAATTAGTTAATCAATATTTTTCGAAACTTTATTGATATTCAAATATAAGCACTACAAATTTAAAATATTATTAATATTATGATAATAACACTACTATTTACGACTGTATAATAATTATCATTAGGTGATTGCGTTAAATAATTTTAGATTAATCACCGTAACCAAATCAAAAAGAAATTAAAGATCATTTCAAACTAAAATTTATATACATTTTTTTAAATATACAAAGCAAAATTATTTTCAATAATTATACAACGTGTTTCATGTAAGCGTAGTGGCATTTAATTTCTGATTTTTAAATCGAATACAACATGAATATGTGCCTTGTTTCATTTGCCTATATTTATTTAAATTTTCAATTAAAAAAGACTGTTAATTTTAAATTGAAAAAATCGTAAACGCGATTAAGCTAAAGTTGATTGTCTGGGTATTAGAATAATTGATGAAAACTAATTTCTGTTTAAATGGAATCGAACATAAGCCGTCATCACAAATTAACCAGATTGGTTTTTGTTAACCGAGCTAAATTAACCTTCGACAAGCCGACATCGAACGGCACCGCGTGATACCGACATGGGTATATTATACCCATTAAAAATAGCTTTAAAAATATAAAAATTGGTAAAAAGAACATTCGTTTCATTATTATAAATATAGGAGTAAAGTTTTATTACCTAAAACTGCACAATGAGGCCAAAAATTCATCTTATATTATTGCATGAATAGTAACAGACCGTCCCGCTGTTCAAGTTCTACTGAACACTGAAAACAAAGTTTGTCTCTGTGTATATGCTTAGAGAATAACTAACCAAGTGATGCGCGCGCAGCCGTAATAAATACGTATGCATGTTCATTATATTATTAAATTTGACGATTATTTGACATTGGAAAGTATTTCTGGGATTGATATTAGTGTATATTTAATATAAACGAGTTGCTAGATACAATAAATTAATATTTGAACTAGGTATATTATACCCATATCCGATACGGGAAGGTTAAATTAACTAAACTAAACTATATTAAATTTGTTGGAATATATTGTGATGTATATTGTTTCTAATATAATTTTTTGTTGAATTAATTATTTATTATTATTATTATATAAATATTACAATAATAAAAGTTTCAGATTTAATAAATTTAACATTTGAATCTTAACCAGAACAAATTAACCAGATAGTTCGTACAGACGATTATTGTTAAAATTCGCTGACATGGTAATATCTATCTCTTTAACTGAATGTGAAACTTAAAAAAGTTTAGATTTCACTTACAATTTGATTTAGTAGGTACATATGGCACAACATTCTTTCGTACATGAGACAAAAATTTAATTTTAAATGGTAGCTCTTTTTGCATAACTTATCTTTGTAGTATAGCAACGTGATTTTCAATTGTAAGTAACACATTCTACATAAAATTATTATTTATTTAATTAACAAAAGAATATTTTAATAAATCTATTCGTAATTGACTATTAATTTATTTAAACAAAATTTCAAATGTGTCAAAGAATAAACAACAATTGTAATTAAAATACTTTATTTAATTATACTTTTTAATAAATGTACATGTATTATTATTATTGTTTTCAATTGGTTTGGATACGTATATGTCGTTTTAAACTGGAAAATTGATTAAAAGCTATATTACATATTTTACATTTAAATGGGTTTTCATTTGTATGAATACGCAGATGTCGTTTCAAATTGAAAGATTGCATGAAAACTTTATTACATGTTTCACATTTATATGGTTTTTCATTCGTATGAATACGAATATGTTGTTTCAGACCGGAAGAGTGATGAAAAATTCTATCACATGTTTCACATTTATATGGTTTTTCATTCGTATGAATATAAATATGTCTTTTCAGACTGGAACGATGTTTATAAGCCTTATTACATGTTTCACATTGAAATGGTTTTTCATTTGTATGAATACGCATATGCTTTTTTAAATCTAATTTGGAAGCAGTAGCTCTGCCACATATCGCACACTGATACGCTTTATCCAGCTTTTTACCTGTGCGAGTACGCTTATGTCTCGTTAAATTTGATCTATGATTAGTAATATTTACATTCGAAGAATTTTCTCGTATTTCGCTTCTTTTTGATACTTCATCAACATTTTTCACATATTCTTTATTTATTGCTTTAGCTAACCATTCTAGTTTCAAGTCATATTTCACTTTGTAACCATTAGCTGCGTCACATTCAACAAAATCAAAGCCAGTAAAATGCCTTGAATTTTTAGGTAAATCAACAACAATTTCATTTTCAAAGTCATCTTCCTCAATTTTAATATCTTTTACATCGGTAAATTCATTTTCGTTATTCATATTAATTGAATCACTGTGATCTCGTGTTGTAGTAAATTCACTAGTGTCTTCATTATATACACGTTTCAATTCATAGAAAGGTCTAAGCGAACAATTATGTTCTAATTTTATCTCTTTACCTCTTTGACCGGTTTGTATATCATTAGCTGAATCATTGTAAATTTCTTCAATGTTTTCGTTTTTAAGATTTGCAAGAATATTTCTAATTTCTTCTTCTACTTCTATATCATTTTGAAAATTTGCTTTATCAGATTCGGAATTATCATTGGCATTATCATGAACATTATATTTCTCATTAGTTTCTTCATTTAAAAATCCACTTTCTTTCTCAGCTTTCACAGTTACACTATTATTCAAATTCACTTCACTATTCCAATACGATTCTTCTAATTTTATTACTTTGATTAAAATTTCTCGATTATTAGGTGGTTGTGCCTGTTGTCCATTTTGTAATTGTTCTAAATATCGTTGAAATATTGCTTGAGATTCGGAACATTTGTTTATAAATTTGTAAGATATATTCATTTCGGTGATGCAGTTCGAACATATGCCATCTGGTAAATTAGCATTACTTTCCAGCTAAGAAATAAGTATAATCAAATTAAAATATATATCTACGTAATAACAACTACATAACCTTATTTATTATACTTACAATTCCCGATGCAATGCTATTTAATTTCTGGAAAAATGATAAATTATCCGAATCAATATGATGCAATGTTGTGATGATATTCTCGTAGCTTCTACATAAGCGGCACAAGTTGATTAATTTAAACATGTTTTACGACAAATACTATTTTGCACTAAAGAAGTCAGTTAGAAAAATGACAGAAAATCCAGTTGGCCAGATGAATTTTGCGTACAATATGTAGTATAAGAAGAAGAATAAATAGCAGCGTATTTTCTGCTTATACACAATATTTAATTTTGAAAATGTTTCATCAATTGCTAGTTGATCTAGCTTCCAGCTGTTTGTCCAAATGAAATTCAAACAGAAGAAAAAAAGTTATAAAAATTAAGTTTAGTATTCATTCTATAGCTAAGGTCAAAAAAGTAAGAATGAAGTAATTGGTAGCCACCAATCACACACCAGCTAAAAATCCTACTTCATTCAATAAATTTATAGAGATTAGTACATGACAAAATTAAAAATTAAAATGTCATTGTTCCTGAACTATTCATTTCACATTGTGATAGTAAAATAGATCGTTTATATAAATTTCGAATGCATCTGTATATAAAGCTAAATATTGAGTGTAGAATGGTGTACAGGCGCAGCATTACAGCAGCTGTCACATTTACAATTCCCCCTCCAGTATTACTGTGGATGCATTCAACAAAAGTTTGCTGATATTTATTCTTCTTCTTTTTATACTAGAAACATTACACAAAATTCATCTGGCCAATTAGATTTCTGTCAGATTTTTGTAAGCTAACCTCTAATACTGTCAAATACAATTATTATATGTTTTACTAATTGTAAAAAGCTTTTTTGGTAGAAAAATAATTTTAATCATGAATAGATTAATGCAACATTGTCAATTAGTACAAGTGATAAAAATGTATTGTTCACTATACTTGATCTGGATTCAGATGGCAAATGTTTCGTAGATAAATTGGAAGCAATTATGCCAGAAATTGTAACAATGAAATAATTTGTTTTGATTGTAATATACATTATTGTTTCTGAATCTATTTTTGTTATTTTAGGTAGATTGCAAGATCAAATTACCGAACGGTATTTGTACAATTTGCGCTGTTCGATTGACTGATGCTTATAAATTTATAAAACAATGTTTCGATTCTCAAATAATATTAAAACAACATTTAAACGAAGAACTTTGTCAATTATGTGCTAATATAACATTTACTTTAACTTAAATGGATTCGGATAACATATTGTTATCGTACAAATTGGAAACCGTTGCATCGGAAATTGTAAGTAAAATACTAGTTTTAACCAGGTCAAGTAATAATTTATTTATTGTCTATTTCATAAGTTTTGAGAACAGTCAACATTTAACCTAATCTAATGTAGAGTGTTTTAAATTTCATTATTTTTGTTGGTTTTGTTTAATTGAAATATATATAAAATAAGTTTTATATATAAAGCAATTGTTGTATTAGGATTTATTTGTTACACTATAACCAAGTAACGTACTCACATAGCTTATAGTGGGATTTAAATATCTCAAATACACCAAATACTAGTTAAATATCATAGGGACTTTGTGTTATTAGTAGAAATATATTTCTTTATTAACCTCTTGTCAAACCGGAGATTTTTATTATATGTAATTTTAATTTATATTTTTATCTGGAATGTACTGAAAGATTATCGGATTGTATTTATTCAGTATGTTCTGTTCGATTAAATGAAACGTATAAAATTGTAGAAAAATGTTTTAAATCACAAGAAATTTTAAAGCGATATGCAAAATAACAATCGCAAAATAGTAAAGTTATGAAAAATGAAATTAAAAATGAAAGCGAAATTAAAGAAGAGAATATTGATAAAGAATACATTAAACTAGATTTGGAAACTGATATAAACATTAAAGTTGAAGAAAGTTTAGAATCACAAAATAATACAAATTTTGATGCTGTTTGTATGAAAGAAGAAGCTATTAATGAAGAGAACATTGAAGTAGATTTGGAAAATGATACAAATGTTAAATGTGAAGAAAGTTTGAAATCAGAATCTTTAGATGAAACCGACATAAAACTTCAAATAAAAATAATATTTTTAGCTCGAAAGAAAATGATAAATCTGTAAAGAAAAGTGAAGGATTACATAAATGTAAAGTATGTGAAATAGCATTTATTAAAAATGGAAATTTAATAAATCATTCTCGAACTCATACAAAGAACAGACATTATAAATGTGAAATATGTGAAAAAGCATTTACTCGAAGTGGAGATTGTGGAGAGAAATTGTATATTCGTGTACATACAAAGGAGAAATCTTATAAGTGCGAAATATGTGAGAAAACTTTTACTAAAAGTAGAAATTTAGGAAAACATTTCCGTTCTCATACAAAGTAAAAACCTTACATATTTGTACACATACAAGTGAAAAACCTTTTAAATGCAAAATATGTGAAAGAACTTTAATGTGGAGTGGTCATTTAAAGAAACATGTTCGGTCTCATGCAAAGAAGAAACCTAATGAATGCGAAATAGAAAACTTTTTCTCAGAGTAGAAATTAAAACCATATTCGTTTTTATTTAATTTTTATAGTTCTCTTTTTACTAATGATTAATTTTTAAATTATGTTAAGCCTCATTTAGACTGTTCTTTCGCTAGCGAAATCAGTGTTATGTTTTAGCGCAGAGCACGAAGTATAATATAGAAGGAGTGCGAACTTCGTATAACGCCGTATAGAGACGAATGGCAGCGAAGTTGTGTCGAGAAAGAGTGACAACTGAGTAGAGAGAGATAACACATAGTGTCTGACTGTGTACCAGAACTAGCTTTGCCGGTGTCGTTATTTTGTGTTTTTTATATAATTTTTATAAAATATGAAACGTGAAATGGGTAAAAGGTGCTTTGTTCCACGCTGTCGTAGTGGTTATGACAATAATAAGGAAAAGGTAACAGTATTTTCGGTGCCTAAGAACCAGGAAATGCTTGAAAAATGGAGAAAACAGATTCCTCGAAAAGATAAAATATTGGGAATAAAATATTATGTTTGCGAAAAACACTTTTGCGAAGAAGACATTGTAAGGTCTTGGAGTGATGGAATAAATACAGTAAGTAAAAAATGTTGTTATTTAAACTTGTATATAAACTTAACCCAGTTTTGTAAGTGACAAGATTTGAAAGATGCTACTTCGTTTTTGTATGATTATTTTAGGTTCATTTAAATCGTTATAGATTAAAAAACGATGCAGTTACCTAGCATTTTTCCAAACTGCCCAAAATATATGACTAAAATTATAAAAAAGAGAAGAATTATTAAGAAACATGAACTTTCCACTCCTGCACAAGCAGCAGCGAGCGAAACACAAATTGTATCAGGTATTTAGTATATAAATATTTATTTATATACTTATTTTTATATTTTGTGTAATAAAATAAAAATTTTGTTTTGTGATTGTAGAAATAACGACTCAAAATGTGCAAAACGCCACGAACATGCATGGTTTTGAACAATCTGAACTGGAATCCTCCGAACAGGAAAATGTATCAAACAATGATACAACCCAATTATTGCTATTTGCTAAAGAAAACTGACTGTAACTTGTGCAGAGAAGGTTTAAAAACCGACCTTGTAAATACCCCTCAAGCATATTTAACGAATTTAAAAAATAGAGGTTTCTTAGTATATCCAAACACTAATATATTTAATTTTTGCATGTATGCAGAAAAAATTATTATGAAATTTATACAAACGGATCAGGTATACCAAGAAACAATTTTGGTTATTTTAGAAAATTATAAATTTGAATTCCCATGTACTGAACATAAAATAATAATATTTTCATATATTATTCACGAATTTATTGTTATGAGGATCAGGCAATATAATCATATGCAGCAAAAAAATATGAAATCAAAATGTAAAGATTTTAGAAAAAAAACAAAATTATGTTCTTCATAAACATATATATTTTTTAGTATTTAGAATATATTAACAATTATAACATATGATTTTATAATTATGACAAATAATTATAGATAATAATTATTATTGATACTTTGTTTAATTTTCCACTTTTGACTCTCAACTCTCCACTTTCCTCATTTTTAGTTATTTGGTTTTTTGTAATGTACCTACATACTGTTGTAAATGAATTAAATGTATATTAGCAGTTTTAATAAATATATAAGAATATTATTTTAAAATATTTATTTACCTCCATGAATGTTATAAATAAAAAATTAATATACTATAAGGATGATCACCTACCTAGAAGAAATACAAGACACTATATGCTATCTCTCTCTAACATTGTCTGCCTCTTTTTAAAGCACATTTTAGTAGCCATGTTTCTGAACGAGTGCGCACTCCTTCTATATTATACTTCGTGGCGCAGAGCTAGTGGTTCTGAAACAAACAACATGTGATCTTATATGGATTTAGTTTCTTATATGCACGGATTTAGTTTTATTAGCAAATTTTGTTTCATCGCAGCCAAAGTTTTAATTAAAATTCGCTTATGTTTTAAGAACGGTCAATTAGATTTCACAGTAACATGAGATAGCGTTGTATATCTGTTTTTATGAAAAAAAATGTCAAATTTATAATATGTAAATGAGCAGTTTGAAAAATAAAATTAATATTATTCTTAAAACGCGCATTTAATATACTAAAATAACATTCATTTTTTAGACACATTATATAGAAGAAAAATTAACGAAAACAAAGTAGATGGCTAATTCATCTAATAAACCTGTAAAATTATATTTATGTCCACACTATTCTAAATGTTCTGTTTTGCATTCGTATTTTTTAAATGATTGTACAGGTCTTATCTTGTATAATCATAAATTTTTCGTCAGATATATTTAAACAAAACAACTTAAAACTGTCATAAAAAAACTCTACTGAAGATAACTAAAAATTGTCCTTTAAATTTAGTCAAATATTTATTGTTTATGTAATGTAGATTGTAAAAATATATGAAAAGTATACATTTTCATACATATTACATAAAAACAAATAAGGAAATGTTTTTTTTTACTTAATCATATTAATTAATATACAGGTATGTCATAAGATAAAAATATTATATATAAAATATTTAAATAATATCAATCAAATAAGTTGTTTGATATTTATAAACTTTATTTATTAATAATGCTTAATATTACAAAAATATTAATATAAACATTATTCTACTAATATTCAGTTCTAATATAAATACAGTTATTAAATTATTGATTTTAAAAAAGGCACCATTTTTATATAATAATGTCGATTTCGTTCTATTGTGAAAGTTATGGATTAAGTTAGATTATGTACTTGTATTTTAAAATAATGATATAAGCTTAATTGATTGAACTCTATGTTCATGCAGCGGTAATTGATTCAATATGTGATTGTCTAATAATAAATAAATATTTGAATTACGGATTCATTAATATATTGATAATATTTTCTTGACCTAGTACTTTGTTGCTAATTCCCAAATTGCAATTCCAAATTATTCTTCATCAGCTTTACGTAATGCAATAACCGACGATACTGTATATATTAACCATCCTTTGTCTTCCTTTCTAATAATTTTGAATTTGTACTACAGTGATGTACCTCGGTATACGTCTGCTTTAGAATACGTCCAATTCGGAATACGTTCTGTTTGGGTGAAAAAAAATTTGCTCGGTATACGACTTTTGTACGGTAAGTAATATTATGATATCTACACTATTCACGAATTTATATTGACTTCATTTGGTTTAAAACTATGTAATTTCTGATGGGGAGAGTCCTGCCCTTTTAGTGTACCAGACCTGCGTGGAGCCACAGTCTATATAACTTTGTTAAGTTTCTTCTGATTTTCATTTTTAAATAAAATTTTATTATTTTTATTAATCATGAATTGCAAAAAGGCAAACGAAAACCAACAGAAAACTAAATAATTATTTTACAATCCAATTAATATACCATATCAAGAGGAGTTTTTTTTTTACATGAAAACGGATTAATCATTTTTACATTATTTCTTATGGGAAATGTTGGTTTGGTATACGTCCTATTTGGTATAAGTCCAAACATCAGGAACGAATTAAGGTCGTATAGCGAAGTTCCACTGTGTTATACTCTTCTAGAACGCCCAAACATATGGACATTTCCATATCTGAAACATAAGTTGTTAAGTGCCATACATAACTATAACATTATGTTCCTCTAGTGGTTCAATAAAATACTTCGAATGGCAATAGAAATGTAACTAGTTTGGTGTGTACTTTGTTTGTCTTGTCGATTTAAATAATATATCTTTTTCTATTTATGAAATACGTGGTACCATAAAAATATATGAATATGTCTGTTTGTTTTTCTATTGATAACTGTTTACAAGCAGCTGCTAAGTATTTGGAAAAATACTTTTTAAATCATTTCCAAAGGATAATATACTATTAATTCATACACAAAGAAAAATACATTGTTATGCACGTATTGCTAAGATTTTTATAATAGCAACATTTTATTATGCAATAATATCAGTTTTGTCAATATAAAAATGTTAGATATTAGGTGCAATTATATATTTATATTAAACCTGATATGTTAAATCAAACTATGTGTATCTGGAAAATAGCAAAATAGATATTGACAAAAAATATGAGTAATTTTAAATGCTATACATATAAATATTCATGATAAATATCGAGAATACATTTTAAAACACACTGGTGCTTCGGATGATATGTATATAATTTGTACTGTAATATAAATTATACCTAACATTTTTTAATACGCGTCACCTTCCATGTTGATACAAGTCAGTTCTTGTGCATCATTCAACGTAAACAGAAAGTAAGTTAAATATCTATTAAATATTTAATTAAAATGGCGGCCGAGGAAAGTAAAAATGTTTTAAAACTGTGGAATTTTGATATATTAATCCCAATTTTTAATAGTATATAATTTTGTAAACATAATTTAATTTGTAAATCACGGTCTATTGTGTAAATTTTTTTTGTGCTAAATGATTCAAGCAGATGTGATATGTAAAACATCTGCGATTATTGTCTATATTTAAAACATTATGTTAGCTGTATAGCTAAAATTATTAGAAGAGAACTAAATCAAAGAAATCATTCTTTTAGTAAGATTAAGAAATTCTGAACAATTTTAATAAGCTATGTCTTTATAAACGGAGTTTGAAAAGTACATGTTGCGTCAAAATTTACATTACATGCTTTTTATTTTATGTGTAAATATTTTTATTAGTTTTGAAAATTTTATTTACATTAAAAATACAAACTTCATATATCTACAACAGTTTACTACATGGCGTATACCTATATACACTATAATAAAATTTAACCAAATATTTTAATTATTTAATTTATACATTAATTTGTATACGATAGATATAATAAAATTAAGAATTTGAGAATTTTTATATTCATATTATGTAATAATTTTTTTAAAATTTATTATATCTGTTATTGAAATGAATTTTTATTTTAAATTAAATACAACAAAGATTTTTAGTAGAAATGTTTATTGTTCTAAGTTCAACAACTATATCGAATGGCATATTGAATAAATTAAAAATAATTATCAGTTTCAAAGCTTTTAGTAATAACTTTTAATAATCTTTAATAGTTTAAATGAAAATACGTTGGAAAATATTTTAATAATTAAGAGATCATTTTTATTTTTTCAAATAATAAAAAACACTTTTTTATAAACAAAAGAGGTAGGAATACGGGTTTTTGCTTTCAATAATCTTTAATAGTTTAAATGAAAATACATTGGAAAATATTTTAATAGTTATAGGTAATTTTCATTTTTTTTCTTCTTATAAATAAATAAAAATCGAGTATACAAGAATTTGTTACGTTAACATATGTTATCTTATTATTATATAATTAAACCACACATAAAAATTATTTAAGTTTTGAATAATAAATTATATTATTATCATATATTATATAGGTACTTCTAATTATTATACCTGTAACTAATTAATAATTATTGCATCAATTGTATGTAGTATGCTTTTTATAAAAGTAGAATTACATGTTTAATGCAAATAAAAACATTTACAAAAATTTAAAAATTAATCACTTGGCACTGAACCAAAAATCGAAAAAAAACCGTTAATTTTGCTGGAACGAAAACTGGAACCGCCCCGATATATATATATATATATATATATATATATATATATATATATATATATATATATATATATATATATATATATATATATATATATGTATATCTGTGTTTGAATATCGCTCTGTTTGCATGATTTTGAAAATGTGGAAATGAAGAATAGCAGTTGGCAGGAGATTGCAAACGCTATGCAAATGTCTGGTAAGTTTTGTATTGTTGTCTTTTGTAAGCGTTATTTACATATTTAATCAAATTTATCAGTTACAGATTGTCAGTGATAATGGAAGACATTGAAGAACTGATCGCTATACGAAAGAAAGACGCAAGCAAAAATCGTTCGGCTCAACATCGCAATCTGAACCAAAATGGAACATTTTTTTTTTAAACGAAGCAGTTTTATATAAAAAGTAAATTTTATTTTGAAAAAATTTATATCTTTTTTATTTTCAAAAAAATCACTCATTGACTATTATTTCAGTTTATATCAGTTTCTATCAGTTTATATTTATAAATTTTAACTACCAATCTTGAGAAAAAAAAAGATTTCAAAAGTCGTTGCCGCTGTATAACGCATTCCATTCAAGTCTTTTCTTTTTAGTCAAATTATTGTTTTTGTTCGAATTAATTAAATAAGCAATAAAATGATTATATCATTTACAAAAAGCAACAAGTTGAAAAACTAATCACTTCAGTTATAAAAATAACTTGTAAAAATTGTTATTGTTTTAATCTTAGAACTTCGACCATGACATCAGTTCATAAACAAATAGAAGTACGTTCTGAATCATGTGCAAGATCAGGCAATTCCAAATCGTTTAGATTTCAATGCGTCCCCGGAACTAACACTTGCCTCGCCACAAACTGAACAAATCGATGTTTCCCAATTTGATATGAATCCAGACATAATTATGGATGAAACTATTACGGTCACACCGTCAACATCCACATGACCTACGTATGCTAGAAACCTACTTTATAATAAATTAAAATAACAACTCAAGTGTCAATCACAATTTCCTTTGTTTTGTTTAAGTTGTTTGTAATTATGACATCGCAGTTGCCATAATTAAGTTTAAATTTACATATTTTTGTAGTTGATTACAAATTGTATTGATGTATCAACAAGAAAAACTGTTATTCGCAATTGAAATTGTTTCTGCAGATGGCATCTGAGATGCCGAAATATTGAACAACTTAAATAAAAACAAATAAACAATATAAAACTAAAATGGTTAAATATTAAATTTTTCTTATAATATTTGCAATGATTTTTATATTTAAAAGGCAACTTCGTTTGCTTCCGAAGTATTTAAGTGGCAATCTGAAATTTAATAGTTGTGTGCATAATTATGATGCTAGAAATGCAGGTAATTATTTTTGTTTTACTAAAAAAAAACTAAAAGTAGCACTGCTAACAATATATTTCACAATGGATTATTTCAATATAATAATTTACAGAAATATATTAAAGATTCAAAAAATTTAAAGCTTTTAAGTTTGAAACATAAAAAAATTACTTTAATAATGTTAATAATTTGATAAATATTGAAAATATTATGCTAAATTTGTAAATTTCCTGTAATTTTATAATTTTGTAAATATAGCCAAAAGCTATATAAAGTTTGACTCCATTTTATTATACTATGCCTGGAAAAACAAATAATTCAAAATTTAAATTTTATAATTTTTGTTATACATTTTTTTGTGGGTGCGAAAAAAAAGCTGATCCATTCAGTGAAATTTTGAATGTTGCCAAAAATATTTCGGATAGTTTGTCTGCTGTCACTCAACAGTGGAGGGGCAAAATAAAATGTTTGCCCAATATCTGGAGAAATCTTTAAATGAGATGAATGAGGAGCGAGGAAAGTAAATCTGCAAAGAAACTGTTGACTTAATAGAAAGTTAAAATATAATAAACCTAATAAAAATAATAGTATAAGTTTTTATAATTTATTTTCCACACACGCGTATTAATTTACATGGTACATAATACGGTTTTAAAGACATCACAATTTAAGTGCGTGAGTGTATCACTCAACAGATTTAAATAAAATTGTTTAGAATATGATGCGACAGTTGTTAATAAACCAGCTCATTTTAAATTGATTATCCATCTAGCAATAATTATCATAGAGTAAATTTGTTTTACACGGTATCAATTTTCCTAGTACCCACAAATATTATATAATTTATATATAATGCAGTGTTGGCAACTTTCAGAGAAACAAATTCGAAAATATTTCAAGTTTTTTATTTAGGCTATACTATTAATCAGAATTCAATCCAATTTATTTATTTGAATTTTTAATATTTTATTTTTATCTACACCATTTATCCGCTTTTAATCAAATTTTCAAGAAAAATTCTCCTGGTACATTCATAACAAATATGTAATTTTATTTAGTACAGTGCTGCCTATTTTATTTAATATTTAATACATTAATTTAATCAAATTTTTAGATTAGCTTCTCCTAATTTCAATAATAAATACATAATTTTATTTTTGCACAGAGTTACTAACCTTAACAAACATATTAAAATTTTATTTTAGCTACATTTTATCCAGTTTTAAACAAATATTTATGCTTGAAAAAATTAAATAATTTAGTTGTTATACAATGTGGCCAATGTGACCAACTCTTGGTGAAAGAATATTTCTATTATTATTGATGAAGATGGTAACGTAATATTAATTTTATGATACGCTTGAAAAAAAAATTATTATTCATATTACTAAATACAGTTAAAACTACGTATGAATACATATTACATAATAATATTGATTTATTTATTAATCTAAATTTTATTATTAATAACATTTAATATATTTTACATATTTAATAATAATAAAAATTTTATAAATTTAAAAATATTTAAAAATTGATTGGGGTAAATGCTGGCATCTTTACATTAGAATATCAGCAAACTGTTATCTTTTTGTTATAATGAAAACTGAAAATTTCGTCACTTCGTCATTTATCGTCATTTCATATTGTGTTATAAATTTCCAAATACATGTTGATTTTTGTAGAAATTAAAAACAATATTTTTAAACAGTAATATTTGTGCATTAATCGCCATTAATTTTATTACGAAGAAGAACTAATTAAACATTAGTTACAATTTAAATAAATATTATTTATTACAATATTGTACATAAAGTCTCATTCAGACTACCGTTTTAGTTCTACGCACAAGCACAAAAGTTTGACCAGTCCACAAACGCTTGGTGTAAATACTATAAATGTGTCAAATGTTTGGATTGGTAAAATTCTTGTGCTTTTGCGAAAAACTAAAACGCCAGTCTGAATGAGACTTAACATTTAAATCTTCTTTAAGATAATAATCATGCTGCCAAAACAGTTTTACGATTTAGTTTTCGTTTCACGATTTAGCACAGCGCAAAAACTTGATCATTATTCACATTGCCAGTCTGTCTTGATGAATTTTTAGTTACGCCTGCGCAGTGATGACAATTTAAATGTTGAAATTTATTTTTGACTTTACTGTTTACGTTGTTTACATTCCAAAGAGTTTTTGATTACATTCAGTACAGTTTTTTTTCTACAGTTTAAATTGTTTTGCGTTAAATATGTTTGAAGAAGAATTTATGATTATACAAAATAAGACCTGTACAATCATTTCAAAAATACGAATGCGAAACGTAATATTTTAAATTGTATACTACATAAATGAAATTTTGTAAGTTTATACGATAAATTTGTCATCTTCAATAATTTTGCAAATTTTTCTTCGGTTTCTAAAATAAATTTGATTTTAGTATATTAAATACGCCTTTTCAAAATGATATTAATTTTATTTTCTAAATTGCTCATTTACATATTATAAATTTAACGTTTCTTTCATAAAAACAAATATACATCGCTATCTCATGTTACTGAAATCTGATTGGCCGTTCTTAAATCATAAGTAAATTTTTGTTAGAAACCGTGGTTAGGTAAAACTTTGGCTGCGATAAAACAAAGTTTGCTAATGAAACTAAATCCGTCCATTCGCAATGTATTCCTATAAACTCACATGTTGTTTGGTTCAGAACCACTAGCTCTGCAATAAAACAAAGACCAGTCTGAATGAGACTCAACAATATTTAAAGATTAACCATTAATAAAAAGAGAACTACAAAAATTAATGAATTACGCTATGAATACGAATGTTTTTTTTTTTTTATTTCTACTCTTTCTAAAAGTTTCCTATTCCTATTCCTCTTTAAAATGTCACTACTAATAAAAGCTTTCTCACACATTTTTGCATTTATAAGGTCTCTCTTTTGTATGAGAACGGATATGTCTGTTTAAGCTTCCACTTTCAGTAAAAGTTTTCTCACATATTTCGCATTTATAAGGTCTCTCATTTGTATGTATACGAATGTGATTTTTTAAATGTCCACTTCGAGTAAATGTTTTGTCACATATTTCGCATTTATAAGGTCTCTCGTTTGTATGTGTACGAATATGTACTTTTAAGTGATTACTTCGAGTAAAAGTTTTGTCACATAATGTACATTTATAAGAATATCTTTTCTTTACAGATTCATCATTTTCTTTCGAGCTGAAAATATTATTTTTATTCGAATTTCTACTAGCTTGACAAAGTTTTGTATCGGTTTCACTCTCAAAATCCGAATATACTTCCTTAATTATTATTTCTGACTGTAAATCTGAAGATTCTGACTTCAAACTTTCTTCAAATTTAATACTTGTATCATTTTCCAAATCTACTTCTTCAATGTATTCTTCATTAATAGCTTCTTCTTTAATATAAACAGCATCAAAATTTAAATTATTTTGTGATTCTAAAGTTCCTTCAACTTTAATGTTTATATTAGTTTCCAAATCTACTTTAATGTATTCTTCGTCAACATTCTTTTCTTTAATTTCGCTTTCATCTTTAATTTCGCTTTGCATAACTTCACTATTTCGTGATTGTTGTTTTGCATATCGCTTTAAAATTTCTTGTTTTTCATTTAAATGTTGTTTTAATATTATTTGAGAATCGATACATTGTTTTATAAATTTATAAGCATCATTCAACCGAACAGCACAAATTATACAAATACCACTCGGTAATTTGATATTGCAATCTGCCTAAAAGAAAAAAATCAAAGATTCAGAAATAATAATGTATGTTACAAACAAAACAAATTTTTTAATTCTTACAATTTTTGGAACAATTGCTTCCAATTTATCTATGTATCGTTTGCCATCTGAATCCGGATCAAGTATTGTGAACAATACATTTTCATTACTTGTACATAATTGACAAATTAGCATAAAGCTATTCATGATTAAAATTAAATTTAATACTAAAAGAAGCTTCCTACATACAGTGAAACAAAAATATTTATTTCTTGGTATTAGAGGTTAACTTACAAAAATCTGTCACGATTCCAGTTGGCCAGATGAATTTCGTGTAATGTTTCTAGTTCAAGAAGAAGAATAAATAGCAGCGTGTTTTTTTAGAATGCATAATATTTAAATTGAAAATGTTGTATCAATTGCTACTTGTTCTAGGATCAAGCTGTTTGTCTAAATAAAATTCAAACATAAGAAAAAAATAGAAAAATTATTCTGCAACTAAGGTCAATAGAGTTGAATGAAGTATTGCTGTCACACCAATCATACACCATTTACAAATCTACTTCATTCAATCTTTTTGACTTTACCTATAGGAAACAATTACTTTAAATAGAATTTCTCACTTTTTTTTTTTTACATGATTATTATTTTAAACCAAATCTAAATGTTATTTAGAATAATGTATTTTAATTACTATAAAAATCAACATGCATATAACAATTTATAACACAACATTCAACTGGCCAACTATTCATTCTCAGTACATAAACAGCTGCCCTCTCCCTCAATGACGACAAAATATTGATTTATTTGAAGCAGTGGCGTAGCAATATTATTATTATTATATAATTATAATACCGTTAAAAAATTAATATATACATTTTTGACAACAGATGATAAAGTTATTTGTCTTTTATAAATTTTCTCCCAAAGTAAAAACACTTTTTTAGTTTTTATTAAAATTCCCATATACTATTTGTATATGATATTTCCATTTATATCTGATATTTTAAATTCAAAATAAATAAACAGCGACCACGATTATTATGGTCAAATTCATCAGAGAAATAAAATAAAATGATTACGACATTATTTATTTCATCCACATTTATCAAACCTATCTCATACCATGCTCTTCTATCCCTACCACTTGGAAACTATCGCTGACGCAAGCCACACTTTTAAGGAGAGGTTCCTTTACTAAATAAAGCTTGAAAATTGAGTAAACTTTGAGAATTTTTTTTCATAGACGAAGTGCTTTTTCAGAATTGGATTTAACTAGCTCTATTCTTTGGTTAATGTACAATAAAATCAATTTTTTTTGTAAAAAAAAAAATACAAAATGGTGGCTCTAGCTCTCACCAACCATGTTCCCGCGCGGCGTGTTTGTTTGTGCGCGGGGCGTTCCACAGCTTTCCCTGTGTGTCTGAATCAAAAAAGCATTAAAAATTAATCATTTAGATTGAGTTTGGGGGCCTTCTTGTTTTTCTTTTTCTAAAATACCCATTGAGAAAAAATGGCAGCCCTTTGAAAAAATAAATTTTGTCCTATTTTTTTTTTTATTTAACGGACAAAAAAATAGTTATAAATCGATTTTTGAAAAAAACGTTTCTAGAGGGCCCCACAAATTAAATTTCCTGTCTAGTGCAAAAAAAATCCGCTAGAGCGCCCCGTCGCTAAAAAATGCTATTCTGAGAAAAAGTCTTCAAAATTTTTCTTTCAAGAATATTGGTACATATAATTACATGCTTCTCGGCCGTTGCATTGTTTCACTTAATCGACTGTAACTTCTGATATACTTTAGATATCGACAAATCCTTTTCAGCCAAATATTTTAGATACTATAAGAATTAAATTTATGCAAAAATAAAAAATCATTTTTTTTTGATTAGTAAAGGAACCTCCGTTAATCATACACCAGTTCCGTCTACTCATCGGACGTCCACTTGCAAACGTATACCTTCAAAATCATTCTTAAAAATTCTTTTAACCAAATGTACATTAGACATTCGCTCAAGATGACAGAACCATTTTAGCTGTCTAACACCAACTTTTGCAACATCATTTTTTTTCAATTTCACAATCATCATACACTATTTTGCACCCAATTTCTCCTAGTTACACACACCCCACGTAAAAATCTAATTTCCACAGCAGTCTTTTTTTTTGTGTTTTTGCAGCCAAACCCAACATTGTATATATTCAAACGGGCTTCTTTGGAAACATTTACATTCCTACTAAAAGTACCCGAAGCACCCAAAACCTTACAACCCTTCTTTCAATTTCACAATCAAAACGACCATCCTTAAATAATAAACTACCCAAATACACAAATCCATCTACTTGCTCTAAACGTGCACCATCAACAAATACATTACATTCAATCGTCAAGTCACCCTTCTCAAAAACTAAAACTTTGCACTTAACAACATTTAACACAAAAATCATATCTTTACCAATAACATTAATTCTATCAATCATAATTATTCTCAGTTGCTTTTCAGATTCAGCCAAAACAACCACGTCATCAACATACTCTAAAGCAGGTACAACATATTCACCTATATGTATACCATCATTACCAGAGAACTTTAAAACAAATTTTTCCATATTTTGACATTACATAATTATTATTAACAAAAAACACCTTAATAGATGTTCTAATTATTTATTATTAAAAAAAAAAGAGTAATAGATATTCAGAACTCTGAGATTAAAATTACAGTTTTCTATGTCAAATGTTATAATTTCTATTCTAGATTTGAATTAAAATGATAGAATTATATAGAAACAGAGCTGTAATATTACAAAATAATTTTGTCATTTTCTACTAAATAAAAAAAACTATTTACTAGAAATAGACAAAACATTCTGTAATGCTACAGATCCGATCAGAATTCTACTATAAAACATATTTTTTACAGACCTGCATACGATTCGTACAACATACCAACCTACAGAATATTAGCAATAATATATGTTTCGCACAAATTGTTTAATTTCATAAAAATAAAATTATATGCACTAAAGCTATTTCTTTATTTTATTCATAAAACTTATCTGCTTCTGAACTGATGATGTGTTAATACAGTGGGGTATACTATAATAAACAAGTATATAGCGACTATAACAAATAATTTTTATTAGTAAATCAAGATACTGCAACAACGTACATAAAATGCTACAACAAATAAGAAATTGAAAAACTTACATATGTTATATTAGCTGTTTTTGATATCTGATCATATTTCATATGTATATGTATTGATACAGTCAAATTGAACTGCGGACATATCATACAAACATTTTGCTTAGGTACACAGTTATAACTTAAAATGTACGTACAAACAATCAAGAGAGAAAAATAAAATTAAAATACAATTTTTACAATTATTAACTACATACTTTTTTTAAGTATTGTCAAAAATAAACTATTCATATTTAATAATAATTTATCTTCAAGGCGAAGTACATTTATATAAACAAATCAAATCACTAATGTTAAATATGCCAAACAAAAAATTCTTTCAAATTATGCATGCATTTTATTCAAGCAAAATGTCAAATATACATTACAATGAAATAATACTTTTATTATAGTATTTTTTGTTTCTACGCATTATATTCTACTTAACGTAATTTGCCAATTTGTTTATATTGAAACATTGAATTTCTACCTAAAAATTTATATATTTAATTTACGCTTAATATGACTTTTAAGTAAACTTGTGACCACTTAAACAAACGTTATTACAATTTAGTTTTACAATATAACGGTAATAAATATAAAAAAAGATAATGAGCCTATCCAATTAATATTTAAATCAGTATATTTTAATGAAAATAGAAACGTTATGTTAATAAAATGATAGGTATTTTATTAAATGTTTAATGTCAATAATTATTAAAAAAAATCAAATTTAAATCGTGATGTCGGACCACCATCGATTAAAATTGACTGGAGATAAATTTAATAAGGACGCATGCATAGTTTACCACCATAGATTAAAGATACAGATATTTTGCATACATTGTTTTATAAATGTATAAGTATCATTCAACCGAACAGCGTTTTAATATTATTTGAAAAATAAAAAAAATGCTTTATAAATTTATAGGCATCATTCAAAAGAACACTGTAAATTGTACAAATGTCATTTGGTTGCTTCCAGTTGCTTCCAATTTATCTATGAAACATTTGCCATCTGTATCCAAATTAAATATAGTGAACGAGAACGATACATTTGTATCACTTGTGCATAATTAACAATGTTCCACATAACTATTCATGATTAAAATTAAATTTTCTAGCAAAAAAAGTTTCTTGCAATAAATAAAACATAAAAATATTGTATTTGACAGTATTAGGGGGTTGACTTATAGAACAGCCAGTTGATCAGATGAATTTTGTGATATGTTTCTAGTATAAGAAGTAATAGCCGCGTATTTCCGTTAAACGCACAATATTTAATTTCAAATTCTGGCGGGTTCGGCTATTAATTCGGAGTTAGAGCGGCGTTGGAGTAATTTTCTAGTGATATAATTACCGAGTAAACGGACTTATGGAAAGCCGAACACTAAACGAAATCTGACATATGTAAGAATAATGTTCAAACAAAAAGTAATTATTATAAATGTAAGAATATTTTTATTTGATGATGACGACGAGGACAAAAAACTTTAAAGTGCTCTAGAGAAAGTTGATAACTATGCAGAATTTGTATTTTCAAATTATAGTAAATCACCTATTTAAACGACACATTCGAATGTAGATCGATATTTTTCATTCTTTACTTCATAAAATACATGTAACATTGTTTTTATGTTATAACTGTCAAGTTTGCACCAAAAACAAAAATTATAATTCAATCATTTGATGCTACAGTGTATGTACAGTACACTCCTAAATTCACGCTCTACGAGGTAGGGTAAATGGAGTTACCTCTTTTTACTCCAGGCGGTAATAGCCGAACGACAAAAATTTCACTCCGTACATTCTTAAAGCAATACCCGAACGGTTGGTTACACATAGACAAGAAAGATAAATAACAGAACATAGAAGCAAGTTACTAGGTAAAAAATAAGTAACTAGATCTACTTAGAGTAGTATCAAATAGAGAAGAACCTATGACGTCTTATGCGCAGAAACCAAAATACGTTCAGATGAATATATTGTACGAGACGAGGGGTGTTTCGAGGGGTGCTGGCGCGCAGTTTTTGATGAGTCATAGGTTCTTCTCTATTTAATACTACTCTACTTATTTGTTTCTATGTTCTGTAAATGTCATTTCTATCATTTATTCTGATGAAGATGGACATTGAGTTTGTTGAAACGTCGTTTATAAATAAATATTTATATAAAACTTTAACCTAAAGCAGTTTTATTTTAATATAATTAATTCTAAAGTATTTTTTACTGTGTTACTCATATATTGTTTAAAACAGAAAAAATATGCTATTTAACTATATAAAAATCAGGTACAGTGTCCACAAGAAAATGGAAGTTGGTAAGGAATTTTTTTTTTAAGTAAAAGTATAATTTTACTGTAATTTTCCTTGCAATCAAAGTGATAATAAAAACAACTATGAATCAAAATTAAAATAGTGAATAAGAAACATTATTTAATTAAAATGTGCAAGTAGAAATATGCATATTATTAAGTATGAAATATTATTAAATTATAATAAATTTAATAAATATATAAATAAATTTATTAATAAATTAAAAAAAAATCAATAATTAAATAAATATTTATTTCATTATATAATACAACTCGCAATAAAAAAAAAATGACAATTTGTGTCTCGCATTGTTTAAGTAAAATCATTGATTATATCGTTAGAGTCAACAAGCCCCTTATTTTGTTCACTGCCCCAAAACAACTGCCTAAATTTAGCGACAAAGTTAGAAATTTAATAGTTGCAGCAAAATTCCAAAAAATAAGACAAAGTAAGAAATACAAATTAAACTAAAATTATTCATAATTGTACTCACCCTTTGAAAATGATTGTAATACACTATTTTTTTTCTATTATTGTTCACTGTATTAGGTTCAAACAACATATCGATATAATTTGCAATAATTTCAAATTACTCACCTACATTATCTAATCTATTTAAAATCCTTTGATATATTTTTATACTATGAACGATATTGCAAATTTCGAAATTATGCAAATTGCAATTATATTAATTTTATCAATATTTAAATTAAAAAAATGATTATGGTTACACCCGTATTTCAGGTGTGTGCGGAATTAAAACCAGCCACTTTAACTTTGAACTTAAACGTTTAGTAGAGCCAAATGTGTAAAAAAAGTGGAAAAAATCGCAAAATGTATGAAACTCGTATGCGACAGATTTTTTCTTAGAACCTACTCGATCTATTTACGCGGTCAAATTGTAATAAAAATGCATCGTTGGTCTTGCAGGCCCACCAGGAAATTTTAATTCACGATCTTATAGACCGAGATGGCCCCTTGCGAATTTTTTTTAGTAACGTAACAGACTAAAAAGCCGGTTAACAAAAATATTCGGCAATATCAGAAAGCCGAATACCGGATAAATGATATCAAATTTTGTTGAAATATTTTTTTAAGATACAAGAAACAAATGATTGCTAGGCAAGGAGAGATGCTAACATTATTACATCGCAATTTACTTTTAGTTAAATTTCGTTATTAAAAAATTAACGTGTATCGTGTATCGACTGGTTTTCAATTTATATTATATATTAGCAATGTTCTAATATTTTTTTAAAAGTATTTTTCAAAATATATAGCGTCCGCTAAAAAGTCTGCATCATATGGGAAATTATGATTACATGATTTTTTGGTGCTTGTCTGTAAAGTAAAAATGCACTAGGCGAAAGTACTGATATCATTTCCGGTATAGGTTATAAATTAAATAATAAAACATATTTCAAGTATACTTACTTTATTTGTAATAATTTTGAAAAAAAATTTAAAATAATATTTCACATCCTTATATTTTGAAATACATATAGGTAAACGAGTATTTCAACTTTGTAGCATTTATACTAAATAAATTTTGAATAAATATGCATTATTTTTATATAAATAAATGTTTTATTTTCATCTGACATAATGTTTCTATGATAAATTAATATAATATTTTTTATATTATTATACTAATAACATAATAACCTCCTTCTACATAGGTTAGGACAGTAATATAATATCAATATTTAACATGCTTGAAGAAAAAAATATTTTGTTTGTTTTAAAAAAAAAATAAAGAATTTACAAAGTTTTTATTTTATAAATATATTTATACCGTGATGTATAAAAAATAATATTTTAATTACAAAATCTAATCTGTTATTTAAACTACAAGTTACAAGTATTGACTAAATAAGGTCAAAATAAAACATTATAAATTTAATTACATATTTAAAAAAAATTAAAGCATTATTTTTTCAATTTTTTTTATGAACAAAAGAAATACATAAAAAATTTTAAATAATGATTTAAATATTTGAATTATGTCAAACATAGTTAAAAATATTTGTACAATAAATTACATTCGGACGCTGTTGTCGTAATACGGTTGGTGTAAAGTGACATCGGCTGTTGAAGACAAAATTGATGGTGGCGGGGAAGGTGTAACAACTGCTGCTGCAGGTTGTGAGTTGGTGCTACATCTGGCGCTAATCCTCTTAAAAATACTGAAATAGCTTGAACTGCTTGTTCTGGGAAATGTCTAGTTGTACTGCAATACGCCGAGTACTAATTGTTTCGATTAGAATGAACACTACCATAATTATACGTGGAACTGTTGATCCGGTCTCTTGCAGTTTCGAAATGTACGAACAAATACGTGATATAAAGATTGGAGTTTATTTGGATATCTACGTTGGTATTCTTATGAAGCAGGGCGACTATTGCGATATCCATAAATATAAATTATTTATATACATATTCGGCTGCAGTACAACGATCTATTATTGTCTTACAATAATTAAATAAATATAAACTAAATAAACGTCAGATTTAAACAGTTTGTGCATAGCTATTTTATTTTGTTTTTCTACGGTCACTTGTTATTAAACTTGTAAATTTACTATGCCACTAATACAAATTTCATTTTTTGTAGCTGCGCAACTAGATAGAATAATACCTCTATGTTCATATGGCATTATTATTGTTTGGTACATGCGTTATAAATCACTCTGTAGAACTGATTATTATAAAAATTAGATAATAATATGTGCCATTAATTATTCAATAATGATTATTATTATTTTACATATGCAATTAAAATTAATTAAATATTTAATTTACAATATTTTATTTATTTATTATTATTTTGGTTTTACAGAAATATATGTGTTGTTTATTGTTATAAATTAAATTATATTATTTCAGGAAAAAAAAAACAACTACTTGACATGGGGCCGATTCTGTCGCCTTACTAAGTGCGTACAAGTAACGTTTAAATCAAAATAAGCTTCCTTTCATCTCTCTTCTGATAAATTTTAAAATTTCTAGAAAAGCTAAACAAAGCAATATCTAATTTAGCGAAATAAAATTCTACATCAAAATTCCTTTCATTTATAACTAAAGTGTTTTACAGTTGTCCTATTATGAATAATTATAAATTTACCAAGTATACATCACATTTTAGTCCGCAAACTGTTTCCGGGAAAATTATGATTCTTTAACATAACATTCTTTAAACTACATAGTTTTTAAAATATGCAAAAAATTAAAATTATCTCATTGTGTTCTATCATCTATTATTACCTACTATAGATCTTATGATACGGTTAAAGAAAAAATATTTTATTCATATTATTAAATAAAGTAAAACTAAAACGACATTTAAATGTTGTTTTAAATAATAATCATGTAAAAGAAGCTACTTGCAAATTATATTTAGAATAAAACCGCATTCCGACTGCCCAAATAGTTTTACGATTTAGTTTTAGTTTCACGATTTAACACAGCGCGAAAACTAAACCATTTACATTGCCTGTACGTCTTTATTAATTTTCAGTTACGCCTGCGCAATGATGACAATTTAAATGTTGTTAAAAATTATTTTTGACATTTCTGTTTACGTTGTATACATTCCAAAAAGTTATTGATTATCTTCAGTACAGTTTTTTTTTACAGTTTAAGTTGTTTGTTGTGTTAAATAGGTCTGAACAAGAATTTATATTTATACAGAATAAATCAGTTCAAACATTTGAAAGCAACGAATGCGAAATACAACATTTACAATTGTATAAGATATAAATATAATTTTGCAAGTATATACAATAAATTCACCATCTTCTTTGTTTTCGCTACTTTTTCTTCTGTTTCTAAAATAAATGTTATTTTAGTACATTAACACATTCACTGCCCGCTCCAAAAGCGTGCAATGCCTCAGGCGCCACTCGTTTAGAATTCAAATAGAACAAGAACGCGCTTAGCGCGGTGTGGGCACCATTGCGTCGTAACATGTGAACGCGCCAGGCGCGTTGCGGGCAGTGAATGTGTTAAATACGCTTTTTTAAAATAATTTTATTTTCCAAACTGCCCATTTAAATATTATAAATTTGATGTTTCTTTCATAAAAACAGATATACATCGCTATCTCACATTACTGCAAAATCTGATTGGCCGTTCTTAAAACATAAGTGAATTTCAGTTAAGAAACCTTGCCCAGGTCAAATTTTGAGTGCAATAAAACAAAATTTTCTAATGAAATTAAATCCTCGGATGAGCAGTGTATTCAAATAAGCTTACATGTGGTTTAGTCCACAACCACTAGATCTGCACTAAAACATAACATTGATTTCGATAGCGAAATAGCAGTCTGATGAAGCTAAAAATATTTAAAAATTAATCATTAATAAAAAAAAGAAGCTACAAAAATTAAATCGTTATACTATGATTACGAAATATGTTTCTTTTTAATTTCTACTCTGAGTAAAATTTTTCTATTTCGCATTCATCAGGTTACTCCCTTGCATGAAAACGGACATGTTTTCTTAAGTTTCCATTTAGATTAAAAGTTCGTTCACATTTTCGCATTTATAAGGTTTCTGATTTGTATAAGAACAAATATGTTTTCTTAAATTTCCACTTTGAGTAAATGTTTTCTCACATATTTCGCATTTATAAGGTCTCTCATTTGTATGTGAACGGATATGTCTTCTTAAATCTCCACTTGTAGTAAAAGTTTTCTCACATATTTCGCATTTATAAGGTTTCTCATTTGTATGTATACGAATATGATTTTTTAAATGTTCACTTCGAGTAAATGCTTTGTCACATATTTCGCATTTATAACGTCTCTCATTTGTATGAGAACGGATATGTCTTCTTAAATCTCCACTTGTAGTAAAAGTTTTCTCACATATTTCGCATTTATAAGGTTTCTCATTTGTATGTATACGAATATGGTTTTTTAAATGTCCACTTCGAGTAAATGCTTTGTCACATATTTCGCATTTATAAGGTCTCTCATTTGTATGTATACGATTATGTTCTTTTAAATGTCCAGTGTGAGTAAATGCTTTGTCACATATTTCGCATTTATAAGGTCTCTCATTTGTATGAGAACGGATATGTTTCCTTAATTTTCCACTATCAGTAAAAGTTTTCTCACATAATGTACCTTTATGAGAATTTCTTGTCTTTACAGATTCATCATTTTCATCCGAGCTGAAAATATTATTTTTCATCAAATCTCTACTAGCTTGCCAATGTTTTATATCGATTTCATTCTCAAAATCCGAATATTCTTCCTTAATTATTATTTCTGAATGTAAATCTAAAGATTCTGATTTCAAACTTTCTTCAAATTTAATATTTGTATCAGTTTCCAATTCTACTTCTTCAATGTAATCTTCAGTGATAGCTTCTTCTTTCATACAAACGGCATCAACATTTGCATTATTTTGTGATTCTAAACTTTCTTCAACTTTAATGTTTATGTCAGTTTCCAAATCTAGTTTAATGTATTCTTCATCAATATTCTCTTTTTTAAATTCGCTTTCATTTTTAATTTTGTTTGCTATAACTTTATTATTTTGCGATTGTTGTTTTGCATATCGCTTTAAAATTTCTTGCGATTTAAAACATTTTTCTACAAATTTATACGTTTCATTTAATCGAACAGAACAAACTGAGCAAATACAATTCGATAACTTCTCAGTACATTCCAACTAAAAATATAAATTAAAATTATATATTACATATAATACAAATTACCGGTTTAAAGGGATCTTAATAAAGAAATATATGTCTACTAGTAACACCTAGTCCCTATGATATTTTACTAATATTTGAATTATTTGTGAGATCTAAATCCCACTACAAGCTGTGTGAATACGTACGTTACTTGCTTATGAAGTAACAAATGATTATAAATACAAGACGATATTTTTACGAGCCTGAAAACAGACAACAATATTTTTTCTCATAATAGCTATTCCCAACTACTCTTGCAGAAACAAATTTTAGCAAAAACATATTATAATAATTAATAAACTTATTATAAGTAAACCTAATAAAATAATAATTGTTTTATGTAATTTTTATTGTAAATGTACATGTATTCGAATTAAAACTTATTTTTCATAAGTTTTAATTAAACAAAACTAACAAACGTATTAAAATTTGAAATACTCTAAATTAGGTTAAGTTAAATTTGTCTGTTCTCAAAAATTATGGAAGAGACACTAAATAAATGATTACTTATCCATTTCTAAGCATATAATTTCGTTTCGTGGACCTGGTTAAAGCTAGTATTTTACTTACAATTTCCGATGCAATGGCTTCCAATTTGTATGATAACAATACATTATCCGAATCCATTGTAGTTAAAGTAAATGTTATATTATCACCACCAGCACATAGTCGACAACGTTCTTCATTTAAATGTTGTTTTAATATTATTTGAGATTCGAAACATTGTTTTATAAATTTATAAGCATCATTCAATCGAACAGCGCAAATTGTGCAAATACCATTCGGTAATATGATCTTGCAATCTACCTAAAATAAGAAAAGTAAAAGATTCGAAAATAATAACGTATATTACAATGAAAACAAATTATTTCATTCTTACAATTTCTGGCATAATTGCTTTCAATTTATCTACGAAACGTTTGCCATCTGAATCCAGATCAAGTATATTGAACAATACATTTTTGTCACTTATACATAATTGACAATGATGCATAAACTTATTCATGATTAAAATTAAATTTTCTACCAAAAAAAAACTTCTTATAAAAAGTAAAATATAAAAATATTGTAATTGTGATAGTATTAGAGGTTAACTTATAAAAATCTGACACGAATCTAGTTGGCCAGATGAATTTTGTGTAAAATTACTAGTATAAGAAGAAGAATATAGCTGCGTATTTAATTTTACAATTTTTTCCTTAACTGCTACTTAATCTATGTTCTAGCTATTTGTATAAATGAAATTTAAATAAAAGAAAAAAAAAATAGAAAGATAAGTAATCATTCTGCAGCTGAATGAACTTTACCTACAGGACTGTCAATGTAAACAATTACTTTAAATATAATTTGTCACTTTTTTTACATGATAATTATTTAAAATCAAATCTAAATATTGTATGTAGAATAATGTTTTTTAATTACTATAAAAATCAATATGTATTTGAAAATTTATAACACAACATTCAACTGGCCAACTATTTCGAACAATGATCTTACAGTGTCATCTATATGGTAATGTTTGAACTATTTCCAAATCAAATTGTGCTGTCGATAAAAAAGAAAACTGTAATTTGAATATTAGTAGTGCTATCTATGAATTATTTTTTAAGAAGTAATTGCATTTTTACATTCTTCTCGGTCACAACGAAGTCTGAGAAGTCCACTTGGTATTAGGAACGCATGAATAAAGTTGAAAATAATTTAATTTATTTATTGCTTATAAATTAGTGCTAACATTATATCTTCCACTCAGGTATCATGCGAACGAATATTTCCAAAATTAAACTACGTTTTAAATAGATTGCGAAATTTTTTAAGTTTGGATAATTTCGTGGGGCTTTCATGCTCATGTCATGCGAGAAGGATATGTTGAACAAAATTAGATAATGAAGATATCTTTCACAAAATTTCCGAAAAAAGACATTTATTAAATAGTCTGTTAACTTAGATTTAAATAAAAAATTATATTTAATTTTATATGTGTCATATTTACGAATCATTTTTATTTTTCTCTAATGTCATTTCTAATGTTTATTGAAATATAGAAATATAACGTATTCAAATAATATTAGCTGTGTTTTTTTTACATTCCACTCAGATCAGTAAATCTTTGTAAATAAACTGAGCTGAGCTGAGTTTTGCTGAGTGAGTTGTATTGATAAATAAAACAGTTTATTTGAAAGTGACGTTTAAAATCGTAAGTTCCACATATATGATATAATCTAAAATATTAGATGAATTTGGATTGTTTGCGTTGATAATTTCTTGCAACTCGCCCCGGATATATTTATTGTTTTGTCTTCACAATAAAATATTCCAACAGAAATGTCAACCAGTATCAAACACGTTATCAAATCTTAAACTAGGAAAATTTGAATTGCGCGCATATGCGCTCACTTAAATCTCAGCTAAGCACTAGCTAAATATGCAACTCAGTATCGGATAAAGGGGGAAAGCAATTCACTCACTTTCAGTGGCGGATCCAGGGGAGGGAGCCATTGGGGCCATGCCCCCCCCCCTTGGGCCTAAAAACAATACAAAATAGATACAAATATACATTATTCCATACAACAATTATTATTAACCACCTTGCATACAGCTATGCATATAAGGTGGGATAATAATTTGTTTTTGTATGCTTAAAACTTCTTAATAATTATTTACCTTTATCCTAAAAAAAAGGCAAAATGCCCCCCCCCCCTGACAGTTTTCTAGATCCGCCCCTGCTCACTTTGAACTCAGTTACGAGACGATAAATAAAACAGCTATTATTTCAAGGTTACTGATATTTGCTGCGATCTGAGCTGAGTTTTTCGGTAAAAAAAAACACAGCTAATGAGCCTATCTTGCAACTTTCTCTGGGCCTAATTTTTTTTCCAGTCCAACCCTGTTCAGATCTAAATTTTCTCTTGGAGCCAAATGTGTATAAAATTGAAAAATTGCAAAATGTATGAAATTCGTATGCGACAGACTTTTCTTAAGGCCTACTCAATCTATTTACACGGTAAAATTGCAATAAAAATGCATCGTCCAAAAAATTTGAACTCACAGTCTTATAAACAGAGATGGCCCCTTGGAAATATTTTGTTTAGTGATGCAACGAACTAAAAAATAAGAAATATTCGGCCATATTAGATAGCCGGATACCGGATTATCCATAAATGGAATCAAATTTTGTTGGAATATTTTTTTTTAAGATACAAGAATCAAATTCTTGCCAGGCAAGGAAATATGCTGACATTATTACATCGTAATTAACTTTAGTTAAATTTCTTCATTAAGAAAAATAAACGTGTATCGTGTATCTATTGGTTTTCAATTTATTTTTTATTTTAGCAATGCTCTAATATTTTTTGTAAAGTATTTTTTAAAATATACAGCGTCCACCAAAAAGATATTTTTAATATTTGATTTTGTGAAAATAATTATTATGGGACTTTTCAATGTTTGTCTAAAAACTAAAAATGCTCTAGGCAGAAATAACTACTGATATCATTTTACGGTATAGGCGTTGTTTTAATTTATTTTTAATTTTTTTTATATCTTCATTTTTATCTTGGTCTTCTAATATATCATTAAGTGTTATTAAATTTACAACCTTCAACTGCTCCTCCATATTTTCATGTGGTTCTAAGACAGGATTTCTGCTAAGGCAGTCAGCTTCTAAGTTGTATTTTCCAGGAGAATATTTGATTACAAAATCATATTGTGATAAATAATATGTCAGATCTCCAAGTTCTTCATCAGTCCTAGATTTTATGTTCATATTCTCCAATGGTTTGTGGTCTGAAAATACAGTAAATTTTTTTCCTATCAAGTAATGTTGCCAATATTTAACGCATTCCTTTATTGCCAAGCATTCCAGGTATATAGCTTTTTTTCTTTTCTGTACTTCATTTAATTTTTTTGAGAAATATGCCACCGGTTTTTCTTCTTTGTTTTTCTGTGGTTGTTTTAGCACACCTGCTACCCCCAGTAAACTAGCATCCGTATATATATTTATTGGTAGATTAGGATCAAAGATAGTTAATATAGGTTGAGTTAATAATATGTTCTTTAGTTCGTCGAAGGATTTTTGGCATTCTTTTGTCCAAATAAATGGTTTGCCTTTTCTCAGTAGGTTGTGCAACGGGTCCAATTTTATTGCTATGTTTGGCACATATTTATGGTAGAAATTTATTTTTCCTAGAAACTGTCTTACATTTTTCTGCGTCTTCGGAATTGGAAAGTTTTTTTATGGAAATCAAGTTGTCTTTCAAAGGCTTTACCGAATTATTTTGTATTATGTGACCCAAGTATTTGACTGAATCAGCTGCAAATGTGCATTTTACAAATTTCAACCTGAATCCTTCACTTTTGATAGCTTGAAATAGTTGTGTTAAGTGCTTGATGTGTTCCGAGAACGATTTTGAAAAAATGAGTATGTCATCTATGTAGCTTACTGTGAAGTCTGCAAGTTTGTGTTTTCTTATTATGTTACACATTATTCTTTGGAATATCGCTGGCGATGTTTTTAGGCCAAATGGCAAACACGTCCACTGATAATGTCCCTCTTGTGTGACGAATCCGGTTTTGTGTCTGTCCGTAATGCGCAGAGGAATGGACCAAAATGCTGAGTTTATGTCTAGTGTTGAGAAAAATTTGCAGTCTCTCGTCTTAACCATTAGATCTTCTATGAGTGAGAACGGTTGTGATTGAGGCACAACAATTTTATTCAGGTCTCTGAAATCGATGCATAATCTTGATTTTGTATTTTCATCTCTTTTATAAGCTAATGTTACCGGAGCTGCGAAGGGACTGTAAGATTCTTCTATTAGCTTTTTGTCTAGTAGCATTGCAATTTGTTTTTCAATTTCTTTTTTATCATCGATTGTGCATCGATATGGCCTTTTGCAGCAATATTTTTCTTCTAATAAATCGATGTGTGCCTCATAATCTTTAACTGTCCCGATATCGTATTTATCTTTGGCAAAGACGGACTTGTTTTGTAGTATTAATTCATTTATTATTGATTGCTGATTGCAATCCAAATGATTTATATATATTTCGAAGTTTTCTTCTATAAAGTGCTCATTAAAATTTATTGAATATTTATTTTTCATTTTTTTGGAAATGTCACTTTCTTCTGAATTTTTATTTGTTTCTTTAGAAATATTATCATTTTGTATTGGCACTTTTTGACTTATTTGCAAGTTTTCATCTTGGGATAAGTAGAAATTTTTAATGCAATCTAATCCAATCAAAAAATCATAATCAAAATTATCTTTGTCAATAACAAAAATATTAGTTTCTTTTTCTACGTCCAAAATTTTTACATTTAATGTTACCATGCCACTTGTTTTTTTAACGCCATTAATAGTTTTCAAATTTATACTCTCAGTATTAATTGATTTATTATTTTTAATTTTTAATAACCTTGAGTTTATTAATGAGACATTTGAGCCTGAGTCGTAGACTCCAAAAGCTTCAATGTTTTTATTCAGTACTAACCTTATTCTTATTAATGGCGACACTATTAGTTTTTTGGATTTTCATTTTGCAGTTCACATTCTAACTCTGAGTTGTTGATAAGTCTAATTTGATCATCTTTGTTAACCCTGTTGTCCTTTGGTTTGAACCAACAAATCGATTCTGGGTGGTAGCGTGTACCTTTTTTGAGTTTTTCACAAATACTACATTTGTGTTTCTTTTCTGTGTCAAATCTTTGTTTGTATTTATTTTGTTTAGCTTCAACATTTCCTTTATAATCCAAGAATACTTTTTCATTTTGTTTGTTCAGTAAGTGTTCATTCTTGTTCATCTCACTGAATAGATGAGTAGTTGAAGTCAATGATTCTTTATCAAGAACATTCATTATATTTTCTGGCAGACCTAACACAATCAGGTTTATCAGTGTGTCATTGTCAATTGATTTATTAATTTCTAACAATAATTTTTCTTTTTTTGTGGCATATTCTAATAGGGAACCAGCCTGGTATTTGAATGTAAAAGCATACTTGATTTGGGACCAACCTTTTTTTTCATAAGTATCACAAAAGTTTTTTTTCCAAACTTTCCAATCTGAATTGACTGTGAATTTAATCAACATACTACCATACCAATCTAAACATTGTTTTTCAAGTAGATGTTTCAAGGTTTCTATTTTTTTTTCATCCTCTAGAATCTCAAACCTTTCACATTCTTTTTCAAATTCTTCCATCCACTGGCTAGCATTTGGCATTTTAATAGAGAATTTTTCAATTAAAAATTTTTCAGTTATTTTTTCTATATTTTGAATTTTTGACGCAACATCTTCATGGTTAATAACCGTAGGTTTTATTTTTTCTTCTAAATACTGGTCGCCAAACTGTAAATTTTCACCTTCATCAAGATAAATTTTTCTCATTTCGTCATCCAATGGTATCCATAAGTTTCGTTTTTGACCTCTCTTTTTCAGCGAATTTTTTACTTTTGTAAATATGTTGGAATTCGCTATATAAGTATGTTTATTTACAGGCTTGAATTCGTCTGGCACATCAAAAACACGTCCATCTAGGGTCTCGATTGAGGTTATGCATGTTACATTTGTTTTTCCGTCTGATGATCCTAGTATTGTGAATTGAAATCTTAATTTTTCCATTTTTATTGCCATGACAAAAATGTCGTTTTATAAGCTTCTTTGTACGGTTAGGTTAAATAGCAACAACAATAAGCAACACAGCTGAGTTTCTCTGTAATTCAAGATTTATTAAATTTATTATACATGGTTTAATTATTATAATTTACACAAATCTCACCTGTAATTAAAGAAACGACATTTATGTCACTAATTACAGTGTCAGTTCCTAACCACAAGTAAAAGTTAATCGCACGTGAATTTTTGTACGTAAACAAACACATGTGCGCTATGTCTTTTTAGGTTAGTTAGGTCGTCCGTGTTCCGGCCTACTATACCGACGTTTGTGAGAGCGCGGTAATATTTAAATTATGAAATTATAATTTCATTACATATATATATATATATATATATATATATATATATATATTTGAGAAAAAATAATTTTACACGTAACTTCAATCACGCTAAACTTCCCCATTGTAACAATAAAACTTAGATGAAAAGAAATGTAATTTTAGAACGGAAGAACAAACAAATGTATATGTTTGATAATAAAATTAAAATATTACAAATCATTTAAATGGATTAAAAATATAAAAACGTGGATTGCAAAAAGTTTTGTGAATTTACATAAATTTTAAAGTAAAAATTACTATAAAATTATATGTAAAATAACTTTACTTTATTAATTGTGAAACAGAAAAAATATAAAAGAATAAAACAAATTTACATACAGACATATGTGATAACACTAGTAATATGTACCTAATATTAAAAAAAAAAAAACATGGATATTGTAGTTGCTACAGATAATATTACTTATTTTTACATGCTATATAAAATTACATGATATTTCTTTAATTTTACGAATTTTTATTGAAATTTACAATAAATAATGTAATAAAAGTTAATTATAATTTTATGTAATTGTACATAATTATATATATATATATATGTTTTACAATTGTGTTTACAAGTTTACATACATACATACACAATCACGCCATGTACCCAAAAGGGTGTGGCACAAACTGTTTTCATTATCCCGAAATCAGTCGCCTCCAAACATTCCTATCCAAACAAGCAACGTTCGCTTTATCCACATTCATAATTCTTCTCATACATGCTCTTTTATTCCTACTACTTGGAAACTTTTGCTCACGCAAAACACTCTCAATCATACCACTCCAACTACTCATCGAACGTCCACTCAAACGTATATCATCAAAATCATTCAAATAAATCTTTTTAACCAAACGTTCATTAGGCATTCGCTCAACATGTCCGAATCATCTTAACTGACTAACACCAACTTTTGCTATATACAAAATGCGGAAAAAAACTGGAAATAGCCGAATAACTAAAGAAATCCACGTACCATCGATAAACAAAAAATACGTATTTCATATTTTCAGAAAGCTATTCAATGATACTAAATCCCAGGGAGGCAACTTTGTAATTCGGATTTTACACCTTGAATTATGTTGGTTTTGTCTGAAACTTTTTTTTAGTTTGTGATAGATGGCGCTGTAATCTCAGAAATTGAGATTTTTCGCAAATTTTTGGGAAATTTTAATCTCGATATTTAAATATAAAGTCAGGCATGTTAAACTTGTTTTAAACTGTTTAGGGTTAATAAAAAACATTACCACCAAAAAACGCTTCAGAATTTATTATAATAATATTAAGTTATATGTTTTGTTTTTATGCTTAAATCACGTCATTAATTTATTTTGACGAACTAAGTTTATTTTTAAAATTTACTTTATTGGGATTTGAACCCCGGAATAATGGTGATTTAAGCAAAAAAATACTATTTAATTTAACCGGTAAATTAACGCTAAACCAAGTAATTTTACTCAATAAATATTACCAGATTAAAAACCGCATCAGAATTTATTATAATAATTATATTAAGTTATAGTGTTTTTTATTTTGCTTAAATCGCGTCATTAATTTATTTTGATGGAATTAATTAATTTTGAAAATTGACTTTGTCGGGGTTTGAACCCCGGAATAATGATGATTTAAGTGAAAAAAGTAATTAAGAATATAAAATATAATAATTATTATTTCATTATTTGAAAAGCAAAAACCGCTAAATTACGTTACGATACATTTTTCTAGCTTCAAAATTTTTATGTTTTAAAATAAAAAAGGCTTCAGGTTTTTTCAGTTCGGTATTAATATTTATTAATAATTGATGTTTCGACGAATTTAACGTACATCATTATCAGGATTATTTTAATATAATAGGTTCTGACAAAATGTTTTACTGTTTTTTTTTTTTGGTTTCCATTAATTTAAAAACTTATAAAATTTTGTTACGTTTAGTAACTTGTTTCTATGTTTTATTATTTCTGATGAACTTAAAGTCTAAAGCCGTTTTATTAATATAATAAATTCTGATAGATTTTTTACTCATTTATATTCGAATTATTAAAAATTATTAAAGTTATGTTTTAAAATATGTGACTAACAATACGCATGTGTATGCCAGGTTGCATACTTTACATTTTTAATGTTAAAAACAGACGTCGAGTTTCGTCTCGAAACATCGATTATAAATAAATATTAATACAGACCTAGTCCCTAAAACCCGCTTTTATTTTAGATATAATAAGTTCTGAACGATTTTTTTACTATTTTATTATAATAATGAATAATTATAAATATTTTTATATCATTTGAAATCAATATTAATTACAATTAAACTTGTTTTAAAATATGACACAATATATTTTTACGGGTAATATATCTAGAATAAATTACCAAAATATAATTAATTACCGATTAATTAACCGGTAATTAACTGGTAAATATCACTAATTAATTATTATCATAAAATTAAATATAAACTACATATTTATGCGATGGAGATGAAATAAAAAAATAAAACACGTAAAAAAATTATTCAAATTATATTGAGATTTGTATAAAAATCAAATGTATTTATTCTAAAAACAAACAAAAAAATATAATAAAAATTATGACTACGACAAAAAAAATTAAAAAAAAACTGAAAAAGTAGATTTTTTGTTGAAAATAACGCGCTAATTTTATTTAAAATTTTTGTTTATTTATTTTTGGACACAAAACAATTTTTTTTGAATTTATTTCATTTATTTTTGGACACAAAACAATTTCTTTTTGAACTTACTTCATTTATTTTGGACACAAAATTTTTTTTTAATTTATTTTATTTATTTTGGACACAAAACAATTTCTTTTTGAAGTTATTTCATTTATTTTGTACACAAAATAATTTTTTTGTACTTATTTATTTTTGGACACAAAACAGTATCTTTTTGAACTTATTTTATTTATTTTGGACACAAAACAATTTTTTTTTTGAACTTATTTCATTTATTTTGGATACCAAACAGAACGTTTTTAACTTATTTCAACAAAGGCAGACGTATTTTCCAATACATTCTCGAACATTCAAATTCTAATAGATTCAGTGGCATTACTTTTTGATTTTTCGAATTCTTGAATATCTATAAATTAATCGATTTAGTGACAATGCATTTATTGATCAATTTTTATTTATTTTTTTTTCCAGTTTTAAAACACAATATAATATGTATTTTCTCGACTGTGAAATTGGTAATAAGAATAAAAAACAACTACTCGGGCATCAGTCAATAGTTTTATTTTATTTTAGTAAAATATGGTACAATATTTCGACCTCAGTTCTTGTTGATGGCCTAAAATAAAACTATTGACTGATGCCCGAGTCCGAGTAGTTGTTTTTTATTGGTTTTTATTGGTGCAAAAAAATATGTCAAAGGTTGTGTAATTTTACATCTAAAGTCTTTGTTTGGTCAGTATTATAATATCTGTGACTGACTTAGGGACTTTTTTTGGTTTGGTTTTTTTTATCATTTAGTGACCGATTTTGTTTGCAAAAACTTCCAAAATTGATAGAACAATTTATTTTCAAGTTCCTAAAGATTTAAAGTTGGTGGTAAATTATTACAATAATCTGGTAATTTACAGGTAATATTACAATGTTATTACCAGTTCAAAAACTGAGCACAACAATTATTAGATTGTAAAACTATTTCTTAAAACGTTAAAGTGTGTTTATTAGCAAAATAAGTTTATTTTAAATTTTTTTATAATTTGTGGGTGTTTCTGTTAACGTTTAGGTAATATTATCGGTATAAATTACCTAAAAAGTAAATACAATTTTGGTATGGGCACAAATATCACATAGAAATTTAATTGTAAGTTTAGCATTTTTTGCAATTTTTTATCGTTTATAATTTATTCGATATTTATTCTTAAATGTGCAAATATAATTTAGAATTTTTGCAATTTTTTATCATTTGTTATTAATTTCAGTAGAGATTTTTATTCATAAATGTGCAAAAATAATATAAAATATTTGTTTTCAAATTTTTATTTAAGAAAAAAATTTTAAAAAAATAATTTCTATAATTTCTAGCTTCTAGCTGTTTGTCTAAATAAAATTCAAACAAAAGAAAAAAACATTCTGCAGCTAAGGTCAATGAGTTTGAATGAAGTAATTGCTAGATGATTGCTAGCACACCAATCACACACACACACACTAACTAAAAAGATACTTTATTTAATCTTATATATATAGTGTTTATTACAAAACAAAATTAAAAATGAGAATGCCATTATTCCTGAACTATCAGTCCACATTGTGATAGAAAAATAGATCGTTTATTTAAATTTCGAACTCATCAATATATTTATATAAAGCTGAACATTGCAATTCTCTTCCATTATTTCTGTGGGTGCATTCAACAAAAATACGATGCTATTTATTCTTCTTCTTATACTAGAAACATTACACAAAATTCATCTGGCCAACTGGAATTGTGTCAGATTTTTATAAGTTAAACTCTAATACTATCAAATACAATTATTTTATGTTTTACTTATTGTAAAAAGCTTTTTTGGTACAAAATTAATTATAATCATGAATAATTTTATGCAACAGTGTAAATTATGTACAAATGATAAAAATGTATTGTTCACTATACTTGATCTGGATTCAGATGGCAAACGTTTCGTAGATAAATTGGAAGCAATTATGCCAGAAATTGTAAGAATGGAATAATTTGTTTTGATTGTTTGATGATATACATTATTGTTTCTGAATATTTTTCTTTTCTTATTTTAGGTAGATTGCAAGATCAGATTACCGAATTGTATTTGTACAATCTGCGCTGTTCGGTTGAATGATGCTTATAAATTTATCAAACAATGTTTCGAGTCTCAAATAATATTAAAACAACATTTAAATGTAGAACTTTGTCGCTTATGTGCTGGTCCTGATAATATAACATTTACTTTAACTACAATGGATACGGATAATGTATTGTTATCATGCAAATTGGAAACCATTGCATCGGAAATTGTAAGTAAAATACTAGCTTTTAATGAGATTTACGAAAAAGATTATATTCTTAAAAATTGATAAGTATTCATTTATTATTGTCTCTTTCATAAGTTTTGAAAGCAGGTCAAATTAAACATAATCTAATTTAAATTATTTTAAGTATTATAAATTGTAATTTGAATATATCTACATTTACAATTTATTTTGTTCACAATGATTAAGATTTACTTTTGACAATACTTATTCTTATAATTAAATATAATAGGTTTACGAACTAAAATCACGCTTAAATCACATAGTATATGACTATCGAATTTTGCATCGTAAGTATAAGTTAAATAAACGAATATTTGTTAAAGTTAAATAAAAATATATTTTTACAACAAAACAATATTAGAGAACCTAAAGTTTTTAGTTTAACTTTCAAACAAAACCTGATTTATTACTGTATAAAATTTTAGAAAAAAATTCTTAATTTGTTTCATCAATTGACAATATTTATCAGTTCCATGTAGGTGGGTCGAAAAGTAGTGATTTCTATTTTTTTTTAAGAGTAAACAATTACGTTAAGAACAGATAATATCAAAATAGTTTTTTGCACAATCGTGTTTTTATACGTACTTACAGCCATTGTTGATAAATTAAGTAAATTGTATTTACTAGATTTCAACATGTTTCAATAGCAACCGACAAATTCATAGTGGTTGTGAGAGTGCTGTTGATAAAGAAATAAACTCTATAGCTGGTATTACAAGGGTGGTTTTTTGGCGTTTTACTTCATTTGTTTACTCCTGCTTTTATGACCAGATACGTTGTCTTGAAACCGGCATTTGTTAAAACCAAATCGATCTCGTAATACGAGCCTATTTTCTTTACATATCTGCTTTTGAATTGCATAAGTATGAATGAATAGTGTCGATTTTCTAAGCCTCTTCTATTGTGGAATTATTATAAATATTACGCAAATTTTTCTTTTATTTTATAAAACAAAACCGTTGCTTATTGATTTTACTGGAGTGAAAACAGCGACATAGAAAGAGCAACGCGTACTCACAATGGTAATTAATGTTAAGGCCATTTCAAGGCAAATAAAAGGCTAATTCAGACAGGTGGTGGGAATACAAAAATGAATAATTTTACTTTCGATTTATTCGTTTAATACTACATATTTATGGTAACTAATTATTAGAAAAATTAGCTAATTTATGTACAATTAATAATTTAATAACAATTTTTATATTCAGACAGAATTAGCATATAAAAAAAATTAATCAAATATATAATTGTCAATATTTTCTTTGTTTATTATTATTTTGATTGCCGACAAAATATCTATGTTGTTAATTGTTATTATAGTACTTATGTATTAATTTCAGAATTTATTTATGTGCAGTTTATTTGTAAAAAAATAATTTTCATCATTTTCATTGAAAAATGCGATTTTCTCTTATCTCACAAATATTTTTTATTTGAAAAAAAATATGATTAATCTTAATAATAATATCAACACATATATTTTTTGGAAATCAAAATAATAATAAACAAAGAAAATATTGACAATTAAATATTTGATTAACTTTTTTTATATGCTAATTCTGTCTGAATATAAAAATTGTTATTAAATTATTAATCGTACGTAAATTAGCTAATTTTACTAATAATTAGTTACCATAAATATATAGTATTAAACGAATAAATCGAATGTAAAATTATCATTTTTTGTATTCCCACCACCTGTCTGAATATAGCCTTTTGTTTGCCTTGAAATGCATTTAAAACAGTAAAATTGAAATAACTTCTACAAATTTACTTGTTGGTTTCCAATTTTTTGCTTGCACATACAGAAACATATTAAAACCAATTACAATAAACAAAAGCACTGACAGACTTTATAGGGGTGACAATAAGTCATGAATTTATAAATAATTGTGGAAATTACAGATTGATTCAGTAGAATTTAATTTAAACACTGGTAAATTAATTTGCCGGTTCATACATTTTTTGTAGATACATAAATAAATATGTTATATACAAGATTACTATATGGGTAAACCCATATATAGACTACTTTGACATTATCACATAAATGATAAGAAATAGGAATAAACATTTTTTTCATCGAAAGTTGGCAACATTGTATTTTGCTAATATATAATATTATAGGCGCTAAGGGTATCTTATGTAGAAATTTCATTAAAATCGGATAAATAATGCGGGCATAACAAATTTTTAGAAAATTATTAATTTTTTTTTTGGAAAGTTGGCAACACCGTATCTTAATAAAATTATAATTTATGTGGGCACTAGGAGAAACTTTTCTGAAAATTTGATCAAAATCGGATGAATAATGTAGCCACAATGAATTTTTTAAAATTTTAGTAATTTTTTTCTCGGTAAGATGGCAACACTGTATTTTGTTAAAATTGCATAACTTATGCGGGCACCAGGAGAATCTTTAGTGAAAATTTGATCAAAATCCGTTAAATAAAGTGGTCATAACAAATTTTTAAAAATTTTAGTAATTTTTTTCTCAGAAAATTGGCAACACTGTACTTTGTTGAAATTATTTAATTTATATGGATACCAGAAGAATCTTTTGTGAAAATTTGAACAAAATCGGTTAAACAACATGGCCGTAATAAATTTTTAAAAATTTTAGTAATTTTTTTCTCAGAAATTTGGCAACACTGCATTTTATTAAAAATACGAAATTTATGTGGGCACTAGGAGAATCTTTCCTGAAAATTTGATCAAAATCGGATAAATAATGTAGCCACAGTGAATTTCTAAAAACTTTAGAAATTTTTTTCTCGGAAAGTTGGCATCACTGGAAAAAACCAAAACCACATGACCATCTTGGGCACTAGACAAATTTATCCTGAAAATTTCATTAAAATCGGTTGAACCGTCTAGGAGGATGTGCGGTCACAAAATTTTGACTTACGACCGAGCGAGCTGACGACGCACATCCATACACCCACATAAACTAAGTTTAGATTCGTCTGATCTAGAGGCTATATGAAGGATTTCTATACACAATTTTTTTTTTGAAAATGTTACCGACACCGTACGCGCACGCTATACCACTTTTTCCTTGCAGTCGAAGTAGTAAAAATTTGCAATAATTAAAAATTAAATACAAATTTTGTCGGGACGCTGTAAGTTATAAATTTACATATGCCTACGTAAAAAATTCTAAAATTGATATAATAAAATTTATTTAAACAAGATCATGTAACCGGTAAAAATATGCATTAACGGTTAACCAGTATCGAGAATTATATTTTAATACCGGTTCTGGTTCTTTAACGAGCGTCTTATATTCTAAACCTGTTACAACTGGTTAGTTTTTCATAATTTTAATTGTATAAAATAAGATTGTAATAAAAATAAAACTGTTTACCACTTCGACTGCAAGGAAAAAGTGGTATAGCGTGCGCGTACGGTGTCGGTAACATTTTCAAAAAAAAAAATTGTGTATAGAAATCCTTCATATAGCCTCTAGATCAGACGAATCTGAACTTAGTTTATGTGGGTGTATGGATGTGCGTCGTCAGCTCGCTCGGTCGTAAGTCAATATTTTGTGACCGCACATCCTCCAAGACGGTTCAACCGATTTTAATGAAATTTTTAGGATAAATTTGTCTAAGATGGTCATGCGGTTTTGGTTTTTTCCGAGAAAAAAATTACTAAAGTTTTTAAAAATTTATATTGGCTACATTATTTATCCGATTTTGATCAAATTTTCAGAAAAGATATTCCTAATGCTTCCATTAATTATATAATTTTATTAATATCCAGTGTTGCCAACTTTCCGAGAAAAAAATTACTAAAGTTTTTAAAAATATATTATGGTCATGTTATTTTACCGATTTTACTCAAATTTTCACAAAAGATTCTCCTAGTGCTTAAATAAATTATGGGATTTTAACAAAATACAGTGTTGCCAACTTATCGAGAGAAAAATTACAAATTTTTTTAAAAATTTATTGTGGCTACATTATTTATTCGATTTTGATTAAATTTTCAGAAAAGTTTCTCCTAGTGCCCACATAAATTATAATATTATTAAAATACAGTGTTGCCTAACTTTCCGAGAAATGTCAAAGTGGTCTATATATGGGTTTACCCGTATACTTCTAATCTTGTTTAGGTTAAAGTTTTGTTTAATTATTTATTTAAAAACGACATTTCGATGAAACTCAATGCTCGTCTTCTTCGGGTATTTTAAAAAAATATTTGTTATATATACCGGGTGTCTACTTTTTTTTTGTTACATAGGGAATACAATGCTAAAATTTTCATTTGGTGATAAATTTTCCCCTAATTATTATAGAACAAAAGTACAAATACAAAAGTTGTTTAGAATTCAAAAATGCATCAAATGATGCCAAATTTATCAATATAGGATGTTCCGATCAAGAATTAGAAGCAAATTAAAATTTCCATTTTTGCGCTCTTTACATCAAAGTGCCATGGAAATTAAACAAATAATTTCATTTCTTCTGGAGTTTGAGTTTGACAGATCGTATTTATTTTATTGTTACGTTCTGTATTATTATCATTATTATTGAAAATAATGAATAAACTTAAGGTAAATGAAAAAGTTCAGTGCGTAAAATGGTATTTTACTGGAAATTCGATACGACGAGTAAGAGATTTATTCAGCGCTTTCTTTGAAAACCGTCCCATACCTTCCGCTATGACTATTCGTAGGATAATTAAACAATTCGAAGAAACTGGAAGTGTGTTAAAACGTTGTAAAAATTGTAGAAAAATCAACGCAGAAGATCAGGAGGAGAATTTAAATCAAAATGCAATTAAAGAAAATACATTGAATATACTTTTGTGTGTAACGGAAAACCCAAATGTTAGTGTGCGTCAACTTGGTGCTGAATTAAATTTGCATCCTTCAACAATACATAAGGTACTAAAAAATGAAAAATATCATTCTTATAAATATTCCACGCACCAAGAGATATTTGAAGCGGATAAAATGGCTAGAAGCGAATTTAGTAACATTATTATGGAAAAATCCAATTTAGACAGAAACTTCTTGAAATCTATTTGTTTTACTGACGAGTCTACGTTTACTTTACACGGCGAACCTAATACACAAAACTTTAGAATATGGAGCCAAACAAATCCTCATTTAATGGTAGCAACACGTACCCAATATCCAGAAAAAGTTAATGTATGGGCTGGAATTTTTGGCAGGTGTATAATTGGGCCATTTTTTATTGAAAATAATTTAAACAACGAAAAATATTTGGATATGTTGCAAAATCATATTGGTCCGCAGTTAGAAGAGTGTGCAACTCAAGATAATGTTGTCTGGTATCAACAAGACGGATGTCCGGCACATTACAGCTGCAACATTAAATTATATTTGGATCAATGTTTTCCAAATTCATGGATTGGTAGAGGTGGTCCAATTAATTGGCCAGCTAGATCGCCCGATTTAGCACCGTGCGATTTCTTTTTATGGCCATATTTGAAGGAGAAAATTTATAAACGACATATCAAAAATCTTGTTGATTTGAAAAATGCCATTGTTGAAGAGTGCAATAATATAACACAAACACAATTAAGCTCTGTACGTCACGAATTTTATAACAGATTAGGTTATTGTTTGGCAGTTAATGGCGATTTATTTGAACATTTAATTTAAATTGTTAGTTTCGTTTTTGTTCTCCTATATCTTGTATTCATGAATTTTTCTGTTTTATAGGTATATTGAATATTGTAATAAATAAAGAAAGTTTTACGGAGTTCAGCTATTTACTATTTATTAAACTCTTATCCGACGTTTCACTGCACAACTTACAGCATCCTCAGGGATAAGTTTAAATTATTATAATAAATATATTAGGCATAATGCCAGTCATCTAATTCAAATGTATTGTTTTTATAACTTGAAGTTAATAAATAAATTAAACAATTACTTAAAATTATAATGGAGACATTCACAATTTAAAACCACAGCTAGTACGTAGTGTACAGCCGAGTAAAATACCCTTTCATTGTAATAAATAATAAATACTTAATACTTTTTATACTTAATAGCTTTTCATTTACATTAAGTTTATTCATTATTTTCAATAATAATAATAATAATAATAATAATAATAATAATAATAATAATAATACAGAACGTAACAATAAAATAAATACGATCTGTCAAACTCAAACTCCAGAAGAAATGAAATTATTTGTTTAATTTCCGTGGCACTTTGATGTAAAGAGCGCAAAAATGGAAATTTTAATTTGCTTCTAATTCTTGATCAGAACATCCTATATTGATAAATTTGGCATCATTTGATGCATTTTTGAATTCTAAACAACTTTTGTATTTGTACTTTTGTTCTATAATAATTAGGGGAAAATTTATCACCAAATGAAAATTTTAGCATTTTATTCCCTATGTAACAAAAAAAAAGTAGACACCCGGTATATATATATTGATAAAATTATATAATTTATATGAATATTAGCAGAATCTTTTGCAAAATTTGAGTAAAATCGTTTAAATAACATGGCCATTTTAAAAATTTTAGTAGTTTTTTTTCTTGGAAAGTTGGCAACATTGTAAATTAGTAAAAATTATATAATTAATGAAAGCATTAGGAGAATCTTTTTTAAAATTTTGATCAAAATCGGATAAATAATGTAGCCACAATAAATTTTTAAAAACATCACAGGAAAAAAAAATCAAAACCACATGACCATCTTGAGCACTAGACAAATTTATTCTGAAAATTGAACCGTCTAGGAGAAGTTGCGATCACAAAATTTTGACTGACAACCGAGCGAGCGAGCTGATGACGCACATCCATACACCCACATAAACTAAGTTCAGATTCGTCATCTAGAAGCTATATAAAGGATTTATATACAAAAATTCTATTTTTTTTTTGAAAATGTTACAGACACCAAACCAAACGCTATACCACTTTTCCTTGCCGTCAAAGTGGTAAAAATAGAATGTCATTTGAGTATAATGCCCTTTTTATGTTTCGCCCAGATTTCTTGGCCTTGACTCTGTCTCGGTCGCAAATATCTGGACTCAATACAATAAAGATCGCTTTCTGCTATTCGTAACATAATGTACTATTATTTACAAAAATAATTGAATCAGTATAAATTTATTTCAATATAATAATAATGTTCTTTATTTTTTATTTTTTTGATGGTTATTACCATCAAAAAATGTAATATTTTACAAAATAACTTGTATCACGTTACTGAAATCAGAATTCAATAAAGAATTTTAAATTTTAAGGATTGGTAATTTTTATTCAGTTTGTCATTGTAAAATCTATACCAGTTAAATTAGCTGTATTTCATAAGTATATGTACGTTTGTCGCAGATTTTTGATTATTATACAAAAATTTAGAGTTGTTGTTATTTTACTATTTTAAAATAAATTATCTTATCTTTTAAATATATTTTATTAGGTTTGCTTATAAGAAGATTATTAATTATTATATGTTTTTGTTACCACTTTGACTGCAAGGAAATGTGGTATAGCGTTTGGTACGGTGTCTGTAAAATTTTCAAAAAAAAAATTTGTGTATAGAAATTCTTCATATAGTCCCTAGTTAACGAATTTGAACTTAGCTTATGTGGATGTATGTGTGTGCGTCGTCAGCTCGCTCGGTCGTAAGTCAAAATTTTGTGGCCGCAACTCCTCCTAGACGATTCAACCGATTTTAATGAAATTTTCAGGATAAATTTGTCTAGTACCCAAGATGATCATGTGTATTTTTTTCCAGTGATGCCAACTTTCCGAGAAAAAAATTACTAAAATTTATAAAAATTCATATTGGCTACATTATTTATTCGATTTTTGATCAGATTTTCAGAAAAGATTTTCTTAATGCTTCCATTAATTATATAATTTTATTAATATCCAGTGTTGCCAATTTTCCGAGAAAAAAATTACTAAAGTTTTTAAAAATTTATATTATCTACATTATTTATCCGATTTTGATCAAATTTTCATAAAAGATTTCCCTAATGCTCCCATTAATTATATAATTTTATTAATATTCAGTGTTGCCAACTTTCTAAGAAAAAAATTACTAAAGTTTTAGAAAATTCATTATGACCACTATTTAACCGATTTTAATCAAATTATCATAAACAAATTTTTCTAGTGCCTAAATAAATTATGCAATTTTAACAAAAAACAGTGTTGCCAACTTATCGAGAAAAAAATTATTATTTATTCGATTTTCATCAAATTTTCAGGAAAGTTTCTTCTAGTGCCCATATAAATTATAATTTTATTAAAGATATTGTGTTGCCAACTTTCCGAGAAATGTCAAAGTGGTCTATATATGGGTTTACCCATATACTTCTAATATTGTTAAAATAAAATTTGTTTGCGTAAGAATGGTGGGAATAGTTATAATAAAAAAAACTGTTGTCGTCTCTGTGTCGCTGTTTCCAGCTCGGTAAAAATTTCGATTTGCATTTTTAATTATGCGCGAGTTATTACTAACAATGTGTTACCTTATATCTAAGTAACGAACCCACAGCCTATAGTAGGTTTTGGATCACTAAAACATTAAATATCAGTTAAATATCACAGGGCCTTGCTGTAATTTTTATTTTTATATTTTTAGCTGGAATGTAATGAAAAATTATCGGATTGTATTTGCTCAATTTGTTCTGTTCGATTAAATGAAACGTATAAATTTGTAGAAAAATGTTTTAAATCGCAAGAAATTTTAAAGCGATATGCAAAACAACAAACGCAAAATAGTAAAGTTATGAAAAATGAAATTAAAAATGAAAGAGAAATTAAAGAAGACATTAAATTAGAATTGGAAACTGATATAAACATTAATGTTGAAGAAAATTTTGAATCACAAAATAATACAAATTATGATGCCGTTTGTATTAAAAAAGAAACTGTTAACGAAGTAGACAATGAAGTAAATTTAGAAACTGATACAAATATTAAATTCGAAGAAAGTTTGAAATCAGACTATTTAAATCTACATTCAGAAATAATAATTAAGGAAGAGAATCCTGATTTTGAGAATGAAACCGATATAAAATATCGTGCTAGTAGAAATTCGAATGAAAATTATATATTCAGCTCGGAAAGAAATGACAAATCTGTAAAGAAAAGAAAAGAAATTTATAAATGTGAAACATGTGAGAAAACGTTTATTAAATATGGATATTTAAAAAAACATATTTGTTCTCATGTAAAGGAGAGACCTTATAAATGCGAAATATGCGACAAAACTTTTATTCGAAGTGGAAGTTTCAATAAGCATATTTGTATACATACAGAGGAGAGACCTTATGAATGCGAAATATGTAAGAGAACTTTTACTAAAAGACCACATTTAAAAGATCATATCCGTTCACATACAAATGAGAGACCTTTTAAATGTGAAATATGTGAGAAAACTTTTATTCAAAGTGGAAATTTAACCGTACACATCCGTACACATACAAATGACAGACCTTATAAATGTGAGATATGTAAAAAGCAATTTACTCGTAGTGGCGATTTAAAATCGCATATTCGTATTCATACAAATGAGAGACCTTATAAATGCGAAATATGTGAAAAACTATTTACTCGTAGTGGAAATTTAAAATGTCATATTCGTATACATACAAATGAGAGACCTTATAAATGCGAAATATGTGAGAAAACTTTTATTGAGAGTAAACACTTAAAAGTGCATATTCGTACACACAAATGATAGACCTTATAAATGCGAAATATGTGAAAAACTATTTACTAATGGTTCAACTTTAACAAGACATTTTCGTATTCATACGAAGGAGAGATCTTATAAATGAGAAAACTTTTATTGAGAGTAGACATTTAAAAGCGCATATTCATACACGTACAAATGAGAGATCTTATAAATGCAAATTGTGTGAGAAAACTTTTATTAGGAGTGGACATTTAAAGAAGCATGTCTGTTCTCATGCAAAGAAGAAGCCCAGTGAATGCGAAATAGAAAACATTTAATTTGAGTATATAAAATGCTGTTTTGTTGTATACGTTGATGTATGGTAGTGAGTGTTGAGTTTGGCTGCAAAAGCATACAAAAAAATGATTGCTGTGGAAATGAGATTTTTACGTGGGGTATGTGGTGTGACTAGGAAGAATCGAATACGAAATAGATTAGTGTATGATGAGTGTGAAATTAGAAAAAATGTAGCAAAAGTTGGTGTTAGTCAGTTTAGATGGATCAGTTATCTTGAGCGAATGCCTAATGAACCATTGGTTAAAAAAATATATGTATGGTTTTAAGGTCATATGTTTGTGTGTACGTCCGATGAGTAGTTGGAGTGGTATGATTGAAAGTGTTTTGTGTGAGCTAAAGTTTTCAAGTAGTAGAAACTGAAGAGCATGTATGAGAAGAATTATGAATATGGATGAAGCTAAAGTTGCTTATCTGGCTAGGGATGTTTGGTGGAGGCTGATTGCGGGATAGTGAAAAGAGTTTGTGCCACATCCTTTTGGGTACATGGCGTAATTGTGTATGTATGAAGCATTTGCCAAATCAATTTTATATATTTTTAATTTATAGTAAATTTATTTTTATTAAATATGTAAAATATATTAAATGTTATTTATAATAAAATTCAAATAAATAACTAAATCAATATTATCATGTAATATCTATTAATAAATTGGTTTAATTTTATTTATTAATATGAATAAAATATTTTTTCTTTTTAATATCAATATTACGTTACCATATTGCTATGTAAATAGAAAGAGATTATTATGTTAATAGTACAATAATAACATTATTTTACAGTGGTTTGTTACTAGATACACAGTGGTGGCAGTACCGAACATAATTCGAACGTCGAGTATTTTTAATCCATTCACTAAGTATAGAGAGGAGACAGACAGGTTATGCCTATACTAAAGCATTGAAAGAAATTGTCTAACCTTTTGACAAACTTCTCATAAAAAGTTTTTACATTATAATATTTCTTTCTGAAGTAAAATTCGAAAAAATACTTAGAATACTTTTCGATAGGGAATAAAAAGTTATATAATTTGGTTTTAGTTTTAATTTACTAGCATGTGCCGTTTGGGCGCTAGAATTTTTAATAATTTTTTAATAATAATTTTTTTAATAATTTTTTCAATAATTTTTTCTGCTAAATCAGTATGAGTTAGAGAAAAAAGTTACTTAGCTATTATGTAGTTAATTTTTTTCTATATTTTACTGAATTTTTTCAGATTTTTTTGAGCAAATTTTGAAAAAAATTATATTTTAAATTTTTTCAAAATATAATTCTTTGGTGAAAAAAAGAATTGGTCGAAAAAATGTATAGTGGAAAAAAGAATTGGTGGAAGAAAAGTATTGTTGGAAATAATGGCATACAATCATAAAAAGATTGTAGTAATATCAGTTCAGTGGTACAAGGTTTTAACACTAGATACATAATTAATTTAATTTACATCAGTGACCAATGTATTACCATCTACATAATATTGTATTTATGATTCGATAAAAAAATTATTACATAACACAAAATATAAATTATTAAATTAATCTAATAATGAAACAATTATTCCATATTGCGAATACCAGCTTCAGTAATCTACAAATAAAATAAAATAGCAGAAAATTACAAGTTTCTGAAAAAAAAATTGAAATAAATCTTACTTGAAAAGTGGCAGTTTGAACAGGTTTTAGAACACTTTTAACAACATTGGCTTGAAAGATGAAATCTGATTTTCGGTTTAATTGTATTCGACAAAACTATCTCCCAAACAGGCTGTCTCGTAACTCACGCCCTTATCGTCGAATTTGGTTGTCATGTCATTTGTCATCTGTTTACAAACACCATATTAATTCAATTTCATAATGGATCATATCTATTCGCAATTGAAATTAACTTGAAGCCATCTGGGTGGCAAAACTTACCTTGGTATAATAAATAAGCATTAGATTGAAGTTCTGTTTAAGGGGGATACCCGTTTGTAGCATTGATTTTTTAGATGTGTTTCAACATCTGTTTTTAAGAACTTTTACTACAAATACAGTAAACAACAATTATACCGCTGAAAAGTGTTCAGCAGTATTTTTTTAAAGACAAATATTTGACATTTCTCGGAAAGTTGGTAATATAATATTTTTATTAAAATTATTATTTATGTGGGCACTAGGAGAAACTTTTCAAAAAATTTGATCAAAATCGAATAAATAATGTAGCCACAATGAATTTTTAAAAAATTTTGTGATTTTTTTCTCTCGATAAGTTGGCAACACTATATTTTGTTAAAATTGAATAATTTATTTAAGCACTAAAAAATTTTTTTATAAAAATTTGATTAAAGTCGGTTAAATAAAGTGGTCATTATGAATTTTTAAAAATTTTAGTAATTTTTTTCTCGAAAAGTTGGCAACACTGTATTTTTTTAAAATTACATAAATTATACGATTATTAGGAGAATTTTGTGAAAATTTGAGTAAAATCGGTTAAATAACATGGCCATAATAAATTTTTAAAAACTTTAGCAATTTTTTTCTCGGAAAGTTGGCAACACTGGATATTAATAAAATTATAATGGGAGCATCAGGGAAATCTTTTCTGAAAATTTGATCAAAATCGAATAAATAATGTAGCCACAATAAATTTTTAAAAACTAGTAATTTTTTTCTCGGAAAGTTGGCATCACTGAAAAAAAATAAAAACACATGACCATCTTGGGTTCTAGACAAATTTATCCCAAAAATTTCATTAAAATCGGTTGAACCGTCTACGAGGAGTTGCGATCACAAAATTTTGACTTACGACCGAGCGAGCTGACGACGCACATCCATACACCCACATAAACTAAGTTCGGATTCGTCATCTGGAGGCTATATGAAAAATTTCTATACAATTTTTTTTTTGCTAATGTTACAGACACCGTACCAAACGCTATACCAATTTTCCTTGCAGTCAAAGTTGTAAAAAACAAAAACAATAATTAAGGTACTAATTTAAAGCCTCCTTCGGCTTTAATACAAGCATGACAACGTCGGACGAGTAAATCTCTAACTCGAGCCATCACATCAGGGTCATTTCTTATTTCATTTGCGACCTTCTGTATTCGTTCCAGCAACTACTCCCGGGTTGCTATTGGAATCTTGTAAACAAGTTCTTTCATATGTCCCCATAGATAAAAGTCCATTGGGGTCAAATTTGGGGACCTTGGAGGCCAGGCAACTGGACCTTCGTAGCCAATCCATTTCCTAGGGAAATAAACGTTTAAACAAGTTGTCACTACTCTTGCTCTATGAGGCGGTGCACTGTCGTGCTGAAAGCGCATACGTTGTTTTTTTCCTGATATAATAAATAAGGCTAACGCGATTGATGTTACATGTAATAAACTTCTAACGGCTACAGTTCCGCTAAAAAGCATTTTCGGACATATGTTTATTTGATGGTTTTTATTTAGATTATTCATAGGAATCATCCGATGTAGTTTTCCCCGACGGCATTATATATTTTTCTAAAGATCGTTTTATAAATTTGAGATAATTTATTTTTCAGTAAAATATTAGATAAAATAAGCAATAAATAAATTAAATTATTTTCAACTTTATTCATGCGTTCCTAATACCAAGTGGACTTCTCAGACTTCGTTGTGACTCAGAAGAAGGTAAAAATGCAAATACTTGTTAAAAAATAATTCATAGATAGCACTGCTAGTATTCAGATTACAGTTTTCTTTTTTATCGACAGCACAATAATTCGATTTGCAAATAGTTCAAACATTACCATATAGATAACACTGTAAGATTATTGTTCGAAATAGTTGGCCAGTTGAATGTTGTGTTATAAATTTTCAAATACATATTGATTTTTATAGTAATTAAAAAACATTATTCTACATACAACATTTAGATTTGATTTTAAATAATAATCATGTAAAAAAAGTGACAAATTATATTTAAAGTAATTGTTTACATTGACGGTCCTGCAGGTAAAATTCCTTCAGCTGCAGAATGATTACTTATCTTTCTATTTTTTTTTCTTTTATTTAAATTTTATTTAGACAAATAGCTAGAAACTAGATTAAGTAGCAGTTAAGGAAAAAATTGTAAAATTAAATACGCAGCTATATATTCTTCTTCTTCTACTAGTAATTTTACACAAAATTCATCTGGCCAACTAGATTCGTGTCAGATTTTTATAAGTTAACCTCTAATACTATCAATTACAATATTTTGATATTTTACTTTTTAGAAGAAGCTTTTTTTGGTAGAAAATTTAATTTTAATCATGAATAAGTTTATGCACCATTGTCAATTATGTATAAGTGATAAAAATGTATTGTTCACTATACTTGATTTGGATTCAGATGGCAAACGTTACGTAGATAAATTGGAAGCAATTATGCCAGAAATTGTAAGAATGAAATTATTTGTTTTGATTGTAATATACATTATTGTATCTGAATCTTTTACTTTCCTTATTTTAGGTAGATTGCAGGATCAAATTGCCGAATGGTATTTGTACAATCTGCACTGTTCAGTTGAATGAAGCTTATAAATTTATAAAACAATGTTTCAATTCTCAAATAATATTAAAACAATATTTAAATGAAAAACGTTGTCGACTATGTGCTGGTGGTGATAATATAACATTTACTTTAACTACAATGGATTCGGATAATGTATTGTTATCATACAAATTGGAAACCATTGCATCGGAAATTGTAAGTAAAATACTAGCTTTAACCAGGTCCACGAAACGAAATTATATGCTTAGAAATTGATAAGTAATCATTTATTTATTGCCTCTTCCATAATTTTTGAGAACAGACAAATTTAACTTAACCTAATTTAGAGTATTTCAAATTCAATACGTTTGTTGGTTTTATTTAATTAAAACTTATGTAAAATAAGTTTTAATTTGAATACATGTACATTTACAATAAAAATTACATAAAACAATTATTATTTTATTAAGTTTATTTATAATAAGTTTATTAATTATTATAATATGTTTTTGCTAAACTAAAATTTGTTTCTGAAAGAGTAGTTGGGAATAGCTATTATGAGAAAAAATATTGTTGTCTGTTTTCAGGTTGGTAAAAATTTCGTCTTGTATTTTTAATCATTTGTTACTTCATAACCAAGTAACGTACGTATTCACACAGCTTGTAGTGGGATTTAGATCTCACAAATAAATCAAATATTAGTAAAATATCATAGGGACTAGGTGTTATTAGTAGAAATGTATTTCTTTAATGAGATCCCTGTAATCCGGAGATTTTTATTATATGTAATATATAATTTTAATTTATATTTTTAGCTGGAATGTACTCAAAAGTTATCGGATTGTATATGCTCAATTTGCTCTGTTCGATTAAATGAAACGTATAAATTTGTAGATGTTGGGACCCGGTGCTGGCTTGGCGACCACGAAACACTAGTTGTGTCTGTGGGCAAGTGCTCGAGTTCCTAAAAAAGGCGATGCGGCGTGTGTGCGGTGATGTAGCGAGCTAGTGGACTGTATTGCGGCGTAAATAAGAACTAAGCGTGCGTAACTTGCTGAATAGAACTAATTAATTGATATGCAAGAGGATGGATAAGGATCAGAGACGATCTTCACCTATCCGAGCGATAGATAGGGCTTGTACAAGAAGTGGTAGCTCTAGGAAGAAATGAGGAAAGAGGTTGGCCCACAACTGAAGTATAGGAGTGCGGGACGGTAGGCGAGGTGAATTAAACCAATAACTTGTAGCAAGTCAAGTGTCAGCACAATTACTGCACGATTATACTGAATAATGTAAAAGCGACTTACGTTTATATAATGTAGTACAGATCCGTAATGAATATGCGGTTAGATACCTTACAATTCAGCGTACGATTGTGTAGTGATTGTGAGAGCTTTCAAGATGCGTGTACTTCAATTAACGTAAGCTGGTGCTTCTGCGGTGCGTGTCTGGAGCTATGCGTGAATGTGTATATATCGTCAAATCTTCAACGAGTGTTGAGCGAGAGTTAGTGTTAATAAGCTTCCAAAACAATTAATAAAGCACAAATAAAGAAAAGAATCTGCAACTAAATATGAGAATAAATGTTGCAAACAAAAGAAATGCGAGCGTGAATGAGAGATGCGAGTGATGCGACAATAATGTGAGCAGAGTACATAAAATGCGGAATAATGATATTGCAAGCGCATAGAATTGGAATAACTCTATGCGTGGCAGATATACAAGCGTTTGCAATTGTAAATAATAACATGTAAATCACAAAGAAACAAAATATGTTGTACTTCCCTGTATATTTGAAGGTTATTTCGACACGTGGTCGATCAGCTATGCGGAAATGTGATATCTTGTAATTTACAATCAGGTAATCACAATTAATAGTAGAAATGATATACTTCTGCGTAATATGTGTAGAATAGCGAATGAAAAGCGAATATACTTGATATAGTAAATAGCGTGCTAAAAGCGAAGCGTATATAAAATCATGCGTTTTCAAGCGAGCGATAATATTTCAATACGTGTTGACAGAATCACACGACAAGTCGTCCGTAAGCGAAAATAACGTAGCATAACTTGTGTGCTTAGTACAAACGACGTAGAATATAAATAATACTTGCTGCGAATGATATTTGATGAGATGAAATGTGCGTTTTTGTTAAACAGCACAGCGTGGAGATGTTGCCTTGTTCACGGCCGGATATGAACTCTCTGAATGCATGCGGATGCAAAGCGAAACTAGTACTGAAAGCGGGCGTCATACGAAGCGTGATAAGAATATGAAATGTGTTGCGATTTGTACGCGCTAGTGGCCAACAGATGGCGCGGCGGTCTTAACATGATAACGAAACTTGAACATTAGCCAGTTGCCAACAGATGGCAATGCCTGGTCTGAACATGCCGGCCGGCCAAAAACGGAGTTTTTTAGGATCACAAGAGTGGTCACAGTTTGACAACGGATCTTGTTAATGCTCCAGAAGCTGTTCGGACTTGAGCTACTCTAGCTACGTTATCTTCCTGGGTGAACCTTAATGATTCAAGCTAGCTTCCACTGAAGGGGAAGTAGTAGATCGTTTTGAAGATCACGAGTTGATCAGGTTGAAGATTAACGGTAGAGCGTGTCCATTTTAATCTTTGCTGAAGTGTGTTGAGAGATTCGGCATGCCATAGGTTCCAAAATGATTGTAAGACATTTTGTAATAGGTGCCAGCGGCGTAGAAGATTGGTATTTGATTTTCGATATACATGATCTGGTAAGTTGCCCATATTAGGATTGATTCCAATAGGATGACAGCGTAAGCATTTGATGCAGTTAGAAGAATAACTGCGAATCAGACGGCGAGCACCTACAATCCAACATCGGCGATTTGAAATTGCTTGAAATATTCTTGGCGATGAGTGAAGATATGTCTGATGATAATAATCGATAACAAGATCGGTTAAGCGATGATGCGATGGTAGCAGTATAGGGTGTTTATGAGAAACACTTAGGCTGTAGTTTCGACTTCTACTTACTACCTGTAACAATCCACTTTCGTCAATAAATAGAAATAGTTGTTGAATCGGTTGAGAGCATAAAGTTCCATTCTCAAATCTTGCGATGTCATCAGCGAATGCTTCACGGTGCGTAATTTTCACCCATGTGATTGAGGCGTTATCGAGTTCTGATGCTAATAGTGCAGGCGATGATATTGCTTCCTTCAATTTTAACCTTTTGTAAAATCTGGTGCAGAGTGCAGTAATACTTAACAGGTGATTTAAGTTGGAAGATTGATGTAGAAGTTTATAGTCAGCAGGATTGTCTTCCGACGAGATATGATGCCATATATTTTGCAGAAGATTCTGTTGAATTTCAGAAACTTGGCTGGTTACAAAAGTTTTCCATTTGTATGGTGGTGTCCGAACCCATGACAGAGTGATTGTAGAATCGGACGACGCTAAAATATTAAAGAAAGACAATGTTACGGTGTCTAACAAATATTTTATTAAGCGAGATAATAACAAGTGATTTTGTTCTAAGTAATCAGCAATATATTTGCAATATTCCAATTGTAAGTGACTGTCAGATGGTAGGCGACATTGAAAATTATTAAAACATCTAAGAGCGTTCGCGTATGAATTTCCTAACTTAGGAGGATATTCTTTAAGAAAAAGCGGAATCATATAGCGTCCTGAATCTAATCTTCTGTGTTGAGATGAAAAGTTATTATTGGCTAGATGATCTAAATTTGACAGTGTAGCGATCGTGGCAGCGTCTTCACGTTCCGAAATTTCCGATAATGCTGGCGAAAACGGGTTCTGAACCGTCAGACATGTGGTAACGGTTGATGCGGTTAGCGAACAGATTGGTCCAGAAACAATCCAACCCAATGAGGTTTCAATAGCAGTCGGACCATTCGCAGTGGTTTGCTTGTGACCAGTGAGAAGATTGAAATATAGATCAGCACCAATTAACAATTCAATGGGCGCTGGTGTTACAAAGTCTGGATCAGCTAACTGTAGATGTTGAAATTGGCGAAGTAAATCGGAAGAAAGTTGCGCCTTTGGTAAATCTTGGATGATTTGCGAAACAATGACTGCGGAGAGCGTGTATGCTGATGAAGCGTTGTGCGAAGAGCATAGACAAATTGTTGTAGTGCCTCGAACGTTGTTCAGAGCTGTAGAGTTTCCAAATCCTGAAACGACGATGTTTGCAGAATGTATTGGTAATTGTAGACGATTGGAACAATTTTCAGCAATGTATGAAGATTCGCTTCCACTATCTAAGAGTGCACGTACTGATTGCCATGATCCTAGTGAATCTTGAATACGTACAATAGCTGTACCTAACAGAACTGCTGAAAGTGCCGTGCTGTGCGAAAGTGATGAAGTACGAGTTGTACCTGCTATCATAGGCATAGGAGAAGCTGACGGACTGTTGTTGATTGCATTGTCCGCAACTTGCGGCTGACTTAAAGCGTTTGTTGACTTTTCAACTCGTTCAAAGTGCAGGAGCGTGTGATGTCGTTTATTGCATTTGCGACAGTTGAATTTTGATTTGCAAGTAGACGTAGCATGTATTGCTGATAAGCAGTTACGACAACAGTTGTTGGTGCGTATCATCTCAAATCGCTTGGTTGGTTCCATAGATTGAAACTTGAAACATTTGTACAGTGCATGCGGATTGGAACAAGCGATACACTTACTTGTGTTTGCAGTTGATACAAATGATGATGTGTTGAATGTCGTGCGATTTGTCTTGAATGACGTACGATTTGTCTTATCGGAGGATCGAGATGTATCTGCTTGAGTGAATGGTTTGCCAATACATTGCCACTGCTGAGATTGTATGAATTTATCTAAGAAATCTAAGAAATCAGCGAGATTAGGTAAATTATCTTTAGATAAATTGCGTTCAAAGCTGTTGCGAATTTTTGTGTCGAGTTTGGTGAGCAGAATAAAAGTTAATACTGGACTCCATTCATCGACAGGTTCGTGATTAGCCCTTAATGCTTCAGTGTGCTCTCTAATTGCAGCAATGAATTTTGTAGCGTGATAATAAGTCATTGGAATTGGCTTTGGCAATTCTATTAGCGCTTGAATATGATAAGATGATATTAATCTTCTTTGAGCGTAGCGATCAGTTAATGATTTGATAGCGATCGAGTAATTATCATCTGTGAGCGATAAGTTCTTGATTAGAGCGAGCGGTTCTCCTTTTACAATAGATTTTAAATATTGGAATTTTTGAACTGGTCGTAGACTGTCATTGTCATGGACGGAGCTGCAAAATATATCAAAAAACGAGTTCCAATTAGCGATCTCACCAGAAAATTGAGGTAAATCCAATTTCGGAAGTTTTGCGTGCGTGTATGACTGTGACGACGTCTGCGATATGAATGCGGTGTTTGCAACGCTAGTATCCAGAGCCGGTTGCTCGTAGAATGGAGGTTGCGTGAATGCTGCTTGAATGACACGTACAGAATCCATGAAGTCGTTATATTCAGAGTAAAACTGATCCTGTTTGGTAGTGTTGCTTGGATGAATCATGATTTGAGTGTGATAGTCTTCAAACTCACGAATGCGTTTCGGAAGCAACTTAAACTGGGAGCGTGCTTCTGTGACCTTTTGTGGATCTGCAGCTTGTGCGATTAGAGACTGTAGATTGTCTACAAACAGTTGACAAAACTTGCGGCGTACAGACGGAGCTAGTAACTCAGTCATGATGAGAATGTAATGCGAATTGCGGTTTGAATAAAAGAAAATAGAAATATAAATGCGTTGGCTTCGTATGAGCGTGCGATGCGAGTTCTTGTTGAACTTGAATATATGCGTTTATAGTTTGAATGAGCGAGTGATGCGTGTTCTAGGTGAACGTGAATATGCGTTTGTTGCGTTAGCTGCTGATGAGCGAATGATACCAGTTCTTGTTGAACGTAGTATATGCGGTTGCTACTGATGAGCGAATGAAGCGTGTTCTAGGTGAACGTGAATATGCGTTTGCTGCTGATGAGCGAGTGATGCGAGTTCTAGATGAACGTGATTGCGTTTGCTGCAGATGAGCAAGTGATGCGAGTTCTAGATGAACGTAGTATATGCGATTGCTGCAGACGAGCGAGTGATGCGAGTTCTAGATGAACGTGAATGCGTTTGCTGCAGATGAGCAAGTGATGCGAGTTCTAGATGAACGTGAATGCGTTTGCTGCAGATGAGCAAGTGATGCGAGTTCTAGATGAACGTGATTAGCGTTTGCTGCAGATGAGCAAGTGATGCGAGTTCTAGATGAACGTAGTATGCGTTTGCTGCTGATGAGCGAATGAAGCGAGTTCTAGATGAACGTGAATATGCGGTTGCTGCTGATGAGCGAATGATACCAGTTCTTGTTGAACGTAGTATATGCGGTTGCTACTGATGAGCTAGTGATACCAGTTCTTGTTGAACGTAGTATATGCGGTTGCTACTGATGAGCTAGTGATACCAGTTCTTGTTGAACGTAGTATATGCGGTTGCTACTGATGAGCGAGTGATACCAGTTCTTGTTGAACGTAGTGTATGCGGTTGCTACTGATGAGCTTGCGTTGCGAGTTCCAGTTGAACGTCAGATAGCGGTTGCTGCTGATGAGCGAATGATGCGAGTTCTAGTTGAACGTGATTAAGCGTTTGCTGCAGATGAGCAAGTGATGCGAGTTCTAGATGAACGTGATAGATGCGTTTGCTGCTGATGAGCAAGTGATACCAGTTCTTGTTGAACGTAGTATATGCGGTTGCTACTGATGAGCGAGTGATACCAGTTCTTGTTGAACGTAGTATATGCGGTTGCTACTGATGAGCGAATGATGCGAGTTCTAGATGAACGTGATAGCGTTTGAATGCGTTAGCTGCTGATGAGCGAGTGATACCAGTTCTTGTTGAACGTAGTATATGCGGTTGCTACTGATGAGCGAGTGATACCAGTTCTTGTTGAACGTAGTATATGCGGTTGCTACTGATGAGCTAGTGATACCAGTTCTTGTTGAACGTAGTATATGCGGTTGCTGCTGATGAGCGAATGATGCTAGTTCTTGTTGAACGTAGTATTTGCGGTTGCTGCTGATGAGCGAGTGATACCAGTTCTTGTTGAACGTAGTATATGCGGTTGCTACTGATGAGCGAGTGATACCAGTTCTTGTTGAACGTAGTATATGCGGTTGCTACTGATGAGCGAATGATGCGAGTTCTAGATGAACGTGATAGCGTTTGAATGCGTTAGCTGCTGATGAGCGAGTGATACCAGTTCTTGTTGAACGTAGTATATGCGGTTGCTACTGATGAGCGAGTGATACCAGTTCTTGTTGAACGTAGTATATGCGGTTGCTACTGATGAGCTAGTGATACCAGTTCTTGTTGAACGTAGTATATGCGGTTGCTGCTGATGAGCGAATGATGCTAGTTCTTGTTGAAAGTAGTATTTGCGGTTGCTGCTGATGAGCGAGTGATACCAGTTCTTGTTGAACGTAGTATATGCGGTTGCTACTGATGAGCGAGTGATACCAGTTCTTGTTGAACGTAGTATATGCGGTTGCTCCTGATGAGCGAGTGATACGAGTTCGAGTTGAACGTCATATATGCGGTTGCTGCTGATGAGCTAGTGAGGCGTCAGCTGATGTGCATTGTATGTGCACAGCGTGGCGACAGCGAAGCGAATTGCGTTTAGAATTTAATGATGCGTAAAGATAGCGTTTGATCTTGTTCAGAGCGCAAATGATCAATGATGAAGCCACGTCAAACAAGTTGTGACTTGCCTAGCGGCTATCGAAGGTTCAAATGATGGTGCACACGTAGCGTAGGTTGTAACCTGCCCATTCGGTGCAAAGATTCAAATGATGGGGCACACGTCAACAGGTTGTGACCTGCCCATTCAATGATCGTAGGTCCAAATGATGGGGCACACGTCACTAGGGTCGTGACCCGCCCATCCGGCTCGAAGGACCAAATGTTGGGACCCGGTGCTGGCTTGGCGACCACGAAACACTAGTTGTGTCTGTGGGCAAGTGCTCGAGTTCCTAAAAAAGGCGATGCGGCGTGTGTGCGGTGATGTAGCGAGCTAGTGGACTGTATTGCGGCGTAAATAAGAACTAAGCGTGCGTAACTTGCTGAATAGAACTAATTAATTGATATGCAAGAGGATGGATAAGGATCAGAGACGATCTTCACCTATCCGAGCGATAGATAGGGCTTGTACAAGAAGTGGTAGCTCTAGGAAGAAATGAGGAAAGAGGTTGGCCCACAACTGAAGTATAGGAGTGCGGGACGGTAGGCGAGGTGAATTAAACCAATAACTTGTAGCAAGTCAAGTGTCAGCACAATTACTGCACGATTATACTGAATAATGTAAAAGCGACTTACGTTTATATAATGTAGTACAGATCCGTAATGAATATGCGGTTAGATACCTTACAATTCAGCGTACGATTGTGTAGTGATTGTGAGAGCTTTCAAGATGCGTGTACTTCAATTAACGTAAGCTGGTGCTTCTGCGGTGCGTGTCTGGAGCTATGCGTGAATGTGTATATATCGTCAAATCTTCAACGAGTGTTGAGCGAGAGTTAGTGTTAATAAGCTTCCAAAACAATTAATAAAGCACAAATAAAGAAAAGAATCTGCAACTAAATATGAGAATAAATGTTGCAAACAAAAGAAATGCGAGCGTGAATGAGAGATGCGAGTGATGCGACAATAATGTGAGCAGAGTACATAAAATGCGGAATAATGATATTGCAAGCGCATAGAATTGGAATAACTCTATGCGTGGCAGATATACAAGCGTTTGCAATTGTAAATAATAACATGTAAATCACAAAGAAACAAAATATGTTGTACTTCCCTGTATATTTGAAGGTTATTTCGACACGTGGTCGATCAGCTATGCGGAAATGTGATATCTTGTAATTTACAATCAGGTAATCACAATTAATAGTAGAAATGATATACTTCTGCGTAATATGTGTAGAATAGCGAATGAAAAGCGAATATACTTGATATAGTAAATAGCGTGCTAAAAGCGAAGCGTATATAAAATCATGCGTTTTCAAGCGAGCGATAATATTTCAATACGTGTTGACAGAATCACACGACAAGTCGTCCGTAAGCGAAAATAACGTAGCATAACTTGTGTGCTTAGTACAAACGACGTAGAATATAAATAATACTTGCTGCGAATGATATTTGATGAGATGAAATGTGCGTTTTTGTTAAACAGCACAGCGTGGAGATGTTGCCTTGTTCACGGCCGGATATGAACTCTCTGAATGCATGCGGATGCAAAGCGAAACTAGTACTGAAAGCGGGCGTCATACGAAGCGTGATAAGAATATGAAATGTGTTGCGATTTGTACGCGCTAGTGGCCAACAGATGGCGCGGCGGTCTTAACATGATAACGAAACTTGAACATTAGCCAGTTGCCAACAGATGGCAATGCCTGGTCTGAACAGTAGAAAAATGTTTTAAATCGCAAGAAATTTTCAAGCGATATGCAAAACAACAATCGGAAAATAGTGAAGTTATGAAAAACGAAATTAAAAATGAAAGCGAAATTAAAGAAGAGAATATTGATGAAGAATACATTAAACTACATTTGGAAACTGATGTAAATATTAAAGTTGAAGAAAGTTTAGAATCACAAAGTAATACATATTTTGATACTGCTTGTATGAAACAAGAAGCTATTAATGAAGAGAACATTGAAGTAGATTTGAAAATTGATACGAATATTAAATTTGAAGATAGTTTGAAATCCGACTTTTTAGATTTACATTCAGAATTAATAATTAAGGAAGAATATTCTAATTTTGAGAATGAAACCAATGTAAAACGTCAAGATAGTGGAGAATCGAAGAAAAATAATATTTTCAGTCCGAAGGAAAATGATAGCTCTGTAAAGAAAAGAAAATCTCATAAATGTACATTATGTGAGAAAACTTTTACTCAGAATATAGGTTTAAAAAGGCATATTCGTATACATACAAATGAGAGACCTTATAAATGCGAAATATGTGACAAAGCATTTACTCGAAGTGTACAATTAAAATATCATATTCGTATACATACAAATGAGAGACCTTATAAATGCGAAATATGTGAGAAAACGTTTACTCAAAGAGGAAGCTTAAAAACACATATGCGTTCTCATTCAAATGAAAAACCTTATAAATGCGAAATATGTGAGAAAACATTTACTCTAAATGGACATTTAAAAGAACATATTCGTATACATACAAATGAGAGACCTTATAAATGCGAAATATGTGACAAAGCATTTACTCTAAGTGGACAATTAAAAAATCATATTCGTATACATACAAATGAGAGACCTTATAAATGCGAAATATGTCAGAAAGCATTTATTCGAAGTGGAGATTTGAAAGTACACATTCGTATACATAAAAATGAGAGACCTTATAAATGCGAAATATGTGACAAAGCATTTACTCTAAGTGGACAATTAAAAAATCATATTCGCATACATACAAATGAGAGACCTTATAAATGCGAAATATGTCAGAAAGCATTTATTCGAAGTGGAGATTTGAAAGTACACATTCGTATACATAAAAATGAGAGACCTTATAAATGCGAAATATGTGACAAAGCATTTACTCGAAGTGGACATTTAAAACGGCATATTCGTATACATACAAATGAGAGACTTTAGAAATGCGAAATATGTGAGAAAACTTTTAAGGAAAGAGGAGGCTTAAAAAGACATATCCGTTTTCATGCAAGGGAGAAACCTGATGAATGCAAAATAGACAACTTTTCCACAAAGTAGAAATTAAAAAGAAAGATATTCGTATTCATAGTGTAACGATTTTGTAGTTCTCTTTTTATTAATTTTTAAATATTGTTATGCCCCGTTCAGACTGCTATTTATGTTTATGTTTTAGCGCAGACCTAGTGGTTCTGAGCCAAATCACATGTAAGCTTATGGGGATATTCTGTAGATGCGCGGATTTTGTTTCATTAGCAAATTTTGTTTCATCGCTGCCAAAGTCTGATTTGGCCAAAGTTTCTTAACTAAAATTTACTTATGTTTTAAAAACAGCCAATCAGATCTTACTCAAACGAGATAGCGTTGTATATCTGTTTTCATGAAAGAAACGTCAAATTTATAATATGTAAATGAACAGTTTGGAAGATAAAATAAATGTTATTTTGAAAACGCGTATTTAATATAATAAATTAACATTCATTTTAGACACATCAGAAGAAAAATTTGCAAAAACAGGGAAGATGGCGAATTAATCGTATAAACTTGTAAAGTTATGTTTATGTTCTATACAATTCTAAATGTTCTGTTTCGTATTCGTATTTTTCAAATGATTGTGCAGGTCTTATTTTGTATAATCATAAAATTTAACACAATAAAAAACAACTTAAACTGTAAAAAAACAAAAACTGTACTGCATACATACATACCTACAAACACAATCACGCCATATATCCAAATGGGTGTGGCACAAACTTTTTACATTATCCCGAAATTGGTCAAACTCTTGTGCTTGTGCGTAAAATTAAAGCGGTACTCAGAATGACACTTTCTGTACAATAATGTTTTTTAATTTCTATAAAAATCAATATGAATTTGAAAATTTATAACACACCATGAAATGACAATAAACTTTGTTTATGCGTTCCTGATATAATTTATATTAATTTTATTATTATTAAATATGTAAAATATATTAAATCTTATTTGTAATAAAATTGAAATTAATAAATAAATCAACATTATTATGAAATATGTATTGATAAGTTATTTTGACCTTATTTAATAATATGAATAAAATTATTTTTTTTTTTAATTTCTTTAAATTGGGTCTAATCATGTAAGTGAAGTCAATAAATATTGAATGAAGCTTATTGATCTTAACTGCAGAATTAATACTAAACTTAATTTTTCAATTTTTTTTTCTTTTGTTTGAATTTCATTTAGACAAACAGTTAAAGAAGCTATATATTTTCAAAATTAAATTTGATGCGTTTAGTAAAATAAAAACTGAATAAAAATTAAAGTCGGTATAGTCGTATGGTAATAGTGGATGGTGTATGTAGGAAGTTGGGCTGAACTTTAGCATAGCCTCCCGTTTCACAAATTTTAAAAAAGCCAAATTTGCGCATGCGTGAACATCGGAATGCGCATGCCCCATGTGTAAAAACCAGTGAATCTCAAATAGTTTCATTAGTAATTTTGACAATTTTGTCCGTTAAAACTTATATCATGTTAGGAAGTGTGATTGTTCCTTATGTTATGTTATGTTAAGAAATCCGGTAGGTTAGGGTAGGTTAGGTAGGTAGGTTTCAGGTAGGAGTTTGTTGTTTAAAAACCGTTAAAACACATTTAAAATCATATTTTGTCTTGTCGAATAGTTTGACAGTCACTGGTTTTTCAACTCGCGTACCTACCGCAAAAACGGGAGGCTGTTCTATAACTATACCGGAAGTTGGTATTGCATTTTAGTGATATTTCTGTCAAATGATGTATAAATGTATAGGAAGGTGATAGTAAAAGAATGGAAAACAATAAAGAAAGAAAAGGATATGAAAAAAGTGATCATGATAACAAGTAAAAAATTAATTATTAATTTTATAAAAATATAGTGTGTGTGTGTGTAGATGCAAGAAAATGCATTATATTATATATGCAGTAAAAAATTTCTTTTATATGAAAAATAAATTATGGTTCTCAAAAGAACCGATGATTGATTTTATATGTATAAAATTTCTTCTTTTTATGCCAACACTGTATTTTGTTAACATTACATAAATTATATGATTGCTAGGAGAATCTTTTGTGAAAATTTGAGTAAAATCGTTTAGATAATATGGCCATAATATATTTTTAAAAAATTTAGTAATTTTTTTCTCGGAAAGTTGGTAACACTAGATATTAATAAAATTATATAATTAATGGGAGCATTAGGGATATCTTTTCTGAAAATTTGATCACAATCGGATAAGTAATGTAGCCGCAATGAATTTTTAAAAACTTTAGTAATTTTTTTCTCGGAAAGTTGGATTACTGGAAAAAACCAAAACCACATGACCATCTTGGGCACTAGACAAATTTATCCTGAAAATTTCATTAAAATTGGTGAGCCGTCTAGGAGGAGTTGCGGCCACAAAATTTTGTCTTACGACCAAGCGAGCTGACGACGCACATCCATACACCCACATAAACTAAGTTCAGATTCGTCATCTAGAGGATATATGAAGGATTTCTATACACAATTTTTGTTTTGAAAATGTTACAGACACCGTACGCGCACGCTATACCACTTTTTCCTTGCAGTCAAAGTGGTAATAAACGGCCGATATTTGTAGGCCAAGGGGAATGAAATAGAATACTTCAGCTAACGATATTAATTCACTCTTGTTTAATAAATTAATTTTGTTTCTAAAACTTTCGAAAATAATTCAAGTGCTGAATTATCATCAAGTGAATCTATTCTACTGTATTTATATTTTCAAAATCGGACATCTGTGACGTGATTAAAATTTTCAATTTATTATTTTTAGCATTGTCGTCAAATTCGTCAATTGTGAAATAATCAAGGAGACTAACTGCCTCTGTGTGCGGGACATCAAAAATAAACAAGACCGCGGAGTTTCTTGAAAATACTACTTATAAACTTCACTAATAATTCGGGAATGATCCGTAGCGAAATCACGAAATGATTCATTGAATGCGTTTTAATTTTCGGCATTTAACCAAACTGTATTGCAATTATAATCTTGTTTTCATTTCTGTATATAATATCGTGCTAATTCGGTTTTGCCATAACCTGCTGGTCCGCAAATTACTACAATAGTACTCTCTTCAAATTTACTATCTATTTCATGCAGCCTCTCTTCTCGGCCAACAAATGATGAAGTTGGCTTAAAAATATTGTACGAAATTGGTCGGCTTATATGTCTTTTTTCAAATTTACTTTTACCATTTGCATTCATATAAAAATTCTCTATGCCTGAGTTTGTACCACCACTAATATTTACCAAATTTTTCGCTTGATAATTATTCTAAAATATATTTATTACATTAATTGCAAGCCTTATAAGTTTACAATAATTTTAAATTACTTATTAAAAAAAAATATGTAAAAATAAATCTAAAAAATGTTATTAAAAAAAATACTTTGAGTATATTAAAATTGTAATTTGTAATGTGAATAATTGTTTAATTAGATCACATAAAATATTTTCGTGGATTAGCCGAACTAATCACTTACACTTTTATTTATTAACTCTATAACTCACACCCAATTATAGAAACAAAACTTTATCTTTAACTTGAAACACTTGTAAACTCGTCTGAACCGTTCATCAGCGAAATCTTAACTAACTTAAAACTAATACTTATGCTAGCAAGGGTGGCGACCCTTGAGCGCGGGGGAAGGGAATGTGCACATAAATATGTCACTATCTGGCCATATGGTATCCTCGCATCCGGTCCAGATACACAGATGATGTAATATGCTACAAATTATAATTATAAAATATTATTGACTTAATATATATTGTAGCGGTTCTTATTTTTGCAAGTTTTGAATTTCAAGGAGTGCGCCCTCCCCAAAAGCGTTTTGGCTCAAAATTTTGTGAATGATCCATGCCCCAAAACAACTGAAGTTCGAAAAATAGTTTTTCTCTGATTTTTTAGTACTTAGAATTTAATTGAAATAATTTTAAACGTCAAAATTATAAAAGTACATCACATTTGGAAACAGTCGTAATTTTTTGGCGTTTGTAAGGAAAAAACGTTTTTTTTCCAGATTATATAAAGAAATACGACGGTTTCCAATAAAGTTATATCGATTTAAAATTTGGACAATTTTGATAAAAATTAAGCATTATACATTTAAGTATATTTTAAAACGCTATAACTTCTTTATTTTTCATCTAAAATACATGATTTTTTAGCACATTTTAAAGAAAATTTTAATGTACTTTCATAATTTTGACATTTAAAACCATTTAAATTAAGTTCTAATTGTCCCAGAAGTGCTTAAACGCTAGAATATTTTTCGAACTTCAGTTGTCTTGAGACACCTTGTTATTCACAAAATTTTGAGCTACAACGATTCAAATTTTGGTTTTTGCACAATTTCCAAAAACTTTAGAAGGTGCACTCCTTGAAATTTGAAACTTGCTAAAAGAAGGACCACTATAATATATATATATATATATATATATATATATATATATATATATATATATATATATTTTATACATGAAAATTATCTTATAAATTTGGGGTGCGTCTTATCATCCGTTGCGTCTCTTCAAAAAATACGGTAAATACTTTTCAAGTAGTGTTTGCATTTATACAAAGTATTTAATATTTTGTATTTAAATACTTTTTAAAAGTATTTTAAACGACTCTGATAGTACTAATTAAAAAATACTGACAGTAATGTTGATTGTGTAAAGTTTGCTTGCTATGCTTCTGTTTATTTTAATAATATATTGTTTAAATTAATTTATGAAATTTAATAAACGAATAAAGTTATTCCAATACACATAGATAATAAAACAGTTAAAAAAAATTCAATTAAGAAGAATTGAAAATTGTTTTTGTTTGGCGATGACAGAGCCACGTAGATGAAATTTCTTCATTATTTCACTATTACTATTATTAATTAATTATTCTAACACATACCCATCATGAGCTAATACTAATTAAAACATTTGCAAAAGTTACATTTCAAATATAGCTATTATCGCTTCATCGTAACATATTTTACATCGCAGTTATTCTCGAACGTTCGATTAAGATGGATTATTATACAATTTGGTGATATTGTTTTTAATTAACTTTACTAAGATAATTTTTATTTATTGCTTATTTTATTATCGACTTTATGATTTCATGCAAAATATTTTATAATTGCTGTAACATTCTTCATGTTTCTGTTTCATCAATTCTCCCTAAGAGCATGTAAGTGGTATAAGTATTAGAAATCGTAATTATTGCTTGCTGTACTATTCGTTTCTCAATAAATAAATATTTTAGGTCCTGGAGAAGGTGGAAAATGCCACCAAAAGCTTGACACAGAATCTTTAATGAGAGTTTGATTTAAATATTTAACTTTTTGACTACTGGGGCTGTTTTTGTTTGGTAATAATTCAACCGATTTCTGAAGATACCTCATATCAATTAAGAGGAAATTATCAAAAACACCAGAACTAGATAACTTTGGAATCACATGATTGGAGTTGGGTATTGTGTTTAACAAATTTTCAATGCTGTTTATATAGTAACATAGTAAAGAATGTATGTATCTGAAATAGAAGGTATGCTGATATACATTTAGCAAATAAGTATTCGAAAAAATTATGATTTTTAAATTTAATTTGTTACTTCATAACATAGTAAAAAATATGTCGGAATTTATTATATTAAAATAAAACGGCTTTAGGGTATAGTTCTGTGTTAATATTTGTTAATAAATAACGTTTCGACAAACTCAACGTTCGTCTTCATCAGTTTTCATGATGAAGAAGCACGTTGTAATCGTCGAAACGTCGTTTATTAATAAATATTAATACAAAACAAGAACCTAAAGCTTTACTTACTTTATTTTCAAATATCATATTAGCTAATTGCTGAAATACATTATCTAATAAAATGAATATATAATTTAAAAACTAATAACTGTTTATATTTTAATTTTTTAGAACAAAATGGAAGTGTCAACTGATAACCTAGAGAAATTAGAATGAAATAAATATAATGGCTACCTGTCGCCTGCTCTGCTACATCTCACAAACGAAATAAAAGTAAACAAACGAAATAAAGATGTTGTATATGATGATAAAATCGATTATCACACAACTTTGGAATCAAAAGATTTTCAATCAAATAAATTACTTTTAAAGTTAGAAATTACTAAAACAGAATAAATTTATGTTAATTTATAATTGTGTGATTTTTTTGCTTTAAAATAACACTTAATGTAAAATCATGTTGGACGTTGTAAAGTTTATGTTCATATTATTAACACTGGTTGAACTTATTTATTTAATTAAAATAACCTTTTAATTTGAATTTTTATTGTATTCTATAACTAGACATAAGTTTATGGTTTATGTTTATATTAATAGAATATTATCTTTTGTACGTGTTTGAAGTATTTTCTTATAAATAAAAATATTTAACAAAATATAATTATTTTATATAATTATAACTACTTTAAAACACAAATTCAATAGGTGACATATTTTGAACACTATATTACGCACTGCAATATCCTCTGTCTGCAACAAAGCAAAATAATAAATTTTGTTTTCCTTGTAAAATAAAATTATTTATTTAAAATGAAACAACTTTACGTATTAAAAAACAGCAGAAATAATTATTATTTTTAGATAAGTATATTTTAATAAAAATTAAGTAAATTTTCTTTGTAACTGGAGGTCACTTAAAGCTATTTTCACTTCAAAGTTGTCGTAGGCACTAGAGATTGTCATTTTTGAGAAAATCTTTATCCGATCCGAATCCGATCGGTATCCGAATATTTTTATGCAAATCCGAACCGTATCCGATCCAAATCCGAACTGTATCCGCGTTGTATCCGAACTTATCCGAATAGCATCCGAACTATATTCGATCCGCCTATGTACCTATATTCTCAGTAAGTTATTTTAGGTACAATTTGACTGACCCTGACGCCCAAATTGGCGGCGAGGCAGTCATCCAGATGGTTTGCGTGATTTGGGTATAGCTGCCTGCAATTTCAGGATTTTATATTTCCGCGAACGTTAAATAAACATTACTTTTAATTGAATTGTTCAATCATAGAGTGCGCTCTGCCGTTCCCGTTATTTGGCAAATTTCATTTTAGATATCAGCTGTTCTTGTTTATTCTTGTTTATTTTAAAACACAAATCTAACATAAAACGTTCGAAATTAACGTGTAAACTTTCACGATCATACAATTTCAAAGCGCATGTGCGGATCAGAAATTCTTGATAAAATCCTGGGATGTGTCGAATACGTTCGGAACTAATTCCGAATGAAATAATTGTGTTCCGCAAACGAAGAACTTTTTGTTCAGAACATGTAATTTTCTTACCGCTAACGATGGAATTTACATTGCGCATGCGTACTTATTCGGAACTAGTTCGGAATGTGTTCCGCAAACAAAGCTATTATTAGTTTTATTATTATGGCTATTTAAAATTTGTAATTACAATACAGAAATTTTTTATTCATTGTATTCATAACCTATTATATTCATATTTTAACAGTTTCCTGTATTTCTAAAACATTTCATTGATTGAGTTTAATATTTTTTTCCTATTGTATGTATAATTTTAATGTTTTCATTGGAAAAACTATCGTTAGTTTCTATTAAATGGTTTTCAACAATACAATAAAAATAGTAATAAAGTAATAAACAAAATATATAGTTTTCAATGATTAATCTAATATACAAAATATTTACGGAAACTTGGTCACTATTTTCTTTTTCTATTTGAAGAGATACAATGTCCATTTAATTAGACACACATTAGAAAAAAGAAGAACCAATTCAACACCTTCTAATCTAAAAAAAAATATTATTTTTACATTACAATTTAGATTAAGCTGGAACTAAATTTTAAAATTTAAGTTTTATTATACTATTATAGTAAAAATTGTATATATATATATATAGTAAACAACAAAGCAAGTATTATTTTTAATTTGGATTTGATTTTTTATTTTATAAAATAAATTTTTTGTATACATCTTTCATATCTTTCTTATTTATGTATAGTACAGATTTCTAATATTAAAAAATAAAATAAAAATAAGCTATAAATATAATTATTAAAATAATAATTTTTAATTTCGGTTGAATGATAAAATTTTGTATCACACCCCTATGGGTACAAAGCGTGATTGTGTATGTATTATATATATATATATATGTATGTTTGAATAGATTTTAAGTATTAAAATTACAATTATTATTATTTTCAATGTATTATTTAAAATAATTTATTTATGCAGTAAACAAACAAAAGTATTGTATATTTTCATTATATACATATACCTATATATTAATAATTAAGAAAAAAAACTTATTTAAATGTAATTCGTATCCAAATTGCAAATGAACGGTACTCGAATTGTATCAGAACTCGAATTGTATCAGAACCATATCTCTGTATTCAATTCGTATTCACACTACATCTGACCCGATATCCGAAAATATTGTATCCGATCCGATCCGATCCATATCCGACTTCGGATCGGATATTTTCGGATTGGATTTTGATTTCGGATATTTTTCTCCACCTTTATTGCATAGCGAACATCAGCTGAAAACACTTCTAATATAGAAAGAACTCCATATAGTAAAATCTATTTGTTTATTTTTCTCTCTACTTTCATGAATCTTGTCAAACTGCCTCACAGATAGCTTTTGGGTTGGAATTGGCCTAGATTTCCTTTTTTAACAACCGTTCTGACACTACTTTAAATACAATTGATTAACTAAGAAACTTATCAAATACTTACTTTGATGAGAAACCGAGATAAAAAATAAACGGAACAGACATTCATACACGATGTCACTTTTTTCCCTATTGTTAACATTTGCTAGGAATGTAAATGTTTCCAAAGAAGCCCGGTTGCGTACATACAATGCTGTTTTGGTGCCTACGTTGCACTGTACGGTAATGAAGTTGGGTTTGTCTGCAAAAGCATAAAAGAAAAATGACTGCTGTAAAAATGAGATTTTTTACGTGGAGGGTATGTGGTGTAAATAGGAGGAATCGAGGGTACGAAATAGATTAATGTATGATGAGTGTGAAATTAGAAAAAAGTGTTGTTACGAAAGTTGCTTGTTTAGATAGGAATGTTTGGAGGAGATTGATTTCGGGACAATGTATTTATGTTAACGCTTTTTTTTTCACACTTGTTTTGCAAGTCTATATTTTTTGGAAGAAAATGCATTGATATAAGTAAGTGTCTGTGCTAGCGTAGTTTTTTTACACTGAGGTACAGAAACAATAACTTTTTGACTTACTCGTCATTTTATGCAATTGCTTTACTAGGTTATATAAAAGCCAGCATGTAAATTAACTACAAATTTTGTCAATTAGCTCATTCCATTCATATCAGACGGAAAGAAAATATTCAATTAGTTAATCAATATTTTTCGAAACTTTATTGATATTCAAATATAAGCACTACAAATTTAAAATATTATTAATATTATGATAATAACACTACTATTTACGACTGTATAATAATTATCATTAGGTGATTGCGTTAAATAATTTTAGATTAATCACCGTAACCAAATCAAAAAGAAATTAAAGATCATTTCAAACTAAAATTTATATACATTTTTTTAAATATACAAAGCAAAATTATTTTCAATAATTATACAACGTGTTTCATGTAAGCGTAGTGGCATTTAATTTCTGATTTTTAAATCGAATACAACATGAATATGTGCCTTGTTTCATTTGCCTATATTTATTTAAATTTTCAATTAAAAAAGACTGTTAATTTTAAATTGAAAAAATCGTAAACGCGATTAAGCTAAAGTTGATTGTCTGGGTATTAGAATAATTGATGAAAACTAATTTCTGTTTAAATGGAATCGAACATAAGCCGTCATCACAAATTAACCAGATTGGTTTTTGTTAACCGAGCTAAATTAACCTTCGACAAGCCGACATCGAACGGCACCGCGTGATACCGACATGGGTATATTATACCCATTAAAAATAGCTTTAAAAATATAAAAATTGGTAAAAAGAACATTCGTTTCATTATTATAAATATAGGAGTAAAGTTTTATTACCTAAAACTGCACAATGAGGCCAAAAATTCATCTTATATTATTGCATGAATAGTAACAGACCGTCCCGCTGTTCAAGTTCTACTGAACACTGAAAACAAAGTTTGTCTCTGTGTATATGCTTAGAGAATAACTAACCAAGTGATGCGCGCGCAGCCGTAATAAATACGTATGCATGTTCATTATATTATTAAATTTGACGATTATTTGACATTGGAAAGTATTTCTGGGATTGATATTAGTGTATATTTAATATAAACGAGTTGCTAGATACAATAAATTAATATTTGAACTAGGTATATTATACCCATATCCGATACGGGAAGGTTAAATTAACTAAACTAAACTATATTAAATTTGTTGGAATATATTGTGATGTATATTGTTTCTAATATAATTTTTTGTTGAATTAATTATTTATTATTATTATTATATAGATATTACAATAATAAAAGTTTCAGATTTAATAAATTTAACATTTGAATCTTAACCAGAACAAATTAACCAGATAGTTCGTACAGACGATTATTGTTAAAATTCGCTGACATGGTAATATCTATCTCTTTAACTGAATGTGAAACTTAAAAAAGTTTAGATTTCACTTACAATTTGATTTAGTAGGTACATATGGCACAACATTCTTTCGTACATGAGACAAAAATTTAATTTTAAATGGTAGCTCTTTTTGCATAACTTATCTTTGTAGTATAGCAACGTGATTTTCAATTGTAAGTAACACATTCTACATAAAATTATTATTTATTTAATTAACAAAAGAATATTTTAATAAATCTATTCGTAATTGACTATTAATTTATTTAAACAAAATTTCAAATGTGTCAAAGAATAAACAACAATTGTAATTAAAATACTTTATTTAATTATACTTTTTAATAAATGTACATGTATTATTATTATTGTTTTCAATTGGTTTGGATACGTATATGTCGTTTTAAACTGGAAAATTGATTAAAAGCTATATTACATATTTTACATTTAAATGGGTTTTCATTTGTATGAATACGCAGATGTCGTTTCAAATTGAAAGATTGCATGAAAACTTTATTACATGTTTCACATTTATATGGTTTTTCATTCGTATGAATACGAATATGTTGTTTCAGACCGGAAGAGTGATGAAAAATTCTATCACATGTTTCACATTTATATGGTTTTTCATTCGTATGAATATAAATATGTCTTTTCAGACTGGAACGATGTTTATAAGCCTTATTACATGTTTCACATTGAAATGGTTTTTCATTTGTATGAATACGCATATGCTTTTTTAAATCTAATTTGGAAGCAGTAGCTCTGCCACATATCGCACACTGATACGCTTTATCCAGCTTTTTACCTGTGCGAGTACGCTTATGTCTCGTTAAATTTGATCTATGATTAGTAATATTTACATTCGAAGAATTTTCTCGTATTTCGCTTCTTTTTGATACTTCATCAACATTTTTCACATATTCTTTATTTATTGCTTTAGCTAACCATTCTAGTTTCAAGTCATATTTCACTTTGTAACCATTAGCTGCGTCACATTCAACAAAATCAAAGCCAGTAAAATGCCTTGAATTTTTAGGTAAATCAACAACAATTTCATTTTCAAAGTCATCTTCCTCAATTTTAATATCTTTTACATCGGTAAATTCATTTTCGTTATTCATATTAATTGAATCACTGTGATCTCGTGTTGTAGTAAATTCACTAGTGTCTTCATTATATACACGTTTCAATTCATAGAAAGGTCTAAGCGAACAATTATGTTCTAATTTTATCTCTTTACCTCTTTGACCGGTTTGTATATCATTAGCTGAATCATTGTAAATTTCTTCAATGTTTTCGTTTTTAAGATTTGCAAGAATATTTCTAATTTCTTCTTCTACTTCTATATCATTTTGAAAATTTGCTTTATCAGATTCGGAATTATCATTGGCATTATCATGAACATTATATTTCTCATTAGTTTCTTCATTTAAAAATCCACTTTCTTTCTCAGCTTTCACAGTTACACTATTATTCAAATTCACTTCACTATTCCAATACGATTCTTCTAATTTTATTACTTTGATTAAAATTTCTCGATTATTAGGTGGTTGTGCCTGTTGTCCATTTTGTAATTGTTCTAAATATCGTTGAAATATTGCTTGAGATTCGGAACATTTGTTTATAAATTTGTAAGATATATTCATTTCGGTGATGCAGTTCGAACATATGCCATCTGGTAAATTAGCATTACTTTCCAGCTAAGAAATAAGTATAATCAAATTAAAATATATATCTACGTAATAACAACTACATAACCTTATTTATTATACTTACAATTCCCGATGCAATGCTATTTAATTTCTGGAAAAATGATAAATTATCCGAATCAATATGATGCAATGTTGTGATGATATTCTCGTAGCTTCTACATAAGCGGCACAAGTTGATTAATTTAAACATGTTTTACGACAAATACTATTTTGCACTAAAGAAGTCAGTTAGAAAAATGACAGAAAATCCAGTTGGCCAGATGAATTTTGCGTACAATATGTAGTATAAGAAGAAGAATAAATAGCAGCGTATTTTCTGCTTATACACAATATTTAATTTTGAAAATGTTTCATCAATTGCTAGTTGATCTAGCTTCCAGCTGTTTGTCCAAATGAAATTCAAACAGAAGAAAAAAAGTTATAAAAATTAAGTTTAGTATTCATTCTATAGCTAAGGTCAAAAAAGTAAGAATGAAGTAATTGGTAGCCACCAATCACACACCAGCTAAAAATCCTACTTCATTCAATAAATTTATAGAGATTAGTACATGACAAAATTAAAAATTAAAATGTCATTGTTCCTGAACTATTCATTTCACATTGTGATAGTAAAATAGATCGTTTATATAAATTTCGAATGCATCTGTATATAAAGCTAAATATTGAGTGTAGAATGGTGTACAGGCGCAGCATTACAGCAGCTGTCACATTTACAATTCCCCCTCCAGTATTACTGTGGATGCATTCAACAAAAGTTTGCTGATATTTATTCTTCTTCTTTTTATACTAGAAACATTACACAAAATTCATCTGGCCAATTAGATTTCTGTCAGATTTTTGTAAGCTAACCTCTAATACTGTCAAATACAATTATTATATGTTTTACTAATTGTAAAAAGCTTTTTTGGTAGAAAAATAATTTTAATCATGAATAGATTAATGCAACATTGTCAATTAGTACAAGTGATAAAAATGTATTGTTCACTATACTTGATCTGGATTCAGATGGCAAATGTTTCGTAGATAAATTGGAAGCAATTATGCCAGAAATTGTAACAATGAAATAATTTGTTTTGATTGTAATATACATTATTGTTTCTGAATCTATTTTTGTTATTTTAGGTAGATTGCAAGATCAAATTACCGAACGGTATTTGTACAATTTGCGCTGTTCGATTGACTGATGCTTATAAATTTATAAAACAATGTTTCGATTCTCAAATAATATTAAAACAACATTTAAACGAAGAACTTTGTCAATTATGTGCTAATATAACATTTACTTTAACTTAAATGGATTCGGATAACATATTGTTATCGTACAAATTGGAAACCGTTGCATCGGAAATTGTAAGTAAAATACTAGTTTTAACCAGGTCAAGTAATAATTTATTTATTGTCTATTTCATAAGTTTTGAGAACAGTCAACATTTAACCTAATCTAATATAGAGTGTTTTAAATTTCATTATTTTTGTTGGTTTTGTTTAATTGAAATATATATAAAATAAGTTTTATATATAAAGCAATTGTTGTATTAGGATTTATTTGTTACACTATAACCAAGTAACGTACTCACATAGCTTATAGTGGGATTTAAATATCTCAAATACACCAAATACTAGTTAAATATCATAGGGACTTTGTGTTATTAGTAGAAATATATTTCTTTATTAACCTCTTGTCAAACCGGAGATTTTTATTATATGTAATTTTAATTTATATTTTTATCTGGAATGTACTGAAAGATTATCGGATTGTATTTATTCAGTATGTTCTGTTCGATTAAATGAAACGTATAAAATTGTAGAAAAATGTTTTAAATCACAAGAAATTTTAAAGCGATATGCAAAATAACAATCGCAAAATAGTAAAGTTATGAAAAATGAAATTAAAAATGAAAGCGAAATTAAAGAAGAGAATATTGATAAAGAATACATTAAACTAGATTTGGAAACTGATATAAACATTAAAGTTGAAGAAAGTTTAGAATCACAAAATAATACAAATTTTGATGCTGTTTGTATGAAAGAAGAAGCTATTAATGAAGAGAACATTGAAGTAGATTTGGAAAATGATACAAATGTTAAATGTGAAGAAAGTTTGAAATCAGAATCTTTAGATGAAACCGACATAAAACTTCAAATAAAAATAATATTTTTAGCTCGAAAGAAAATGATAAATCTGTAAAGAAAAGTGAAGGATTACATAAATGTAAAGTATGTGAAATAGCATTTATTAAAAATGGAAATTTAATAAATCATTCTCGAACTCATACAAAGAACAGACATTATAAATGTGAAATATGTGAAAAAGCATTTACTCGAAGTGGAGATTGTGGAGAGAAATTGTATATTCGTGTACATACAAAGGAGAAATCTTATAAGTGCGAAATATGTGAGAAAACTTTTACTAAAAGTAGAAATTTAGGAAAACATTTCCGTTCTCATACAAAGTAAAAACCTTACATATTTGTACACATACAAGTGAAAAACCTTTTAAATGCAAAATATGTGAAAGAACTTTAATGTGGAGTGGTCATTTAAAGAAACATGTTCGGTCTCATGCAAAGAAGAAACCTAATGAATGCGAAATAGAAAACTTTTTCTCAGAGTAGAAATTAAAACCATATTCGTTTTTATTTAATTTTTATAGTTCTCTTTTTACTAATGATTAATTTTTAAATTATGTTAAGCCTCATTTAGACTGTTCTTTCGCTAGCGAAATCAGTGTTATGTTTTAGCGCAGAGCACGAAGTATAATATAGAAGGAGTGCGAACTTCGTATAACGCCGTATAGAGACGAATGGCAGCGAAGTTGTGTCGAGAAAGAGTGACAACTGAGTAGAGAGAGATAACACATAGTGTCTGACTGTGTACCAGAACTAGCTTTGCCGGTGTCGTTATTTTGTGTTTTTTATATAATTTTTATAAAATATGAAACGTGAAATGGGTAAAAGGTGCTTTGTTCCACGCTGTCGTAGTGGTTATGACAATAATAAGGAAAAGGTAACAGTATTTTCGGTGCCTAAGAACCAGGAAATGCTTGAAAAATGGAGAAAACAGATTCCTCGAAAAGATAAAATATTGGGAATAAAATATTATGTTTGCGAAAAACACTTTTGCGAAGAAGACATTGTAAGGTCTTGGAGTGATGGAATAAATACAGTAAGTAAAAAATGTTGTTATTTAAACTTGTATATAAACTTAACCCAGTTTTGTAAGTGACAAGATTTGAAAGATGCTACTTCGTTTTTGTATGATTATTTTAGGTTCATTTAAATCGTTATAGATTAAAAAACGATGCAGTTACCTAGCATTTTTCCAAACTGCCCAAAATATATGACTAAAATTATAAAAAAGAGAAGAATTATTAAGAAACATGAACTTTCCACTCCTGCACAAGCAGCAGCGAGCGAAACACAAATTGTATCAGGTATTTAGTATATAAATATTTATTTATATACTTATTTTTATATTTTGTGTAATAAAATAAAAATTTTGTTTTGTGATTGTAGAAATAACGACTCAAAATGTGCAAAACGCCACGAACATGCATGGTTTTGAACAATCTGAACTGGAATCCTCCGAACAGGAAAATGTATCAAACAATGATACAACCCAATTATTGCTATTTGCTAAAGAAAACTGACTGTAACTTGTGCAGAGAAGGTTTAAAAACCGACCTTGTAAATACCCCTCAAGCATATTTAACGAATTTAAAAAATAGAGGTTTCTTAGTATATCCAAACACTAATATATTTAATTTTTGCATGTATGCAGAAAAAATTATTATGAAATTTATACAAACGGATCAGGTATACCAAGAAACAATTTTGGTTATTTTAGAAAATTATAAATTTGAATTCCCATGTACTGAACATAAAATAATAATATTTTCATATATTATTCACGAATTTATTGTTATGAGGATCAGGCAATATAATCATATGCAGCAAAAAAATATGAAATCAAAATGTAAAGATTTTAGAAAAAAAACAAAATTATGTTCTTCATAAACATATATATTTTTTAGTATTTAGAATATATTAACAATTATAACATATGATTTTATAATTATGACAAATAATTATAGATAATAATTATTATTGATACTTTGTTTAATTTTCCACTTTTGACTCTCAACTCTCCACTTTCCTCATTTTTAGTTATTTGGTTTTTTGTAATGTACCTACATACTGTTGTAAATGAATTAAATGTATATTAGCAGTTTTAATAAATATATAAGAATATTATTTTAAAATATTTATTTACCTCCATGAATGTTATAAATAAAAAATTAATATACTATAAGGATGATCACCTACCTAGAAGAAATACAAGACACTATATGCTATCTCTCTCTAACATTGTCTGCCTCTTTTTAAAGCACATTTTAGTAGCCATGTTTCTGAACGAGTGCGCACTCCTTCTATATTATACTTCGTGGCGCAGAGCTAGTGGTTCTGAAACAAACAACATGTGATCTTATATGGATTTAGTTTCTTATATGCACGGATTTAGTTTTATTAGCAAATTTTGTTTCATCGCAGCCAAAGTTTTAATTAAAATTCGCTTATGTTTTAAGAACGGTCAATTAGATTTCACAGTAACATGAGATAGCGTTGTATATCTGTTTTTATGAAAAAAAATGTCAAATTTATAATATGTAAATGAGCAGTTTGAAAAATAAAATTAATATTATTCTTAAAACGCGCATTTAATATACTAAAATAACATTCATTTTTTAGACACATTATATAGAAGAAAAATTAACGAAAACAAAGTAGATGGCTAATTCATCTAATAAACCTGTAAAATTATATTTATGTCCACACTATTCTAAATGTTCTGTTTTGCATTCGTATTTTTTAAATGATTGTACAGGTCTTATCTTGTATAATCATAAATTTTTCGTCAGATATATTTAAACAAAACAACTTAAAACTGTCATAAAAAAACTCTACTGAAGATAACTAAAAATTGTCCTTTAAATTTAGTCAAATATTTATTGTTTATGTAATGTAGATTGTAAAAATATATGAAAAGTATACATTTTCATACATATTACATAAAAACAAATAAGGAAATGTTTTTTTTTACTTAATCATATTAATTAATATACAGGTATGTCATAAGATAAAAATATTATATATAAAATATTTAAATAATATCAATCAAATAAGTTGTTTGATATTTATAAACTTTATTTATTAATAATGCTTAATATTACAAAAATATTAATATAAACATTATTCTACTAATATTCAGTTCTAATATAAATACAGTTATTAAATTATTGATTTTAAAAAAGGCACCATTTTTATATAATAATGTCGATTTCGTTCTATTGTGAAAGTTATGGATTAAGTTAGATTATGTACTTGTATTTTAAAATAATGATATAAGCTTAATTGATTGAACTCTATGTTCATGCAGCGGTAATTGATTCAATATGTGATTGTCTAATAATAAATAAATATTTGAATTACGGATTCATTAATATATTGATAATATTTTCTTGACCTAGTACTTTGTTGCTAATTCCCAAATTGCAATTCCAAATTATTCTTCATCAGCTTTACGTAATGCAATAACCGACGATACTGTATATATTAACCATCCTTTGTCTTCCTTTCTAATAATTTTGAATTTGTACTACAGTGATGTACCTCGGTATACGTCTGCTTTAGAATACGTCCAATTCGGAATACGTTCTGTTTGGGTGAAAAAAAATTTGCTCGGTATACGACTTTTGTACGGTAAGTAATATTATGATATCTACACTATTCACGAATTTATATTGACTTCATTTGGTTTAAAACTATGTAATTTCTGATGGGGAGAGTCCTGCCCTTTTAGTGTACCAGACCTGCGTGGAGCCACAGTCTATATAACTTTGTTAAGTTTCTTCTGATTTTCATTTTTAAATAAAATTTTATTATTTTTATTAATCATGAATTGCAAAAAGGCAAACGAAAACCAACAGAAAACTAAATAATTATTTTACAATCCAATTAATATACCATATCAAGAGGAGTTTTTTTTTTACATGAAAACGGATTAATCATTTTTACATTATTTCTTATGGGAAATGTTGGTTTGGTATACGTCCTATTTGGTATAAGTCCAAACATCAGGAACGAATTAAGGTCGTATAGCGAAGTTCCACTGTGTTATACTCTTCTAGAACGCCCAAACATATGGACATTTCCATATCTGAAACATAAGTTGTTAAGTGCCATACATAACTATAACATTATGTTCCTCTAGTGGTTCAATAAAATACTTCGAATGGCAATAGAAATGTAACTAGTTTGGTGTGTACTTTGTTTGTCTTGTCGATTTAAATAATATATCTTTTTCTATTTATGAAATACGTGGTACCATAAAAATATATGAATATGTCTGTTTGTTTTTCTATTGATAACTGTTTACAAGCAGCTGCTAAGTATTTGGAAAAATACTTTTTAAATCATTTCCAAAGGATAATATACTATTAATTCATACACAAAGAAAAATACATTGTTATGCACGTATTGCTAAGATTTTTATAATAGCAACATTTTATTATGCAATAATATCAGTTTTGTCAATATAAAAATGTTAGATATTAGGTGCAATTATATATTTATATTAAACCTGATATGTTAAATCAAACTATGTGTATCTGGAAAATAGCAAAATAGATATTGACAAAAAATATGAGTAATTTTAAATGCTATACATATAAATATTCATGATAAATATCGAGAATACATTTTAAAACACACTGGTGCTTCGGATGATATGTATATAATTTGTACTGTAATATAAATTATACCTAACATTTTTTAATACGCGTCACCTTCCATGTTGATACAAGTCAGTTCTTGTGCATCATTCAACGTAAACAGAAAGTAAGTTAAATATCTATTAAATATTTAATTAAAATGGCGGCCGAGGAAAGTAAAAATGTTTTAAAACTGTGGAATTTTGATATATTAATCCCAATTTTTAATAGTATATAATTTTGTAAACATAATTTAATTTGTAAATCACGGTCTATTGTGTAAATTTTTTTTGTGCTAAATGATTCAAGCAGATGTGATATGTAAAACATCTGCGATTATTGTCTATATTTAAAACATTATGTTAGCTGTATAGCTAAAATTATTAGAAGAGAACTAAATCAAAGAAATCATTCTTTTAGTAAGATTAAGAAATTCTGAACAATTTTAATAAGCTATGTCTTTATAAACGGAGTTTGAAAAGTACATGTTGCGTCAAAATTTACATTACATGCTTTTTATTTTATGTGTAAATATTTTTATTAGTTTTGAAAATTTTATTTACATTAAAAATACAAACTTCATATATCTACAACAGTTTACTACATGGCGTATACCTATATACACTATAATAAAATTTAACCAAATATTTTAATTATTTAATTTATACATTAATTTGTATACGATAGATATAATAAAATTAAGAATTTGAGAATTTTTATATTCATATTATGTAATAATTTTTTTAAAATTTATTATATCTGTTATTGAAATGAATTTTTATTTTAAATTAAATACAACAAAGATTTTTAGTAGAAATGTTTATTGTTCTAAGTTCAACAACTATATCGAATGGCATATTGAATAAATTAAAAATAATTATCAGTTTCAAAGCTTTTAGTAATAACTTTTAATAATCTTTAATAGTTTAAATGAAAATACGTTGGAAAATATTTTAATAATTAAGAGATCATTTTTATTTTTTCAAATAATAAAAAACACTTTTTTATAAACAAAAGAGGTAGGAATACGGGTTTTTGCTTTCAATAATCTTTAATAGTTTAAATGAAAATACATTGGAAAATATTTTAATAGTTATAGGTAATTTTCATTTTTTTTCTTCTTATAAATAAATAAAAATCGAGTATACAAGAATTTGTTACGTTAACATATGTTATCTTATTATTATATAATTAAACCACACATAAAAATTATTTAAGTTTTGAATAATAAATTATATTATTATCATATATTATATAGGTACTTCTAATTATTATACCTGTAACTAATTAATAATTATTGCATCAATTGTATGTAGTATGCTTTTTATAAAAGTAGAATTACATGTTTAATGCAAATAAAAACATTTACAAAAATTTAAAAATTAATCACTTGGCACTGAACCAAAAATCGAAAAAAAACCGTTAATTTTGCTGGAACGAAAACTGGAACCGCCCCGATATATATATATATATATATATATATATATATATATATATATATATATATATATATATGTATATCTGTGTTTGAATATCGCTCTGTTTGCATGATTTTGAAAATGTGGAAATGAAGAATAGCAGTTGGCAGGAGATTGCAAACGCTATGCAAATGTCTGGTAAGTTTTGTATTGTTGTCTTTTGTAAGCGTTATTTACATATTTAATCAAATTTATCAGTTACAGATTGTCAGTGATAATGGAAGACATTGAAGAACTGATCGCTATACGAAAGAAAGACGCAAGCAAAAATCGTTCGGCTCAACATCGCAATCTGAACCAAAATGGAACATTTTTTTTTTAAACGAAGCAGTTTTATATAAAAAGTAAATTTTATTTTGAAAAAATTTATATCTTTTTTATTTTCAAAAAAATCACTCATTGACTATTATTTCAGTTTATATCAGTTTCTATCAGTTTATATTTATAAATTTTAACTACCAATCTTGAGAAAAAAAAGATTTCAAAAGTCGTTGCCGCTGTATAACGCATTCCATTCAAGTCTTTTCTTTTTAGTCAAATTATTGTTTTTGTTCGAATTAATTAAATAAGCAATAAAATGATTATATCATTTACAAAAAGCAACAAGTTGAAAAACTAATCACTTCAGTTATAAAAATAACTTGTAAAAATTGTTATTGTTTTAATCTTAGAACTTCGACCATGACATCAGTTCATAAACAAATAGAAGTACGTTCTGAATCATGTGCAAGATCAGGCAATTCCAAATCGTTTAGATTTCAATGCGTCCCCGGAACTAACACTTGCCTCGCCACAAACTGAACAAATCGATGTTTCCCAATTTGATATGAATCCAGACATAATTATGGATGAAACTACTACGGTCACACCGTCAACATCCACATGACCTACGTATGCTAGAAACCTACTTTATAATAAATTAAAATAACAACTCAAGTGTCAATCACAATTTCCTTTGTTTTGTTTAAGTTGTTTGTAATTATGACATCGCAGTTGCCATAATTAAGTTTAAATTTACATATTTTTGTAGTTGATTACAAATTGTATTGATGTATCAACAAGAAAAACTGTTATTCGCAATTGAAATTGTTTCTGCAGATGGCATCTGAGATGCCGAAATATTGAACAACTTAAATAAAAACAAATAAACAATATAAAACTAAAATGGTTAAATATTAAATTTTTCTTATAAATATTTGCAATGATTTTTATATTTAAAAGGCAACTTCGTTTGCTTCCGAAGTATTTAAGTGGCAATCTGAAATTTAATAGTTGTGTGCATAATTATGATGCTAGAAATGCAGGTAATTATTTTTGTTTTACTAAAAGTAGCACTGCTAACAATATATTTCACAATGGATTATTTCAATATAATAATTTACAGAAATATATTAAAGATTCAAAAAATTTAAAGCTTTTAAGTTTGAAACATAAAAAAATTACTTTAATAATGTTAATAATTTGATAAATATTGAAAATATTATGCTAAATTTGTAAATTTCCTGTAATTTTATAATTTTGTAAATATAGCCAAAAGCTATATAAAGTTTGACTCCATTTTATTATACTATGCCTGGAAAAACAAATAATTCAAAATTTAAATTTTATAATTTTTGTTATACATTTTTTTGTGGGTGCGAAAAAAAAGCTGATCCATTCAGTGAAATTTTGAATGTTGCCAAAAATATTTCGGATAGTTTGTCTGCTGTCACTCAACAGTGGAGGGGCAAAATAAAATGTTTGCCCAATATCTGGAGAAATCTTTAAATGAGATGAATGAGGAGCGAGGAAAGTAAATCTGCAAAGAAACTGTTGACTTAATAGAAAGTTAAAATATAATAAACCTAATAAAAATAATAGTATAAGTTTTTATAATTTATTTTCCACACACGCGTATTAATTTACATGGTACATAATACGGTTTTAAAGACATCACAATTTAAGTGCGTGAGTGTATCACTCAACAGATTTAAATAAAATTGTTTAGAATATGATGCGACAGTTGTTAATAAACCAGCTCATTTTAAATTGATTATCCATCTAGCAATAATTATCATAGAGTAAATTTGTTTTACACGGTATCAATTTTCCTAGTACCCACAAATATTATATAATTTATATATAATGCAGTGTTGGCAACTTTCAGAGAAACAAATTCGAAAATATTTCAAGTTTTTTATTTAGGCTATACTATTAATCAGAATTCAATCCAATTTATTTATTTGAATTTTTAATATTTTATTTTTATCTACACCATTTATCCGCTTTTAATCAAATTTTCAAGAAAAATTCTCCTGGTACATTCATAACAAATATGTAATTTTATTTAGTACAGTGCTGCCTATTTTATTTAATATTTAATACATTAATTTAATCAAATTTTTAGATTAGCTTCTCCTAATTTCAATAATAAATACATAATTTTATTTTTGCACAGAGTTACTAACCTTAACAAACATATTAAAATTTTATTTTAGCTACATTTTATCCAGTTTTAAACAAATATTTATGCTTGAAAAAATTAAATAATTTAGTTGTTATACAATGTGGCCAATGTGACCAACTCTTGGTGAAAGAATATTTCTATTATTATTGATGAAGATGGTAACGTAATATTAATTTTATGATACGCTTGAAAAAAAAATTATTATTCATATTACTAAATACAGTTAAAACTACGTATGAATACATATTACATAATAATATTGATTTATTTATTAATCTAAATTTTATTATTAATAACATTTAATATATTTTACATATTTAATAATAATAAAAATTTTATAAATTTAAAAATATTTAAAAATTGATTGGGGTAAATGCTGGCATCTTTACATTAGAATATCAGCAAACTGTTATCTTTTTGTTATAATGAAAACTGAAAATTTCGTCACTTCGTCATTTATCGTCATTTCATATTGTGTTATAAATTTCCAAATACATGTTGATTTTTGTAGAAATTAAAAACAATATTTTTAAACAGTAATATTTGTGCATTAATCGCCATTAATTTTATTACGAAGAAGAACTAATTAAACATTAGTTACAATTTAAATAAATATTATTTATTACAATATTGTACATAAAGTCTCATTCAGACTACCGTTTTAGTTCTACGCACAAGCACAAAAGTTTGACCAGTCCACAAACGCTTGGTGTAAATACTATAAATGTGTCAAATGTTTGGATTGGTAAAATTCTTGTGCTTTTGCGAAAAACTAAAACGCCAGTCTGAATGAGACTTAACATTTAAATCTTCTTTAAGATAATAATCATGCTGCCAAAACAGTTTTACGATTTAGTTTTCGTTTCACGATTTAGCACAGCGCAAAAACTTGATCATTATTCACATTGCCAGTCTGTCTTGATGAATTTTTAGTTACGCCTGCGCAGTGATGACAATTTAAATGTTGAAATTTATTTTTGACTTTACTGTTTACGTTGTTTACATTCCAAAGAGTTTTTGATTACATTCAGTACAGTTTTTTTTCTACAGTTTAAATTGTTTTGCGTTAAATATGTTTGAAGAAGAATTTATGATTATACAAAATAAGACCTGTACAATCATTTCAAAAATACGAATGCGAAACGTAATATTTTAAATTGTATACTACATAAATGAAATTTTGTAAGTTTATACGATAAATTTGTCATCTTCAATAATTTTGCAAATTTTTCTTCGGTTTCTAAAATAAATTTGATTTTAGTATATTAAATACGCCTTTTCAAAATGATATTAATTTTATTTTCTAAATTGCTCATTTACATATTATAAATTTAACGTTTCTTTCATAAAAACAAATATACATCGCTATCTCATGTTACTGAAATCTGATTGGCCGTTCTTAAATCATAAGTAAATTTTTGTTAGAAACCGTGGTTAGGTAAAACTTTGGCTGCGATAAAACAAAGTTTGCTAATGAAACTAAATCCGTCCATTCGCAATGTATTCCTATAAACTCACATGTTGTTTGGTTCAGAACCACTAGCTCTGCAATAAAACAAAGACCAGTCTGAATGAGACTCAACAATATTTAAAGATTAACCATTAATAAAAAGAGAACTACAAAAATTAATGAATTACGCTATGAATACGAATATGTTTTTTTTTTTTTATTTCTACTCTTTCTAAAAGTTTCCTATTCCTATTCCTCTTTAAAATGTCACTACTAATAAAAGCTTTCTCACACATTTTTGCATTTATAAGGTCTCTCTTTTGTATGAGAACGGATATGTCTGTTTAAGCTTCCACTTTCAGTAAAAGTTTTCTCACATATTTCGCATTTATAAGGTCTCTCATTTGTATGTATACGAATGTGATTTTTTAAATGTCCACTTCGAGTAAATGTTTTGTCACATATTTCGCATTTATAAGGTCTCTCGTTTGTATGTGTACGAATATGTACTTTTAAGTGATTACTTCGAGTAAAAGTTTTGTCACATAATGTACATTTATAAGAATATCTTTTCTTTACAGATTCATCATTTTCTTTCGAGCTGAAAATATTATTTTTATTCGAATTTCTACTAGCTTGACAAAGTTTTGTATCGGTTTCACTCTCAAAATCCGAATATACTTCCTTAATTATTATTTCTGACTGTAAATCTGAAGATTCTGACTTCAAACTTTCTTCAAATTTAATACTTGTATCATTTTCCAAATCTACTTCTTCAATGTATTCTTCATTAATAGCTTCTTCTTTAATATAAACAGCATCAAAATTTAAATTATTTTGTGATTCTAAAGTTCCTTCAACTTTAATGTTTATATTAGTTTCCAAATCTACTTTAATGTATTCTTCGTCAACATTCTTTTCTTTAATTTCGCTTTCATCTTTAATTTCGCTTTGCATAACTTCACTATTTCGTGATTGTTGTTTTGCATATCGCTTTAAAATTTCTTGTTTTTCATTTAAATGTTGTTTTAATATTATTTGAGAATCGATACATTGTTTTATAAATTTATAAGCATCATTCAACCGAACAGCACAAATTATACAAATACCACTCGGTAATTTGATATTGCAATCTGCCTAAAAGAAAAAAATCAAAGATTCAGAAATAATAATGTATGTTACAAACAAAACAAATTTTTTAATTCTTACAATTTTTGGAACAATTGCTTCCAATTTATCTATGTATCGTTTGCCATCTGAATCCGGATCAAGTATTGTGAACAATACATTTTCATTACTTGTACATAATTGACAAATTAGCATAAAGCTATTCATGATTAAAATTAAATTTAATACTAAAAGAAGCTTCCTACATACAGTGAAACAAAAATATTTATTTCTTGGTATTAGAGGTTAACTTACAAAAATCTGTCACGATTCCAGTTGGCCAGATGAATTTCGTGTAATGTTTCTAGTTCAAGAAGAAGAATAAATAGCAGCGTGTTTTTTTAGAATGCATAATATTTAAATTGAAAATGTTGTATCAATTGCTACTTGTTCTAGGATCAAGCTGTTTGTCTAAATAAAATTCAAACATAAGAAAAAAATAGAAAAATTATTCTGCAACTAAGGTCAATAGAGTTGAATGAAGTATTGCTGTCACACCAATCATACACCATTTACAAATCTACTTCATTCAATCTTTTTGACTTTACCTATAGGAAACAATTACTTTAAATAGAATTTCTCACTTTTTTTTTTTTACATGATTATTATTTTAAACCAAATCTAAATGTTATTTAGAATAATGTATTTTAATTACTATAAAAATCAACATGCATATAACAATTTATAACACAACATTCAACTGGCCAACTATTCATTCTCAGTACATAAACAGCTGCCCTCTCCCTCAATGACGACAAAATATTGATTTATTTGAAGCAGTGGCGTAGCAATATTATTATTATTATATAATTATAATACCGTTAAAAAATTAATATATACATTTTTGACAACAGATGATAAAGTTATTTGTCTTTTATAAATTTTCTCCCAAAGTAAAAACACTTTTTTAGTTTTTATTAAAATTCCCATATACTATTTGTATATGATATTTCCATTTATATCTGATATTTTAAATTCAAAATAAATAAACAGCGACCACGATTATTATGGTCAAATTCATCAGAGAAATAAAATAAAATGATTACGACATTATTTATTTCATCCACATTTATCAAACCTATCTCATACCATGCTCTTCTATCCCTACCACTTGGAAACTATCGCTGACGCAAGCCACACTTTTAAGGAGAGGTTCCTTTACTAAATAAAGCTTGAAAATTGAGTAAACTTTGAGAATTTTTTTTCATAGACGAAGTGCTTTTTCAGAATTGGATTTAACTAGCTCTATTCTTTGGTTAATGTACAATAAAATCAATTTTTTTTGTAAAAAAAAAAATACAAAATGGTGGCTCTAGCTCTCACCAACCATGTTCCCGCGCGGCGTGTTTGTTTGTGCGCGGGGCGTTCCACAGCTTTCCCTGTGTGTCTGAATCAAAAAAGCATTAAAAATTAATCATTTAGATTGAGTTTGGGGGCCTTCTTGTTTTTCTTTTTCTAAAATACCCATTGAGAAAAAATGGCAGCCCTTTGAAAAAATAAATTTTGTCCTATTTTTTTTTTTATTTAACGGACAAAAAAATAGTTATAAATCGATTTTTGAAAAAAACGTTTCTAGAGGGCCCCACAAATTAAATTTCCTGTCTAGTGCAAAAAAAATCCGCTAGAGCGCCCCGTCGCTAAAAAATGCTATTCTGAGAAAAAGTCTTCAAAATTTTTCTTTCAAGAATATTGGTACATATAATTACATGCTTCTCGGCCGTTGCATTGTTTCACTTAATCGACTGTAACTTCTGATATACTTTAGATATCGACAAATCCTTTTCAGCCAAATATTTTAGATACTATAAGAATTAAATTTATGCAAAAATAAAAAATCATTTTTTTTTGATTAGTAAAGGAACCTCCGTTAATCATACACCAGTTCCGTCTACTCATCGGACGTCCACTTGCAAACGTATACCTTCAAAATCATTCTTAAAAATTCTTTTAACCAAATGTACATTAGACATTCGCTCAAGATGACAGAACCATTTTAGCTGTCTAACACCAACTTTTGCAACATCATTTTTTTTCAATTTCACAATCATCATACACTATTTTGCACCCAATTTCTCCTAGTTACACACACCCCACGTAAAAATCTAATTTCCACAGCAGTCTTTTTTTTTGTGTTTTTGCAGCCAAACCCAACATTGTATATATTCAAACGGGCTTCTTTGGAAACATTTACATTCCTACTAAAAGTACCCGAAGCACCCAAAACCTTACAACCCTTCTTTCAATTTCACAATCAAAACGACCATCCTTAAATAATAAACTACCCAAATACACAAATCCATCTACTTGCTCTAAACGTGCACCATCAACAAATACATTACATTCAATCGTCAAGTCACCCTTCTCAAAAACTAAAACTTTGCACTTAACAACATTTAACACAAAAATCATATCTTTACCAATAACATTAATTCTATCAATCATAATTATTCTCAGTTGCTTTTCAGATTCAGCCAAAACAACCACGTCATCAACATACTCTAAAGCAGGTACAACATATTCACCTATATGTATACCATCATTACCAGAGAACTTTAAAACAAATTTTTCCATATTTTGACATTACATAATTATTATTAACAAAAAACACCTTAATAGATGTTCTAATTATTTATTATTAAAAAAAAAAGAGTAATAGATATTCAGAACTCTGAGATTAAAATTACAGTTTTCTATGTCAAATGTTATAATTTCTATTCTAGATTTGAATTAAAATGATAGAATTATATAGAAACAGAGCTGTAATATTACAAAATAATTTTGTCATTTTCTACTAAATAAAAAAAACTATTTACTAGAAATAGACAAAACATTCTGTAATGCTACAGATCCGATCAGAATTCTACTATAAAACATATTTTTTACAGACCTGCATACGATTCGTACAACATACCAACCTACAGAATATTAGCAATAATATATGTTTCGCACAAATTGTTTAATTTCATAAAAATAAAATTATATGCACTAAAGCTATTTCTTTATTTTATTCATAAAACTTATCTGCTTCTGAACTGATGATGTGTTAATACAGTGGGGTATACTATAATAAACAAGTATATAGCGACTATAACAAATAATTTTTATTAGTAAATCAAGATACTGCAACAACGTACATAAAATGCTACAACAAATAAGAAATTGAAAAACTTACATATGTTATATTAGCTGTTTTTGATATCTGATCATATTTCATATGTATATGTATTGATACAGTCAAATTGAACTGCGGACATATCATACAAACATTTTGCTTAGGTACACAGTTATAACTTAAAATGTACGTACAAACAATCAAGAGAGAAAAATAAAATTAAAATACAATTTTTACAATTATTAACTACATACTTTTTTTAAGTATTGTCAAAAATAAACTATTCATATTTAATAATAATTTATCTTCAAGGCGAAGTACATTTATATAAACAAATCAAATCACTAATGTTAAATATGCCAAACAAAAAATTCTTTCAAATTATGCATGCATTTTATTCAAGCAAAATGTCAAATATACATTACAATGAAATAATACTTTTATTATAGTATTTTTTGTTTCTACGCATTATATTCTACTTAACGTAATTTGCCAATTTGTTTATATTGAAACATTGAATTTCTACCTAAAAATTTATATATTTAATTTACGCTTAATATGACTTTTAAGTAAACTTGTGACCACTTAAACAAACGTTATTACAATTTAGTTTTACAATATAACGGTAATAAATATAAAAAAAGATAATGAGCCTATCCAATTAATATTTAAATCAGTATATTTTAATGAAAATAGAAACGTTATGTTAATAAAATGATAGGTATTTTATTAAATGTTTAATGTCAATAATTATTAAAAAAAATCAAATTTAAATCGTGATGTCGGACCACCATCGATTAAAATTGACTGGAGATAAATTTAATAAGGACGCATGCATAGTTTACCACCATAGATTAAAGATACAGATATTTTGCATACATTGTTTTATAAATGTATAAGTATCATTCAACCGAACAGCGTTTTAATATTATTTGAAAAATAAAAAAAATGCTTTATAAATTTATAGGCATCATTCAAAAGAACACTGTAAATTGTACAAATGTCATTTGGTTGCTTCCAGTTGCTTCCAATTTATCTATGAAACATTTGCCATCTGTATCCAAATTAAATATAGTGAACGAGAACGATACATTTGTATCACTTGTGCATAATTAACAATGTTCCACATAACTATTCATGATTAAAATTAAATTTTCTAGCAAAAAAAGTTTCTTGCAATAAATAAAACATAAAAATATTGTATTTGACAGTATTAGGGGGTTGACTTATAGAACAGCCAGTTGATCAGATGAATTTTGTGATATGTTTCTAGTATAAGAAGTAATAGCCGCGTATTTCCGTTAAACGCACAATATTTAATTTCAAATTCTGGCGGGTTCGGCTATTAATTCGGAGTTAGAGCGGCGTTGGAGTAATTTTCTAGTGATATAATTACCGAGTAAACGGACTTATGGAAAGCCGAACACTAAACGAAATCTGACATATGTAAGAATAATGTTCAAACAAAAAGTAATTATTATAAATGTAAGAATATTTTTATTTGATGATGACGACGAGGACAAAAAACTTTAAAGTGCTCTAGAGAAAGTTGATAACTATGCAGAATTTGTATTTTCAAATTATAGTAAATCACCTATTTAAACGACACATTCGAATGTAGATCGATATTTTTCATTCTTTACTTCATAAAATACATGTAACATTGTTTTTATGTTATAACTGTCAAGTTTGCACCAAAAACAAAAATTATAATTCAATCATTTGATGCTACAGTGTATGTACAGTACACTCCTAAATTCACGCTCTACGAGGTAGGGTAAATGGAGTTACCTCTTTTTACTCCAGGCGGTAATAGCCGAACGACAAAAATTTCACTCCGTACATTCTTAAAGCAATACCCGAACGGTTGGTTACACATAGACAAGAAAGATAAATAACAGAACATAGAAGCAAGTTACTAGGTAAAAAATAAGTAACTAGATCTACTTAGAGTAGTATCAAATAGAGAAGAACCTATGACGTCTTATGCGCAGAAACCAAAATACGTTCAGATGAATATATTGTACGAGACGAGGGGTGTTTCGAGGGGTGCTGGCGCGCAGTTTTTGATGAGTCATAGGTTCTTCTCTATTTAATACTACTCTACTTATTTGTTTCTATGTTCTGTAAATGTCATTTCTATCATTTATTCTGATGAAGATGGACATTGAGTTTGTTGAAACGTCGTTTATAAATAAATATTTATATAAAACTTTAACCTAAAGCAGTTTTATTTTAATATAATTAATTCTAAAGTATTTTTTACTGTGTTACTCATATATTGTTTAAAACAGAAAAAATATGCTATTTAACTATATAAAAATCAGGTACAGTGTCCACAAGAAAATGGAAGTTGGTAAGGAATTTTTTTTTTAAGTAAAAGTATAATTTTACTGTAATTTTCCTTGCAATCAAAGTGATAATAAAAACAACTATGAATCAAAATTAAAATAGTGAATAAGAAACATTATTTAATTAAAATGTGCAAGTAGAAATATGCATATTATTAAGTATGAAATATTATTAAATTATAATAAATTTAATAAATATATAAATAAATTTATTAATAAATTAAAAAAAAATCAATAATTAAATAAATATTTATTTCATTATATAATACAACTCGCAATAAAAAAAAAATGACAATTTGTGTCTCGCATTGTTTAAGTAAAATCATTGATTATATCGTTAGAGTCAACAAGCCCCTTATTTTGTTCACTGCCCCAAAACAACTGCCTAAATTTAGCGACAAAGTTAGAAATTTAATAGTTGCAGCAAAATTCCAAAAAATAAGACAAAGTAAGAAATACAAATTAAACTAAAATTATTCATAATTGTACTCACCCTTTGAAAATGATTGTAATACACTATTTTTTTTCTATTATTGTTCACTGTATTAGGTTCAAACAACATATCGATATAATTTGCAATAATTTCAAATTACTCACCTACATTATCTAATCTATTTAAAATCCTTTGATATATTTTTATACTATGAACGATATTGCAAATTTCGAAATTATGCAAATTGCAATTATATTAATTTTATCAATATTTAAATTAAAAAAATGATTATGGTTACACCCGTATTTCAGGTGTGTGCGGAATTAAAACCAGCCACTTTAACTTTGAACTTAAACGTTTAGTAGAGCCAAATGTGTAAAAAAAGTGGAAAAAATCGCAAAATGTATGAAACTCGTATGCGACAGATTTTTTCTTAGAACCTACTCGATCTATTTACGCGGTCAAATTGTAATAAAAATGCATCGTTGGTCTTGCAGGCCCACCAGGAAATTTTAATTCACGATCTTATAGACCGAGATGGCCCCTTGCGAATTTTTTTTAGTAACGTAACAGACTAAAAAGCCGGTTAACAAAAATATTCGGCAATATCAGAAAGCCGAATACCGGATAAATGATATCAAATTTTGTTGAAATATTTTTTTAAGATACAAGAAACAAATGATTGCTAGGCAAGGAGAGATGCTAACATTATTACATCGCAATTTACTTTTAGTTAAATTTCGTTATTAAAAAATTAACGTGTATCGTGTATCGACTGGTTTTCAATTTATATTATATATTAGCAATGTTCTAATATTTTTTTAAAAGTATTTTTCAAAATATATAGCGTCCGCTAAAAAGTCTGCATCATATGGGAAATTATGATTACATGATTTTTTGGTGCTTGTCTGTAAAGTAAAAATGCACTAGGCGAAAGTACTGATATCATTTCCGGTATAGGTTATAAATTAAATAATAAAACATATTTCAAGTATACTTACTTTATTTGTAATAATTTTGAAAAAAAATTTAAAATAATATTTCACATCCTTATATTTTGAAATACATATAGGTAAACGAGTATTTCAACTTTGTAGCATTTATACTAAATAAATTTTGAATAAATATGCATTATTTTTATATAAATAAATGTTTTATTTTCATCTGACATAATGTTTCTATGATAAATTAATATAATATTTTTTATATTATTATACTAATAACATAATAACCTCCTTCTACATAGGTTAGGACAGTAATATAATATCAATATTTAACATGCTTGAAGAAAAAAATATTTTGTTTGTTTTAAAAAAAAAATAAAGAATTTACAAAGTTTTTATTTTATAAATATATTTATACCGTGATGTATAAAAAATAATATTTTAATTACAAAATCTAATCTGTTATTTAAACTACAAGTTACAAGTATTGACTAAATAAGGTCAAAATAAAACATTATAAATTTAATTACATATTTAAAAAAAATTAAAGCATTATTTTTTCAATTTTTTTTATGAACAAAAGAAATACATAAAAAATTTTAAATAATGATTTAAATATTTGAATTATGTCAAACATAGTTAAAAATATTTGTACAATAAATTACATTCGGACGCTGTTGTCGTAATACGGTTGGTGTAAAGTGACATCGGCTGTTGAAGACAAAATTGATGGTGGCGGGGAAGGTGTAACAACTGCTGCTGCAGGTTGTGAGTTGGTGCTACATCTGGCGCTAATCCTCTTAAAAATACTGAAATAGCTTGAACTGCTTGTTCTGGGAAATGTCTAGTTGTACTGCAATACGCCGAGTACTAATTGTTTCGATTAGAATGAACACTACCATAATTATACGTGGAACTGTTGATCCGGTCTCTTGCAGTTTCGAAATGTACGAACAAATACGTGATATAAAGATTGGAGTTTATTTGGATATCTACGTTGGTATTCTTATGAAGCAGGGCGACTATTGCGATATCCATAAATATAAATTATTTATATACATATTCGGCTGCAGTACAACGATCTATTATTGTCTTACAATAATTAAATAAATATAAACTAAATAAACGTCAGATTTAAACAGTTTGTGCATAGCTATTTTATTTTGTTTTTCTACGGTCACTTGTTATTAAACTTGTAAATTTACTATGCCACTAATACAAATTTCATTTTTTGTAGCTGCGCAACTAGATAGAATAATACCTCTATGTTCATATGGCATTATTATTGTTTGGTACATGCGTTATAAATCACTCTGTAGAACTGATTATTATAAAAATTAGATAATAATATGTGCAATTAATTATTCAATAATAATTATTATGATTTTACATATGTAATACAAATTAATTAAATATTTAATTTTCCATATTCTCTTTATTTATTATTATTTTGGTTTTATAAAAATATATATGTGTTGTTTATTGTTATTAATAATACTACTATCTATTATTTCAAGAAAAAAAAAAACAACTACTTAACATAGGGCCGATTCTGTCGCCTTACTAAAGTGCGTACAAGTAAGGTTTAAATCAAAATAAGCTTCCTTTCATTTCTCTTCTGATAAATTTTAAAATTTCTAGAAAAGCTAAACAAATTATTCATTCATTTCAAATTAGAAATATTTTTAATATTGCTATTAAAACAATATCTAATTTTGCGAAATAAAATTCTACCTTAAAATTCCTTTCATGTCTGCGCATTTATAACTAAAGTGTTTTACAGTTGTCCTATTATGAATAATTATAAATTCACCAAGTATACATCACATTTTAGTCCGCAAACTGTTTCCGGGAAAATTATGATTTACATAAACATTCTTTAAACTACATAGTTTTAAAATATGCAAAAATTTAAATTATTTCATTGTGTTCTATTATCTATTACCTACTATAGATCTTATGATACGCTTGAAGAAAAAATATTTTATTCATATTATTAAATAAAGTAAAACTAAAACGGCAGTCTGAATAAGTTTTAACATTTAAATTTTGTTTAAAATAATAATCATGTAAAAGAAGATACTTCCAAATTATATTTATTAATTCCGACTGCCCAAACAGTTTTACGATTTAGTTTTAGTTTCACGATTTAACACAGCGCAAAAACTAGGCGATTCACATTGCCTGTATGCCTTGATTAATATTCAGTTACGCCTGCGCAGTGATAACAATTTAAATTCTGTTAAAAGTCACTTTTCACATTTATGTTTATGTTGTATACATTCCAAACAGCTTTTAGTTAACTTAAGTATAGTTTTTTATTACAGTTTAAGTTGTTTCTTGTGTTAAATATGTCTGAAGAAAAATGTATGATTATATATAATAAGCCAGTACAATCATTTGAAAAATACGAATGCGAAACAGAACATTTAGAATTGTATAGAACATATAATTTTGCAAGTATATACAATGAATTCACCATCTTCTTTGTTTTCGCTAATTTTTCTTCTGATGTGTTTAAAATAAGTGTTATTTTAATATACGCGTTTTCAAAATAATATTAATTTTATCTTCCAAACTGCTCATTTACACATTATAAATTTGATGTTTCTTTCATAAAAACATATACAGGGTGTAACAGAATAACTATTCCTAATTTTAACTGGAGTATCCTGGGCTCAGAATATGAAGATTTAATGCAAATCATTGAGATAAAATGTGGCTCTTTACTGAGCTACAGGGTGTTTTAAATAAAAAATTTAAAACGATTTTTGCCCAGTACTTTAAAACTATTTGACGTATCCTTATCATACTTGGCAGAAAATGTAGGTACCGTACACCATACTAAATTATGTTAAATAAAAATTTTTGGCTACTGCCAGTGGCGTACAACAGGGGTAAGTGAGAAGTTGATCCTTCCTAAATTCTACGCCACTGGCGGAATTGTCATTTTAGCACAATTTTTCGATTCTCCAATACTTGCTGTGTAAAAAACATACTCTTCCTTTGTAACGATAAAGTCACTGTTTTTCGAGATATTTAAAGTTAAACATAAGCTGCACCCTTGGGATTTTTTCAAAATTTGCTCAAAAAAATCTGAAAAAATTCAGTAAAATAGAGAAAAAAATTAGCTACATAATAAATAAGTAACTTTTTTCTCTAACTCATTCTGATTTGGCTGTAAAAATTATTGAAAATAAAAAAAATAAAATGCAAAAAATATTAATTTTCAATAATTTTTACAGCCAAACCAGAATGAGTTAGAGAAAAAGTTACTTAGATATTATGTAGCTAATTTTTTTCTCTATTTTACTGAATTTTTTCAGATTTTTTTGAGCAAATTTTGAAAAAATCCCAAGGGTGCAGCTTATGTTTAACTTTAAATATCTCGAAAAACAGTGACTTTATCGTTACAAAGGAAGAGTATGTTTTTTACACAGCAAGTATTGGAGAATCGAAAAATTGTGCTAAAATGACAATTCCGCCAGTGGCGTAGAATTTAGGAAGAATTAACCTCTCACTTGCCCCTGTTGTACGCCACTGGCAATAGCCAGAAACTTTTATTTAACATAATTTAGTATGGTGTACGGTACCTACATTTCCTGCCAAGTATGATAAGGATACGTCAAATAGTTTTAAAGTACTGGGCAAAAATCGTTTTTAAATTTTTATATAAAACACCCTGTAGCTCAGTAAGGAGCCACATTTTATCTCAATGATTTGCATTAAATCTTCATATTCTGAGCCCAGGATACTCCAGTTAAAATTAGGAATAGTTATTCTGTTACACCCTGTATACATAGCTATCTTATTTTAGTAAAATCTGATTGGCCGTTCTTAATATATAAGTGAAATTTAGTTAGAAACCTTGGCCAGGCAAGACTTTGGCTGCAATGAAACAAAATTTGCTAATGAAACTAAATCATGTATTTGCACAGTATTTCTAAAAGTTCACATATAGTTTGGTTCAGAACTACTAATTCTACGCTAAAACATAACACTAATAGCCAAAGAGCAGTCTGAATGAGGCTTAACAATATTTAAAAACTAATTAAAAAAAAACTACAAAAATTAAATCGTTACACTATGGATACGAATATGTTTCTTTTTAATTTCGACTCTGACAAAAAGTTTTTTATTTCGTATTCATCAGGTTGCATCCATTGCATGAGAACGAATATGTGTTCTTAAGTGTGCACTTTGAATAAAAGTTGTCTCGCATATTTCGCATTTATAAGGTCTCTCATTTGTATGAGAACGGATATGTCTACTTAAGCTTCCACTTACAGTAAAAGTCCTCTCACATATTTCGCATTTCATTTGTATGAGTACGGATATGTTTTCTTAAGTCTCCACTATCAGTAAAAGTTCTTTCACATAATTCGCATTTATATGGTCTCTCCTTTGTATGAAAACGAATATGCTTTCGTAAGGGGTACATGGCGTTGCACCGAAATCTCGAAACTCCGAAATGTCGTTACACAGAAATCTCACTGCACCGAAATGGCAGTGCACCGAAACGTATTTCCACCCCTGCAGTGTATCATGAAATGTCGTTGCACCGAAATATTTTTGCATCGAAGTGGCAGTATGCCGAAATCTCGATACCCAGAAAATTTCTCCCACTACTTTTCACGAGTTTGCTTGCCTACACAGCCGTGTACGTATCATTTATTAACTATTTAAATTTTTTTATAATCTGTATTTTAATTTCCAATTTATTATAATTAAATTAGTGACATGTGTGACTGTACTGAAAAATAAACAATTAATTGAAACATGCAGGGTATATTTTTGTTAGCAAAACGTTTTGAAATGGTGTTGATTATAGTAGATAGTAATTATTGCTAAATAGAATTTCAGACAGTTGTAATAACTTTATGACATTCCAAAAACAGCTTTCAATGCTACTTGGGTATAACAACTGTAAGCTATAATGTAATTTTTGTACAACTAAATCTTTTTAATAAATAATGTATTTTGTCCATGATGAGTATTTTTATGTTGTAAGGTGTGATATCTGTTTAAGATTTGTTAATTTATTATTTACATATACAAAATTAAATGTGATTTTATGTATGTATATAGTTTCTTATTTTATATCATATTATTTTTTAGATAATAAAAATTATAATACAGTGGAGCATTATGTTCATTCATCGATTTTGTATATTTTAGAGCTTATTATAATATTCTATGTTTCACAAATATAATAAGTATTATGTGTGCAAAATATATGCTAAGTAATGCTAGTAGGTAGATATTATATCATAATTATTTATATTGTCTTCCTGCTTAATTCCATTCCACTCGTGTAGGTAATATATTTATTAAATTATAAATTTTTATTAACTTTAATTTGTAATTTTTAGCTTTACATTTATTAACTATTTCAATTTCTTTATGGTCTAGTTTTATTTATAACTTAAACTTATTGATAAACTATTGATTACTTGAATTATTAATGTTAAAATGATTATGTAAGTAGATATAATATCTGAGTTTAAATTAACTTTTGTAATAATCTATTTCTATCTAAAGGTTCAATTACTAAATATATAATGTTACTTAAAATCTCGTTTCGATTAGATATTATTCATAAAACATATAATTTTAAGCAACAGTATATACTGTGACATATTTATCGAATTTAAAACATTGTCCCAGTAATACTGCAACTGTACTTACACGGATGTGTAGGCAAGCAAACTCGTGAATAGCAGTGGGAGAAGTTTTCTAGGTATCGAGATTTTGGCATACTGCCACTTCGATGCAAAGATATTTCGGTGTAACGACATTTCATGATACACTGCAAAGGCGGGGATACGTTTCGGTGTACTGCCATTTCGGTGCAGTGAGATTTCTCTGTAACGACATTTCGGAGTTTCGAGATTTCGGTACAACGATACGTCCCCTTCGTAAGTATCCATTTTGAGTAAAAGTTTTCTCACATATTTCGCATTTATAAGGTCTCTCATTTGTATGTGAACGAATATGCTGTATTAAATTATAACCTCGAGTAAAAGTTTTCTCACATAATGTACATTCATGAGATTTTCTTTTCATTACAAATTCATCATTTCCATTCAAATTTTTAATAACTTCACAACGTTTTATATCAGTTTTATTCTCAAAATCCGAATATTCTTCCGTAATTATTAATTCTGACTGTAAAAATTCTGATTCTTCAAATTTAATATTTGTGTCATTTTCCAAATCTACTTCTGTGATTTCTTTATTAATTGCTTCTTCTTTCACACAAACAAACTCAAAATTTGTATTATTTTGTGATTCTAGACTTTCTTCAACTTTAATGTTTATATCAGATTCCAAATCTAGTTCAATGTATTCTTCATCAATATTCTCTTCTTTAATTTCGCTTTCATTTTTAATTTCATTTTTCTTAACTTCACTATTTTGCGATTGTTGTTTTGCATAATAATACATTATCCGAATCCATTGTAGTTAAACTAAACGTTATATTACTACGACCAGCACATAATCGACAACGTTCTTCATTTAAATGTTGTATGAATATTATTTGAGAATCGAAATTATGTTTTATAAATTTATAAGCATCATTCAACCG
>CAWYQG010000442.1:0-15735 GCA_963966155.1 Clivina fossor | reverse complement strand
GATATTATGTATTTTTAGACAATTATGTAAAATTACAACAGTTGAGTAATTCTACCTAGAAATTATGGGCATCATAGTGTCTCATGGTTTGTAGGTAAAAATTACATAAGTTTTTTAGAGTATATATATATATATATATATATATATATATATATATATATATATAAAGGGTGATTCATTTAGAGGTACTTTTTTCAAAAATGAAAACAAATAGAAAAATTCAATTTTATCGGGTAATCTTTATTATCATACAAAAGAACCATTCTTTACATTTATTTTTTAAAGATTATTTCTTTCAAATGTTGGCCGTAACTGCGGCTAATATACTCCATTCTGAAGTTCCAATTTTCGATGACACGTTCGATCATTTCGAGCGGTATTTGGCGAATGACGCGAGTAATGTTGGCTTCCAATTTCTCAATCGTAGCCGGCTTATCCCTGCAGACTTTGGACTTTACGTAGCCCCAAAGGAAAAAGTCTAGAGGTGTGATATCACACGATCTAGACGGACAATTCACCTGTCCGAAGCGTGAAATTAACTTTCTATCGAATTGTTCTCGCAATAAAGCCATAAAGCAATAAAGGAAGGTCGGCCGGTATCAGTTTTTGCACGAGTTGAATTTTGTATGCTTTTAAACTAAGATCTTTACGTAAAATACGCCAAATTGTTGCATATGACAAGCCAAGTTGTTGAAAACGGCGCCGAATTGATTCATCACGTTCAACGCGGACACTCTCAGCTACTGCCGCTATACTTTTTTTACTATGTGCTGGATGTGGTCTATTTGGTCGCGTATTATTCAATAATGAAAATTGGGTTTCAAATTTTTCGGTGGCGCGACGAATTGTGCGTTCAATAAACCGATTATGTGAACCATAAAATGTTCTAAGCGCTCGAAACACATTCTTCGTAGAACGTTGATTTTCGTAATACAGCTGAATAATTTGTAGACGCTGTGCCGGGCTGAGTTTTTCCATAATGAAATGTCAAACAATGCTGAACAATAATACAATGACAGGTTGACACGACTCGCGCGTCAACTGTCATAAAATCAGCTGTGAAAAAAGTACCTCTAAATGAATCACCCATTATATATATATATATATATATATATATATATATATATATATATATATATATATATATATATATATATATAATAAGAAACTAAATTTATTATTAAAAATGTGGTGTTAATTACTTTACTGTATAATGATTAACTATTATTATTTAGCAAATTTCGCTTGCTAGACAAATTCATCAAGTGACATCAGCAAGAAAGTAATTGTCTATTCTATATATAGGCACAACAGAAGCAAGATATAATTAAAAATTTTATCATTAATACGTTATAAACAAGGTTCTCAACTTTAAGCTTTACTTGATATTTTTACATAATTACAAATATAAAACAATTACAAAAGCTCTATTGAGTGTTGGTCCTTATCTCTAGAAAAATACATTGTGAAAACATGTTGTTCTGCATTTGTTTGTTTTTTTTTTATTTTACATCGTAGTTAGCCATAGCTTTTAGCATTTAAGTCATTTATTGTAGTATACAAAAACATACATAGAATAGTAAAAAAATCTTACAGAACTTATTATATTAAAATAAAACGGATTTATGTTATAGTTTTGTATTAATATTTATTAATAATCAACATACTTAACATACGTTTTCATAAGAAAAAAATGATAGAAATGACATTTATAGTAAATAAACAAAACATAGAGACAAGTTACTAGTTTTATTTTAAATATATACATATTTGTGGCATGTATAAGTTGCTTTTTTATTTTTTTTTTATTTTGAACTTTTCAGTCTGAAAACTTTCTATTAAATTAAAAATACTCATTCTGCAGCATGTCATACAAACTGTAACATAAGCAAAATCTCGATATTTATATCAACAATAAACCATTAAATTTTCAACATTTTCCACTAGAAAATAAAGCTTGTGGATTGGAATATTATGTCGATCATATCATTCCAAAAGATTTCCACGGTTCACTTTTATCTTTCCAAATATCTTTTAAAAACTAAGTGACCTGTATAAAAAATCACTTTTATGTATCTATACGAGTTACAATTCTAAAAATACGATAATTCATTTAAATCTTACAAACGAACATAAATTCAAATCATATTTACTATTTTGGTTAGAACTAAAATTACATAGTTGAAATTCAGCGAATTCAAATATGCAATTTAAATACGCTTCATTTCACTAACACATATTACTTAGTACATATGAATCTGTACAGATTGTCATATTTGCATCATATGTAAAGTTTCATTTAAAATTCAGTAGTAAAATAAAAAAATGGAAGTTAGAGTTAATTTCCGGTTGAACTGGAAGCGTCATCTTATTGAAATTATTTTAGTTCGAATGAGCATATTGGAATATCCCTAGATATAAAATTTCGTGGCAAAATATCGAATAGTTTTTAAAATACAGATAGCGTAAGTTTGTCGTAGGACACTGTGTATATAAATACAAATTATAAAAATCATGAATAATTTTTGTCGAATGTACTTTTAGAATTATATTAGTCAGCCATCTTGTTTACACGGTCACGTTTCATTTGTTCTCCCAGATATAATTACGTCATCATTCAACGCTAACTAGATTAAAGCTTGGTTATTTGTTGTGATATAACAGTTAACACAAAATTATGCTATATTGTGTATTACAGATATTATCTAATAGTAATAAATGTACTATTTGTTCAGTTTAACTGTGGTTCTATGCAAAATTTCTTATTTCATATAAACACAAATAAAAATAAAATAGTTATTTTATATAATAAGTAGTTGAAATACATTGTTACAAAGAAAAGTTTACATATATTTGAACACACCAATAAAATGTATAAAATGAACAATCTAAAATAAAATTTATACACTTTTTTTATTATGGAAATGGAATGAAGAGATTATAGCTTTGGAAATACAGATTTATATATATATATATATATATATATATATATATATATATATATATTGTGACAATTTGACATTGTCACTTGTTTGAAAGTTAAAATAATTCTGCTTACGAACGATTACATCGGCCTAACCTCAATATGGAACTGATGGATATCGCAATTATTATATCCTTATTATTTTTATATTATTTCGGTGTCTTTAATAGTTGAAACGAACAAATTTTTGATTTCAATATCATTAATTTAGAACTTATAAATATTTTGACAACTGTCATGAGATTCCGGTGAACCGCAAGAGATGGCGTTACTGACATATTGCTGAATATTTTACGTCAGCGAATTATATTGTATTTTCTAAATTCAGTAATTGTTTTAGAATATTTAATTATTATATCAACGAACAATATTATTAATAACATCGAAATAAGCGAAATAAAATTCGTTAGTATGCGTCATGTCCGCTTGGTACCTGTATGGTGGGGAGATATCATAAATATATGCGCCTGCCTTGGTAGCCCTCTCTTCGACAAGGTCTCTTCGACAAGCTCTCTTGGCCAACACGTCTCTCTGGTTCCGGGCGTTTTTTCTTGCCTGAGCTATCTCTCTGAGCCGACATCTTTGTTCCTGTTACCGGCAGTGAAATTGTTTTCAATGCGAACGTGAGATTTTATTGTGTGAATATTTAGAATATTCAATTTTTTAGTAATTTTAACGTTAGAAAATTTACGATGCCGGCGAACTATTCTATTTTATTGGTTGGAGAGCATATTTTATTTGAACGCTAGTAATTGCGTTGTATGATCGTCCATGTGATTGGCAACGGTTGGAAGTTGGCATGTCTGAATGAAAGTAGGTAAGCGATAATTGTGAAAATTAGAATCTAAATCTAGATCAAATTGTTTTCCTTTTGATTCATATTTAAATTCACGTAACCTTGATCAATGACTTACGATTTATTCAGTCATGTTATTCAAATCTGCCTAGTTATTATTGTGTCATTATTCATTGGGGTAATGAACAATATTTTGAATTCTTTTGATAAGATATTTGATGAGAAAATAATTTGTATTTCAAATTATTTTCAAATAAGAAATTTTCTAATGCTTTGATTTATAATCGATTAAGATTTTAAATTAGTTTTTTATGAGAAAGTTTTCTAAGATTTTGATTTATAGTCAATTGTTTTGAAAACAATTTCGCGACTGTCCCGATTCGACGAACCCTGTCGAATCCGGTTTCCCTGGGCCGCTGTGCCAATCATACTTTGTCTTTTTTTTTCCATTTCTGAGTAATTCTGCTTTCCTACATACTACCATGTCTTGTAGTTTATGTGTTGTGTTGTCAAATATTCCAAGTGCAATCCTATCACGGTAACTTGCATGTTGAAATTGTGACGTCATTGGGCTGCTGTGGATGATGTATTGAACCGGTGTGCGTGAGTTGATTGAAACGTAGCGTCATTATTCTGCGTGCGTAATTCGGCTCGGATTAAAGTCCATTTTGATAGTCGGCCGTCTTCGTAAAGATAAATTTTTTGTGATATTGTGGATAACGTTCTCTTATGTTTGAGGCAAGGAGCCTGTTTTATTAGTTTTGAGTTTGGAACGTACCACAGCTTTCTTTCGGAGACATTGCTCGCGTAGTTTCGACTTGTAGTCTAGACCATAGCAACGAAAGACTTTCGCCGCACATGTCATTAGCAAAGCAAAGCCAATTGTTTTTTTGTAAAGCCAATATGTTATTTTGTAGTAATAATTTTATATCGAATTGTTAATTTATGATGAATCAGGACATTTAACTAGGTAAAGTTAACTTATTTTGTTTGGAATCGTGTGTAGTATATTTAGTTGCGTACTGTCGAATTTTCATTGCATTGCGCTATCACATTCCTGATAGAATACGTTGAGTTCACTTAAGTCCTTTATTTGAGTTGTGTAACGATCTCTAATTTTTGTACCATTCTGTTATATTGATGATATTGTATGTTTTTATTCCTCTGTAATTTCAAGTGTATCAACTTTTGTTTCAAGTTCGATTTGTTTGATTATATCACATTTGTTAGTTCGGATTATCCTGCTGTGCCCTCTTATGTTTAGGGATCAGTCTGTGACTTTCAAAGACGTCTGAGTGGGATTCAGTCGTATTAGCAGCCTCCGTCTATCTTGGAAGCCGAATTTTGGATCAGCCGCTGAGTGAGATATACCATTATACAAATCGAGCACGAAGTAGTGACTGAACGATTTATTCTGAACGTACGAACGCCAACTGGGCATAATCAGATCTCGAGAGCGACCATTTTCTGGCAGTCTTCATCAACTACCACACCGCTACTGCGTAATGCGTACTGGCGTCCCCTCAGCGTCCACGAAAGCTCAGAAGAAGATCTACTTTAGCTAGACCACCCGCTAACCAGCAGACGTCAAACAATCTGTCTAGATACACTATCACGAATGACATACATTTCTTTGTATTGAAAAAGAACACGTAGCTCTGTAGCGAATAAAATCATTCAATATAACCACTTTTCGTACACAACCATCATCAGGTATATTTTTATTTAATTAAGTTATTTCATTTCCGAAACAAATTCTCGAAAAGACGAAAACAATACCTATCCCGTTAAGTTCCTTTTTGAGATTTGGTAAAGCGTCTCATTTTGCTTCGAAAATCCGCTTTCCTGGTGCCCATCCAATTAACTAACATCATATATTAATCAACGGTTCCTATCACCTTGAACCTACGACCCCGCTCTCCCCCAAACCTCAAGAGCCCGGGACAAATTGATGTGACAGGTAGGTTAAAATCAGATGAACAAAATATTTCAAAAATTTGAACACTTTGATAAAATTTAACCAACAACATAAATTTTAAATTCATCTTAATTGTCACAATATATATATATATATATATATGTATCTATAAAATCTAAAATACGAGATAAATAAACAAACAAGAATAGATAAATATATGAAAATTAGAAAAAAAACCTGTTGTGGCCACCACAGAACCGACCATCATCGTATTAAATAAAACTTATGGAATAGAAAAATTTGTATAATAACAATTAAGTTTACACAGATAGTCAACGTACTCAAAGCTTAAATATATTTTTAAATCGTATTACTGTGAGCCTAATTTGTGCTGTAAAAATCTCGATATGTCAAATTTGGTATAATTACAATATCTCCCTGATTATATGTGATATGACGGTGGGTAAAAATCATCAACCTGATAATGTTTTGTATAAATCAGCTAGTTTGTAAATATTAACACATAGTATCAGATAAATGTAATGATTGTAAATTTTTTTTTTTGCTATCAATCAAAACTGATATTTTTGTTAAATGCATTATGCTTGCCTGTAAATAAAAAGAATTAAAATTAAATAAATTTTTATGTGTACATTGGAAAATTGTAACAATGCGAAACATAAGAGAAATAGCTTTTAACAAAAATAGTGAAAATATAAAAAGTTTTATGGTGTACAATAACAAAAAAATTCCATACTACTACATATAACTAAAAACAACAATTTTTGACATTAAAAAAAAAAAACGAAATACCAAATTTCAGCTCGTTAAAATGCATCCACTATTCATCATTGTGATAACAGAAAATATTTTCCATGCTTTGAACAAATTATATTACGCGTACTGTACTATGGCCAGTCTGAAAAATAATGTAATAATACCTTTGGTCACTTTATACATATAAAAAATGCATGAAACATTTTGGCGCCCTCTATTATTTATAGTATGTACAAACATTTACAGTTACATACGGTGATGTATATATGCAGATGTAAACAGACTAAATGTAATAACATATTGCCTAAAGCAAGCTAATGTTGACTTTTCATATTTCAAATCAAACAATTGCTGGTCAGTGTACAGTATATTGCATTATATATATATATATATATATATATATATATATATATATATTTATATATATATATATATATATATATATATATATATATATATATATATATTTATATATATATATATATATATATATATATATATACAGAGTGTCCAAGATAACTCCGTATGCATGGGGATCTCCGGAACTGTTAGAGATACGACCTCGGTTAAATTAGATGAAAGTTGCCTCATTAGTAGGCGAGTTTAGTCATTTTTTGTTTTTTCCAAAAAAATCCATAGGTTACTAGATATAGACAAAAATGCAAATTTTGCTGTTTTATATTTTTGCTTATAACTCTCGTATGCAAAACGATACATTATTTTGGTTGGCACTTTCTTAAGACACTTTTTTACACAGAATTTCCAGAAGTTACCAGAATTTTTGTGCCATGTACTGTTTTCGAGATTTATAATGCAACTTTCATTTTTCTTATGTAACTAGTATTTCAATGTAGTGTAATTAAAAAGACCTTTTTTTTCTCTTTCCAGTGATATAACATAGTCCTACTTTATTTTAAATAATAACATGGAAAATTGAAAAAAAATCTATTTTGCAAAGTAATAATTCATTTTTTTAGTTGAAAACTAAGTAGGTCATGTTAAAATAAATGAAACATGAGCCCTACCTTATTTTAAACAATAATATAGAATTATAATCCAAAAAAAAAACAATTTATTAATTTACTAATGCCATATTTTACATTCGTAATAACTAATAACTATAACAGTAAAATTACATTAAGTGTTCAAATAAACCACCGTTTTCTTGAATGAACATACGTGTTCTCTTAAGCATAGCTTGTGTTAGGTTAGTTACCGTACTCAATCAAATTCATGTTTAATATCCTATACATCCCTACACTGGGTTGCCTTCTTTAAGGATATAAATTTAAATACATTTCCGCGGCTAATACTGCGTTACTTTGACAACGAATGTAACAATAAAGCATTTCAAACTTCTCTAAATTTTCAAACCACTCTATGAATTAATATTCTTTCAATAAGCACTCCAATAAAACTAACTAACTAACTAAGACAATAATCAGAAGAAAAGCAAAACCAAAAATCTAATAATAAGGAAAACAATGCCTATTTCTCATGTTTCATTTGTTTTGATATGGCCTACTCGGTTTTCAACTAAATAAATGAATTATTACTTTGCAAAATAGATTTTTTCAATTTTTCATGTTATTATTTAAAATAAAGTAGGACTATGTTATATCACTGGAAAGCAAAAAAAAAGATCTTTTTAATGACACTACATTCAAATACTAGTTACATAAGAAAAATCAAAGTTGCATCATAAATCTCGAAAACGGTACATAATAAAAAAATTTTGGTTACTCCTGGAAATTCTATGTAAAAAAGTGTCTTAAGAAAGTGCAAACCAAAATAATGTATCGTTTTGCATACGAAAGTTATAAGCGAAAATATAAAACAGCAAAATTTGCATTTTTGTCTATATCTAGTAACCTATGGATTTTTTTGGAAAAAACAAAAGATGACTAAACTCGCCTACTAATGAGGCAACTTTCATCTAATTTAACCAAGGTCGTATCTCCAACAGTTCCGGAGATCCCTATGCATACGGAGTTATCTTGGACACTCTGTATATATATATATATATATATATATATATGTATATATATATATATATATATATATATATATATATATATATATATATATATATATATATATATTGAAACAGAAGAATTACGACTAGCGCTGGCTTTACACGGCAACATTCTTATATACATTTATGTATATAAAATAAATAAAATTAATATGTTTAACACGATATAGAATAAAATGTACATATGTATACGCAATGATATTTGTACATTTTAACAACTTATTTAAATCTTATTTGAAAATTGAATATTAATCAATAATAATAAATAATTAACAGAATTTTTATCCTATAAGAGTTTTTATATTAAATAAGAAATTTGTTTTCATTCTTACAAGTATTGTCATGGCTATTAAAAATTCACAATCACAGGATAATCTGTATGGAGTCACGAATCTGTATGGGATTATAAATCTGTATAGGGCTTGGAGAAATTATTTTATACTTTTTACTTCGTTTTAAAAACGTGGTGTATTATTATTTTTTTTTGTTATTTAAATAATTATTTTCTAATTGACTTTTTTCATACTATGTATCGATTGATATAAAAATAAAAATATTATTATTATTATTAATAATATAACTAAACATTGTGTTGTGTTTCCAATCTATATTATGGTTGATCTTATATTCCTACTCATGCTTCACAGAATACTGATTCATATTTTGCGAACATATTGGATTTAAACTGTTATACACCTATACACGTATTGCTGTATTTCTTTATTTGATATATTTATTCAACTGTTACAAGAGATAAAGCAAGTTTTCGTAGCGAACTAAAATTTCTTTTTAGTCACACTTCGATAAATTTATCGTAGCGCGGATGCACGCTACCGTGAAATCTGCGTGAAAATTTGCTGTTCGTTTTTCCGGCTTTGTGTTTTTTCGTGAAAATATTCTTGCAACATTTTTTCGCTTTTACTCCGCAAAAGGAAAACATTACGAATTTATCAGTTTGAATTTTCAACTTTATTAAGCTTTATTTCTATCTGTTGATATATTGCGATTTATTGGAGATTAAATTGTTATTACATACTTTTTCTCGGTTTCATAAACAATAGAATAAATTTAGAAAAAAGTATTATATTTACTAGGTGAACAAATTAATCGAGTGAAATTAAAATTAAGCTTGGTGAAATATTATGGTAGTAATAAAGTAACTTAACTGTTTAATTAACAAGGCAACTAAATTGTCAACTGTCTTTGAATCACCACATTGATTGGTCATTTGGAAAGTTAAAAACACTTTGTGCAACCGGCCCCCTAATTAAAGTCGATTTAAATCGACAAAAAAGCATGGTTTTAATAACAACAATAAATAAGTTTGCCATTAGAACTTTGAAAAGTTAACAAACAAGTATTGTTTTATTGATAGCTATAATAATTCTACTAGTAGAATTAAAAAAATTAATGCTATTCGCCAGCTTTAGTTAAAATATTTATGAAAATAAAATGGTTTTAGGTTATAGTTCGGTATTAATATTTATTAATAATCGACGTTTCGACCAACTTAACGTTTTCTTACTGTAAATGTCATTTGTATGTTTTTTCCTGATGAAGACGTACGTTGAGTTCATCAAAACATTGATTATTAATAAATATTAATAAAGAACTATAAACTAAAACCGTTTTATTTTAATATTTTAATATTTACATGTACTTTGTATATTTATATATATATTTTTTTTACAGGTAAGTTAATCCATCATTAACATTTATTGTGGAATCTGGATATGCAGTAAGTTACGAAAAATATGCATATTTTTTTTATAGATATATTTAAAACTTTGACTAAAATTTTTGTTCTAAATTATTGTTTGACTAGTAAATAGTACCCTGATATATAAAACGTTTTAAATTGCTTGTCTGTGTTAATTAAAACCGAATTATATTTATAAAAACAAACAAATAAGTTACACATTAATAAAGTCAGTTTTATAATCTTATGTTAAAAATTCGTTAGGAATCCATAGTAAATAAATGACAGAAACCTATTCAATATTAGGATTAAGTTCTTTATATATTTTATTTAAAAATTGACGTTTTGATATACTCTTCGTATATCATCATCAGGAAAAAATGACAATTAATAAACAAACAAAACATAGAATCAAGTTACTAGTTAAAGCAACTAGATTAAATTTTATATTTAATATAATATATAATATAATCAAACTTTATTAAGCTTTTTGGCTAACTAGTTCCATTGTAATATATACATATTTACAAAATTATAAAAAAATACACGAAATCTACTACTATATATAAAAACGGACGTTGAGTTCATCGAAATGTCGATTATTAATAAATTTTTATTTTATATAATGAGTTCTGAAAGATTTTTTTTTTTACTATGTTAAGTTTGAATTCGTCATCTATCATTTCTATATATATATATATATATATATATATATATATATATATATATATATATATATATATATATATTGGAAAATGTTATCGACGTCATACCGGACACTATACCACTTTTCTTTGTAGTCAAAGTGGTAAAAATTGCCAGCACCAAAAACGCGAATATAATCTGATGATACTTAATTATAGCAGTAGTTAAATCTGTTGGGGAAAATTGGTTGAAACCTGTCATAGACTTTAACTAAAATCCGGAATATATATATATATATATATATATATATATATATATATATATATATATATATATATATATATATATATATATACTTTAACACGTTGACTACCGCTCGTCACATATATGTGACGGACAGTTTCAATTGATAGACTACCGTCACACATATGTGTCGCAGGCTTGGACATTTTCAATGGCGTATACTACCTCACAGTCTGTACTGAGCTGCTCGAGCTTTTGTGGTGGTCTGTGGAAACGTGTAGCACACATGTGCGACGCGTGGTCTCACAGTATAATTTGGAAATCCAATTGGTCTATGTGTTGATGGTTGTTTCACACAGTACCATGTGTGACTTTTGTTTTCGTTTGCAACAAGTGTAATAAGTAATGCAAAAATACAATAAGTTTAACATTTCTCATATTTCTTGTCTTTTTTTTCCTGGAATAAACACTGATTTTCAATTCAAACTTGTTTTTTTTAACGTCACACATATGGGTCGTGCAGTCCATATAAAAAAAATTTGACTATAGACCACCGTCACATATATGCGACGGAAACAAAAACTGAAAAAAACCGAAAATGTTCAATCAATAACACTTACATATGTTATTCTTATACAAAACAAGACTGGGTGGCCATTTTCACGCAGTGGTCTATGGTGAAGGTTTTTTCATCTTATGGGGGTAGTGAACGTGTTAATATTATATTACATTTAGTATAATCAATGTCATCTAAATACTGTACACTAGACTAAGTGATTTAGCAACAATGTTTTGTTTCCAGATTTTAATTAAACGATGTTAAAATTTATAAATTTTTAAATTTTATAAATATTTTATGTTTTTAATATTATGTATTTCGAATGACTGAAGATGGTCAAATTTATGACCGAAACGTCTCAATAAATCATATTTATATCAAATGGTGATAAATATTATTAATTACGATCCCAGATGCCAAAAAATATATTTAAAAACTAAATTTAATACCAGGATCAACCTAAATTCAAAATTAAATTATTAATTTAAAGGAAAACAAATTTTATTTAACATGGTAAAACATCTTTCAGAACTTATTATATTAAAATAAAACGGCTTTAGGTTCTAGTTCTATATAAATATTTTTAATAATCGACGTTTCGATGAACTCAACGTGCGTCTCTTTATTATGAAAAAAGATAGATATGACATTTATAGGAAATAAACAGATCATGGAAACAAGTTACTAGGTAACAAAATAATTAACTAGATTATGAAATTTATAAATTATTAATTAAAAGAAGCCAAATGTTATCATTTTTTCACAAATTTCTGTTCCTTCTTTTATCAATCTGTTGTTAATATTGATTATTAAATACACTAAGCAATTAATTACATTATAATTGTATTTTGAAATGAATGAATTATACTTAAAATATTTTATTAGTGTTATTACATTTAAAATATGTACTAAGTCTCATTATTACAGATATTAATATGCAAGCTGTAATATTACATAATTTAAGAAGTTATACTACTAATACGTAATTCTACATTAAGTATGTGATCCAGTTTGCAGAAAATAAGCAATTTTACATACTTATTAAGTTATTTTTACTTACTTTATGTGATTATTATGCTTTTATTACAGAATTTTGAAGTAGAAATACAGAATATTTATAGTAAAATTAAATTACAGATTTTTATAGTAAAATTTTACCATTATTTTTCTGTAATTTCACATTTTTTTTTTTGCAGTGTATTTAAAAACACAGACTACACTGACATTCAAACGAAAAGTAATATATTTAGTTTACGATATCCAATACAGCTTTACTACATTCATAGTTGTTAGAACTACAAAACTAAAACAACTTTACTGTCCTACTACTCTATAGTATAAACTCAAACGGTTTTTACACTGATTCCCCCGATGGTCAGTCATGTCGGTCACCTCTATACCTAAACGTGTTTTATTTTTCCAAAAGAAGCGCGAAAGAAATTTACAGGAAATCGAAGAGTTTGTTAGCCTAGGCGGCTCCGACACCAAATTGAGTATAGCACATTGTGGTCTATAAGCCGGAACTCACGTCACACGAAAACAAAAAACAAGCAAATGAAAACAAAAAAAAACAACGAAATACTGTGGGAAAAAAAAGATAACAAAATGTTGGGATGCGATTTTCTCCACGCCTGACAACTTGAATGTTGGCAATACATAGAACGCTAGTAGGTAACAAAAGGAACAAACTGAAATTGTAATTTCTTTTGTAAACAATTTTTTTTTTACGCTGTCACACGCTATGAAACACAATTATATATATTAAACATTGAAATACATACCGGGTGTCTACTTTTTTTTTGTTACATAGGGAATACAATGCTAAAATTTTCATTTGGTGATAAATTTTCCCCTAATTATTATAGAACAAAAGTACAAATACAAAAGTTGTTTAGAATTCAAAAATGCATCAAATGATGCCAAATTTATCAATATAGGATGTTCTGATCAAGAATTAGAAGCAAATTAAAATTTCCATTTTTGCGCTCTTTACATCAAAGTGCCACGGAAATTAAACAAATAATTTCATTTCTTCTGGAGTTTGAGTTTGACAAATCATATTTATTTTATTGTTACGTTCTGTATTATTATTATTATTATTATTATTATTATTATTGAAAATAATGAATAAACTTAATGTAAATGAAAAGCTATTAAGTATAAAAAGTATTAAGTATTTATTATTTATTACAATGAAAGGGTATTTTACTCGGCTGTACACTACGTACTAGCTGTGGTTTTAAATTGTGAATGTCTCCATTATAATTTTAAGTAATTGTTTAATTTATTTATTAACTTCAAGTTATAAAAACAATACATTTGAATTAGATGACTGGCATTATGCCTAATATATTTATTATAATAATTTAAACTTATCCCTGAGGATGCTGTAAGTTGTGCAGTGAAACGTCGGATAAGAGTTTAATAAATAGTAAATAGCTGAACTCCGTAAAACTTTCTTTATTTATTACAATATTCAATATACCTATAAAACAGAAAAATTCATGAATACAAGATATAGGAGAACAAAAACGAAACTAACAATTTAAATTAAATGTTCAAATAAATCGCCATTAACTGCCAAACAATAACCTAATCTGTTATAAAATTCGTGACGTACAGAGCTTAATTGTGTTTGTGTTATATTATTGCACTCTTCAACAATGGCATTTTTCAAATCAACAAGATTTTTGATATGTCGTTTATAAATTTTCTCCTTCAAATATGGCCATAAAAAGAAATCGCACGGTGCTAAATCGGGCGATCTAGCTGGCCAATTAATTGGACCACCTCTACCAATCCATGAATTTGGAAAACATTGATCCAAATATAATTTAATGTTGCAGCTGTAATGTGCCGGACATCCGTCTTGTTGATACCAGACAACATTATCTTGAGTTGCACACTCTTCTAACTGCGGACCAATATGATTTTGCAACATATCCAAATATTTTTCGTTGTTTAAATTATTTTCAATAAAAAATGGCCCAATTATACACCTGCCAAAAATTCCAGCCCATACATTAACTTTTTCTGGATATTGGGTACGTGTTGCTACCATTAAATGAGGATTTGTTTGGCTCCATATTCTAAAGTTTTGTGTATTAGGTTCGCCGTGTAAAGTAAACGTAGACTCGTCAGTAAAACAAATAGATTTCAAGAAGTTTCTGTCTAAATTGGATTTTTCCATAATAATGTTACTAAATTCGCTTCTAGCCATTTTATCCGCTTCAAATATCTCTTGGTGCGTGGAATATTTATAAGAATGATATTTTTCATTTTTTAGTACCTTATGTATTGTTGAAGGATGCAAATTTAATTCAGCACCAAGTTGACGCACACTAACATTTGGGTTTTCCGTTACACACAAAAGTATATTCAATGTATTTTCTTTAATTGCATTTTGATTTAAATTCTCCTCCTGATCTTCTGCGTTGATTTTTCTACAATTTTTACAACGTTTTAACACACTTCCAGTTTCTTCGAATTGTTTAATTATCCTACGAATAGTCATAGCGGAAGGTATGGGACGGTTTTCAAAGAAAGCGCTGAATAAATCTCTTACTCGTCGTATCGAATTTCCAGTAAAATACCATTTTACGCACTGAACTTTTTCATTTACCTTAAGTTTATTCATTATTTTCAATAATAATGATAATAATACAGAACGTAACAATAAAATAAATACGATCTGTCAAACTCAAACTCCAGAAGAAATGAAATTATTTGTTTAATTTCCATGGCACTTTGATGTAAAGAGCGCAAAAATGGAAATTTTAATTTGCTTCTAATTCTTGATCGGAACATCCTATATTGATAAATTTGGCATCATTTGATGCATTTTTGAATTCTAAACAACTTTTGTATTTGTACTTTTGTTCTATAATAATTAGGGGAAAATTTATCACCAAATGAAAATTTTAGCATTGTATTCCCTATGTAACAAAAAAAAAGTAGACACCCGGTATATATATATATATATATAGATATATATATATATATATATATATATATATATATATATATATATATATATTAGACTGTGCCAAAAAAAAAATTTTTTTTTTCTCGCTCTTCTTT